>CALSBV010010655.1:5292184-5395848 GCA_943590825.1 Bovichtus diacanthus
CATATTTATTTATTTCATAGGTATATTTATAGTAAATTAAATGGCATTCGATACCAAAATACACATTTATGTGTTTATTTAACTAACTTTTTCTGTTTGCGTCTGTAGATTTCTCCTAAATTCATCAAGTTAGCATTAGATAATGCCTCATTTGCATGTTTGAACATAACATCAGCTGTAAAGTGTTAAAATGTATCGAATTTTACAATACATATCTTTAAAGGCCATTTTCACAAATTTTTTTTTTTTCTCAGACAAATGTCCACTTCGGTAGCACTTACATGCACACAACTTTCCCGTTTCATTCATATCTATATTCTTAAGGTTTTTACACAGGGCTTTGTTTATATATCATCCACGGCCTGATTTATAGAACATTTTATTTTATTTTATGACTGTTTATTTATTTTATTTTTTGATTTATTGAGTGTTCAAAATTCCTTCTGTAAAAACCTTTGACTCTTAATATGTCACAAAATGAAACAATCATTTTGAACCTGGCTTTATCAACTGTTCAGATTTCTGTTCCGGAAATGTATGCAAATAACACATATTTAATAATGCCTAATTTGCATTATTAAACATATAATTTCAGAAAACTTGTAGTGCAAAAAATAATTGTCTTAATGTAAGTATTCAACTGGGGAAGGTTAATGGTGACTAGTTATTTGTATCATATGTAGTGGAAATAGTAGTAAAATCAGCTCAGTGTTAAACACCAGTGGTGGAATGTAACTAAGTACATTTACTCAAGTATCAAGTACAAATTTGAGGTGCTTTGAGTGTTTCCATTTCATGCTACTTTAAACTTCTACTACTACTTTTCACTGGGAAATATTATACTTTTTTATTCCACTTAATATATTTAACAGCATTTTAGCATCTAACCAGAAATGCAAGAATCAGTAAAATGCAGAGTAATGTGCATAGAATAAACTAGATACATGAACAATATCAAGAGCATGAACAGTGTGATATATATATACGTATATATATACGTATATATATACGTATATATATACGTATATATATACTTTTACAAAAAGATGTATAGTGCAGGTATACATAGCCTACACGTAATGGCAATAGGGAGATATAAGATAACAGTATGATATGGATACAGTGTGTGCTATAAATGAAATATGTGCAGGGTGGACAGCAGTATAAATATGTATGGGTATGTGAAAGTATATATAGTGCAGGTGAACGTACAGTAGTGAGTGAGTGAGGCAGTCATATTGCAAACACATAATATATATGCTAATATTCACAGGGGCCATTTTTCTGCACTATGAGGGCTTTTGCTTTTGATAATTCAAGTACATTTTTGCCAATAATACTTTTTGACATTTTGAATGCCCGACTTACAGTTTTGCTACTACTGTTCGATAAACAAAATGGATTAAATTTCCTTCATCATCCTTATTCAGTATATAAAGTGTTACATACTGCATAAATGTAAAAGATATATTTACTTTTCATAAAGATTTTACATTTTTCTATTTTATGTTGGTTCTGTAATGTATTCACAATTGTGTAAACTGACGAGATGTGAGTAAACATGTGACATAATGCTCTTGTCATCATTCATTCTGAATACTGTAGGGCTGCAGTTAACCATTATTTTTAATTAATCTGCTGATTGTGTTTTTTGTTAGCTGATTGAATAATTATCTGTGGGGGAAGAAGAATTCAAATTCTATACTAGCAAATAGTAATACCACAGTTAATAGAATATTATCCCTTTACCATTTAAAGTTCTTCTCTCAAAAATGTACTGAAGTAAAGGTACAACAATTCATCATATTAACACAATGTACATTAAGTAGTAAAAGTAAAAGTACTGCTCATGCAGCAGCAGAATAGCCCCTTCAAGAGTTATATTATTACATATTATATTATTGGGAACTTATTACTGATGCATTAACTAAAGTAATATAAGGTTTTTTACTTGGTCTGATCAGCAAAGTAAATAAATATGTTTATCCATCACCAATATAAGCATATTAACTTTCTATTATTCAACTCACAAACTAATTACAATAGCACTAATTACATTATATTGTGATAATATTTATGGGATGAAAATACATTGCACGTTTGTGTTAAATAGGAATAACAAAAAAAATTGATTGATAGAATTTTTATCTGTTGTGCTTTTTTTTTGTTGTTGAATGGATGCACTTTTATTTAAGATGATATACCTACAATATGCATATTATTGTCCTGGCAAAAATGTAATACCTACATTATTTTTCGCAACATAAAGAGTTGGATCAGTTTTGTCACGCTTGCTTAATTCATGCTTAATCACGCTTAATTAGATTTCTAATAAAAGTAAAGTAAAGTATTCTCTTCACACACACACACACACACACACACACACACACACACACACACCATTACCTGTATCAGTAAGTTATTTCTGGCAAAGCTGTCTTGGCTTGAACAGAAAACATTTCTCAAGGAGTGGAGAAGATTGACACGGATGTCATGCTGACCAGGAAATGATCATGGAGTGAAATGACTGACATGACTGACATCATGAAGGAGCATGGAGACTAATTCTAGCAGAAATTGTAGCTGTCACTGATGCGAGCAGAGACATTTAGCTGTGCCAGGTGTGACATATAAAGGTTTCGCTGTTGGTTTGACGATCCTCCCCCTTCTGGCCTTTTTGCTCTTACGCAGAAAGAGTCAGCAAGAGCCCCGTGTAGATGGTCATCAGCTGTTTGACCACCTTAGTTTCCACCCAGTCAGGGAGTGGACCTGGCTTTGTTTTTCACATAATTGGGCGTGCATCTATGTCTTGTGGCCTTCTAAGACATTTGTGTGTTTTCTTGCTTGTCAGAGCCGAGAACCCACTCTCACATAAGTATGTGATGGCAAAGCGCATGAAAGTCTTGACAGCGCGATTGGCCAGTGCAGGGTATTGACAGTCCTGTCTAGAAATCTGACAGAGGCTTCTGCGGGATCAATGAGGCTCAGGTTCAGATGGCAGTAAGGCAGCAGGCACGGCAGAATAGTTATAACAAATCCAGCTTGTAAGTTGTGCAGGCAGCTCAAAGAGGTGTGTTGTTATGTCGCGTTTGACAATAGGTACATTTCCATCCACCTGTTTTTATGTGCATGAAAATAAAAATAGTGGAAACGGCAAACATTTGAAAAATAAATGGTCAAATATTGCAATTTTTTTTTTATGCTTGCCTGAGCTGTAGAAGTATACTGACCTACCTGTAGCCAATTGGGTTTACATTAATGTATTTTGACTGTTCAGACTATTTAAGACTGCATGTCTATGTATGGGTCAGTTTTAAAATGTTATCGGAATGTTTGATTTTGAAAATGCACTGAATTTATCCGTGTTGACCCCAGGGCCAGGTAACCAACGCTATTGATGCTATTTTAGTTTGACAAAGACATCACCAATTTTGGCACAAGCAGTATGACAACCACCTGGCACTTTGACAGCCTGTGCCCTGGCTGAGGGTCTCTCAAGATGGCCTATCCCATGCAGACCTCTGCATCGACACTTCTTACACCCAAACTTGCTCTGGATTCGAGGAATTACAACCAGAGACAGTTCAGAAAAAAGAGTAAATTTCCTGTCTTTGTGTCACATGCGTTTTGCCACTGCCATGCCTTTTTATGAGACTCCAGAGTCTATTAACTCCAAAGGGAAGGTGAACACAGACTATGACAGATTATTTCGCCCCATAGTGACAAAAGTAAATATTGGACCCATTTTTCACAAGCCACAAATCCACATTCTGACACAAAATAAAACCAATTTGTCTGATTTTTCTCTCTCAGCAACACACACCATCTGTTAAACTTTGTCAAAAGTTTAAGCTGACATCAACTAATGTTAGCAAATGCCCGAGCTAACGGATTTCCATAATGCTAAACATGTTTATTAGCTGTGTAAATATATAATGTTAGCAAAAATATAAATACATTAGACTTAGGATACAGGGAGTGTATACCATTTCATACCATTGGCGCCGCTTGTCATGCATCATCTTCAGTTATAGAGCATCTTAGTTACAACTGAGCTGTGTTATACATTACCTGGTCTCCCCAATTATAGCTACTGTGGAGCTGTGCATTCTCCTATAACTTCTGATATGTGTGTCTCACAGCCTCCACACAGAGAATCACTTGTTGTCCTTCTTGTATTACTACTGCTACACATAGTACTTCTACTTGACACCATGATCCTCATGTCGCCTCCTGCCCGACACTGGAGACACTTCACCTACCAGACTCAATTCAGGCCCATTCACAGCGGTGACTGTAACGTGTAAAGAAAATCTTTCAGATTCCCAAATGAACAGCATTTCACATTTCAGTGGATAATTAGGGATCTATTTGCACCTGCTGCACTTGGTAATGCAGTGATGTGTAAATCTGATGATGTGAATTATTAGCACATCTACGCCTGCATTGTAAATTAGATAATGTGAGTGTGTGTTTAAAAAAAAAACCATCTGTATATCTCTTAATGTGTCACAATTAAACACGGCAGTGATGCCTGTAGGATAGTAGAAAATACTTGTGATTACACAAAGTATCCATAATATATGTTATTTGTTTTTATCACGCATAGTTTATTGCTGAAATGATCCAACAACCCTTTAAGAATAGTATCTTGTGCTGACATTACGTGAAACAGAGATGTATTGTGAGTGGTTCAGACTCGCATAGTTCTCTTTAATTTCCGAGCTGCAGGAAAGGGAGGTTGGTGATGAATTTCAATATGCTCCTCTAACCGTCTTCATATCTGTTCAGGAAGTGAGCTCACGATCTGTGGCCAAAAGGTCTGTTAATTCATCTGGTCTCAGGAGGAAGTGACAGCTCCCGTTACTCTAGTGAAGAAGCAAAAGAGACCTTGTATTGAGGATTTTTAAGGTAAGTTCTACTAACTTAATAAGGAAAAAGTAAATGAAAAAGATGATGGCACTTGTGCAAAACCTATTAGGAGGAGGCCGGTGTAAATAAGTGTCTTTGTGACTTTGACACTGAAACCATGGCAACCATAAAGGAATAGTCTTGGGAAATATGCATCTTGCAGAGAGTTACTGTAGATGAGAAGATTGATGGTATGATAAGATACTGCTATAGCAGCTGGTTAGCTTAGCTTTGCACAAGGACTGGAAACAGCTAGATGGCTACTTTCTAAAGGTAAAACAAATCTGCCTATAAGCACCGCTCACTAATCCACAAAATATGTCTTGTTTGTTTAATAATTAAAATAATAATAATAAAAAAAAACAACAAAGGGTAAAAACAACATGTTTTAGTTTTATATTTTGTGCTGCTCTATTTCTACCCTCCTAACAGATTAATTAGATGAGACATAACATGTAAGTGAGTTTTAGAGGTGCTATCAGGCAGATATTTAGACAGAGCCAGTCTCACTGTTTCCGCCTGTTTCCAGTCTCTATGCTTAGTGAAGCTATACAAATAAACTGGCTAGTAACTGTAGCTTTATGTTTATCGTGTACGAGAGTGGTATTGATCTTTTTATCTATCTATCGGCAAGAAAGCAAATAAGCATATTTCAGAAAATGTCTAACTATTGCTTCAACCGTAAGATAAGAAAAGACAATCTTTTATTACTCCCGCAGCGGGGACATTTGCAGTGGGCCTCCATAGGATAGTGCAATAACATGAAGCATTAAAAAAAGAAGCAAGATATAATAAGTAAGTAAACAGTAAAAAGCTAAATCTAATAAGTAGACAGACTGAAGGGTTGAAGTAGTATTACCACTGGGGGGCATTGCAACAAGCTGTAACACTGATATTATCCCCTGTTAAAGTTGTTGTCAAACTGTTGCCTATACATATCCAGCAGAGACAGAGAAACTTCATTAGCTTCATGTGGAATCTTCTTTCTGACAACCTCGTGAATATAAGTCCAATATTCACTGTCCTTTTAGCTCTGCTTACAGCCTCCACTAACTCCTGAGGGAGATATATGGCTCTTTAGAGGCTACATGCTAAACTATGTTCATCATATGTGTCATTTGGTGCTTGGCAGGTACCGTACAGCGGGTTAATCAGAGCGTGTCAAATATTTATTAGTGCAGCTTCAACCAAACTTTAACTATAAAGGTGGCAGATCACAAAACTATCAAATGCATCTTTTTTATGGCCACACATGCTGCTGCTTTTTAGCTGACCCTGAAAAAAACAAAAAAAGAGAAAACAGTGGATTTTAGGATCAATAAAGTATCACATCACTTTTTGCCAGTTTTCTATCAGCCACTTTCTTTACCCGCTTATTGCTTCTCAGGGGGCCGGAGCATATCCCAGCATGCCCTTGGCAGCGAGGACTAAAGCCATCTAGGCTCAGCATGTGTATCCCTAGTAAGTCTATGGCTCATTTCCAGCTCAATACAGCAAAATGGTAGAGCTGGGAAATAGAGATGACATATAATAATCCAATATTTGCAAGCCATGATAAAATAGAGATGTTTGTGAACGGAACAATCATTTAGACCAGCCAGCAGCACTGCAATGTACTGCTAAGAACTTTGTGTTGTATTTATGTTGACAAACCTGCACAGTAGATGCAAAAGAAAGACAATCCACTGAACACGAAGGTCTGCAGCTTCCTCTGCTTCCAGCATTTCTAATCTAACAGTCCTCAGACCTTCACCACATGCAGTAGGAGTGACCTTTATTATGAACCCTGCCAGAGGTTTGCCAGCGTGGGGAAAATACATAAAATGGAAATCTTTTTTTACAAAAGTGACAGTGTACCCACAAGAAATAATGATTATCTTCTGATACAGCGGGAGTTTAATTTCCCAGTAAATGTTTTTGGAATTAGTACATCTTAATGGTTGCAATAAAGGAGGCAGAATTACCGACCTACAGCGGGGAAAGTGATGAAATCATTTTCATATATCAAACTTTCTCCATTTCAATTTATTTGCTGTAATTAGTCGCTGCTGAACAATCATCAACGTGATGAAACCTGAACCCTAAATCACCTTACAGAGCTCAGAGATCCTTTCATCAGCGGAGCTCCAGTTTCCCTTCACTGACTTAATGATAGTCATCTCATCATACGTATCCAGTATTCCTATTTTATGCTACTTTATACATTAATTCCTCTACATTCAGTGGGAAATATTGTCATTTATTTGACAGATAGTTACTACTTATATTATATACTAGTCATATTAAGACTAAACATAAAGTAATCTTATGAATTACTATGCATTGTTAAAGATTGAAGCAGTGGCCCCAACCATGTGTGACCCCTTCAGTGTCTATAAGTTGTCAAAGAGTGATTTCCCCTTTAAACTTTTCAGATAGTTACATTTTTCAAATCCAAAAAAATGATATACAACTTTGTGAAGCAGAACTTTTTTCCCCTCTTCTTCCCACCTTCATTAATTATCTCACGACCCCGCAGATTTATCTTGTGGCCCTTTGGAGGGGCTTGACCCCCTGATTGGTAACCACTGGACCAAACTACCTAACTGTATGTTAAGCAGTTAGAACAAGCGCCACCTCGACCATCTACAAGTAATTGACTTTCCCATCATGGTTATGACCTGATGCATCGGCATAAACGATCTGATCAATGCAATAATATATAACTGAAAGCTGCACAACCATCAGATCTGCTTATGAAATAGCTTCAGAAACCTTCACCCCGCAACTTTCTGACTTCCATGTAACACTTTCCCTTTAGATACTTTAAGCACATTTAGCTGATAATACCCCTGTAACTTTACCAATGGATCTTGTAATGGAGCATTTTTACATTGATGTACTTGTACTTTTAGTGTTGATTTGACTGATTTATAAGGCTGGAGTTTGTAGAGTTGTTGCACTGGGTTGCATTATATTGTCAAAAAAATCCTGTTTTGTCTGTTGTTAATGTTTTTAATGTTTGAAACATCTCACTTTAAATAAAATAGTTAATGTTCTGATGAATCCTAAATCGAAACATCTGAGTTATTTTAACCATGTGCTTTGGTGCTGCTTGTATTGACATAATCTTAAAAGACCGTGATGAGTATTCATTGACTGAAATGTGGAATGAAGACAACAAGGCATCTTACAGCATCATAAATGAGCAACATTTATTTTCCACTTTTTGTACATTAAACGTGCATATCAATAAAACCAAAATTGATCATATAAATACCTCTACTGTAATACTGTTACAATAAATATGGCTCTAAAGATTCTAGGTTAAATAAAAAACAAACTTCAATATCAACTGCTGTGCGACACAAGGAGACACTCTCAGGAAATATTGTACATGTCTTCTCTTTTGGCACATTTTTCCTCCTAGATGATGGACCTGTTCGGTCATTGTGCTATGATTAGGACTTAATAACTCTTCCTACACTCATCTGGAAAGTGACCGTTTGCTCTTGGCTGTGCTTTCTTCTAAAAGTGATGTTGAAAAATGTTCACATTGTCACGTGACGGATAAGAAAACTGGTGTCCTTCTCCTTTCTCTGCACAGACTGCACAGACTTCTTTTTTTGTCACAAACACCTGTAACCATTTGTGGAGCCAATGAGAAAACAGGGCCGTGTCTTTTGCCAATTTGTGCTCTAGGGCAGAAGTGCACGCACACACACGCACACACCACACACACACACACACACGCAAAAATATGTACCTAATTGTGCTCAAAGAATGTATACTTATAGTACAATTTAAAGCGGGCACTCCAGGTTGATTTATATTGTAAAAAAAAAGAAAAAGAAGGCATTTTTAACCCTGGCTATGTCGAACATAATACTGATTGAGAAAGCTTTGTGGGAGAGGGGACCAGGCAGTGAAAAAATTATGATACAGCTGTGATTCACATGTACAGGAACACATCAACACGTCATGTCAAAATATTACATACAGTACTTTAAAATAGATTACCAGAAACTCTTAATCTGATAACGTGCAAAATTAAACACACCTATTCATTCACAAAACTCCCACGCACAATGTTTATCTTTTACATGATATACAATGAATAGTTAATGTATAGATTGAGTAATAAATATCAACACACAAATATCTCACTTCATCCTCAGGAATGTCTTTCCTTTTATGCGAATGTCAAGTATAATGTCGTCCCATGCACCGTCTTTGATTTTTCATTTTACAACACCTTTCAAAATACCGCTTTGATCTTGTGCTTTCTCAACACTTAAAAACTCAAATAACTGTCCACACAGAGAGAGGACATGATGGCAGAAGTTTACAGAGTGACAGAAGGTTTAATGCCATTTATGCTAAAAGCAATGATTATATAAATGTCCAGTGTAACATAGTGTTTAAAAAAAAAAAGAAAGGAAGAAAAGTTGATAAGAGGTTTAATTTCAGTGGCTAAATCTATACTTCACAGCAAAGTGGGTGGTAGCAAAGTTCCAAAGTCCAAAGATTCAAAGTCAATCAAATATTGTGCGGTATCAATAATAACTAATGATATAAATAGTTATAAACCCTTGTGAAAATAGACAAAAACGGAGAGTTAACACGTTCAGTAGACTGTAAAAACAAGGAGAGGAGGCGTGTCTGTGTGTTTCCCTCCGTCTCAGAAGCCAGGCACATGGCAGTAAGCCTCCAGGGAGGACAACAGGATGTAGATGAACCAGAGGGAGAGGAACATGAAGAAGGTGAGGAGCTTGGGTGTCCGTGGGCCCCCGAGCTCTCCGCCTGACACGCTGGGACGCCGGCGGTAGAGCAGCACCATGACACACACCAGCGCCATGATGGTGAAGAGGGTGACGGAGAAGGCCAGCGAGCCCGGGTCCACCTTGAACACCTTGCCTTTGGTCTGCCAGTAAACGGCAGCGATGGTCCACGCCACCCCGATGCCCAGGAACACGTTCACGGCGTTGCTGCCCGTCACGTTGCCGATGGAGGCGTCTGCGTATTGGTCCTGGATGGCAGCCACTTTACTCGCAAATGTATCTGTAACCGAAAGATATATATGAAATAGAAAAACAGGTCAATTTATGCAACTCAGCTACTGATGGAGATCGGTGGTGGTGTGCACAGACTCTGACAGGGATCCTCCCTCAAACCCCACAACTACCATGGACTTAAAAAAAAAAAAAAAGTTTAACTGCATGCAAGATTAACTGCATGCATTATAAACTCAAAGAACTTTAAAATGTCAGTCTGGAGCACAATGGGTAGCAGACATTAAAAAAACACTTTACAATAAGTCATCCTTTAGATAAATGTAGTGAAGTAGTAAAAAGACATTTTAAGTCTTATTTATGATTGGTGACTTTACCCCTAACACATCACTGCGGCTTTATCAAGGGTTTGATACATCATTTATTAATGCTTTATAGATCAGTTAGAGACCATAAACAAGTGTGATGGTTAATACAAAATAACATGTTTTAGGTTGCCAGGTTGTGAAAACTCCCTTTGGCCTTCTACATTGGGTAATAATGCTCTTAAATGTTGGTAATCATTAGTTAATGCTCATCTCAATTTCTAATAAGCTGCCAACACTGCAGTTTGAAATATTAATAAGGCCATCGTAAAAGGTTTTTACCCAAATCCACGCAGTCTGCAGCTGCAAATCTTATCAATGCAAAGGTTTGACATATTCGAAAATAGATTTATTTTCTTTCTGGTGGAGATTTAGACGAGAATATTGATATACACTGTTGTATATGTCTGTTTAATATGAAACTACGCCCAGCAGCTGGTCAGCTACGCTCTGCTGGTGATGTTGGAGACAAAAGTGTGTTCTTTGTTGCTTGCTACGGTGAGGTAGGTTAAAAAGATTGTTTGGTTTGTTGTCCGGTGGGTCAAGCTGCGTGCGGCCAGTGATGACCCTCTTTGAAACATGGCCGACTGATCTATAGAGCAGCGTATGCTTCGCTAACCACTAATAAAGCCATCAGTTGCTACTTAAAAACCTCCTCATGTACAACATTTATCAGCAACGTTTACACATTGAACTGGAACAAACTCTTTAAAGCCAGTCTCATTTGTGCCTCTCTGTGGCAATGTTTAGGACACGGTGACATGGAAAAGCAATTAGGTAGCACAGAGAGAACAAGTGAAACAGACTTTTCTTTGTTTACAGCTTGTTTAAGACAAGAGCTCAGGAGAGAATTATTCTGCACAGGCAAAGGTTACACAAGTGTTCCCTTCCACTGCACGCACAGACCGCAGAGGTAACCCAGGACAAGTCCACTGTTAGAGCTCACAGACACCCCAGACGCCCACCTGGAACAGATGTGCCGAGGGCCACAAACACCACAGCGGTGACCGAGTCCTTGAGGCCGACAGTGCAGCCGAAATGACAGGCTAAGTCCCCGGTCACAGCTGTCAGAACGCCGATGAGAGAAATGGACACAAAGAAACAAGCCCAGCCGTTCCAGTACTCAGTGGGTGGGACAAAAGCGAAGAGGACTTTCCAGAAAACTGTCAGGAAGTGCATAATGTAGTCAAAGCAGGATGGCAAGCGTTCCTCCCCGCTCTCCTCCTCGTCGTCGTCACCTGGCAGAGACAGAATAGATGCAAAATACAGACTTGCTGCGTCAGCCTGCTCTGTGGACTGACTATCTGAAGACCATATCCTGCAGTATACAAAACTGAATCAGAACACAGAATTAGACGATAACCCATGTGCCTCACTTAAAAAAAAAAGTTGCTCTGATGTCATTATAGGACAACAATGTCCACGCCAAAACAATGCCAAAAAGAACATTAAATATTCATATTATTTATTACTTTCAGAGTTAAATCTTTTAACAAACATTAGTCCTGATTATCACTACGAATATTTATTCGTTTTCAGAATTGTAACCCTTTAATTGCCAGTTTGTTTACATAATGCCACTGTTGCTCTTTTTGGGGAAAAAAATAAGATTTATTTTCTGTATGCTAAATGCTAGGGGGATTTTTTTTTCACAGTTCATCAACATTGGTTTTGATGCACTTTCATTTTTGTGCAGGAAAACAGGTAAATAGCGTATATTTGATCCATAGGGCAAGTAAAAGAAAAAGATTTAATCTGGTGTAATATAGTAAAAGCTACAATTTTTTATCCAGGGCTCTAATGTAAAAAGCCTGATATAATATGATATAATGAATGTATGCTGTAATGGCTGTGGGATCAAATATTGTGGTTTAATGGGGACATTTTTGTCTTTAAATTGTTTGAGTGGCCGTACTTTGGCTGCACAGTTGATTTTAGATTTATTTTAGGAGCTGAGGTTGAACGTCCAATGTTAGGGTTAAAAAAAAAAAAAAAAACATCACTCCCCTGCCATATGCACTATCACAGCCAAAATGATCGAAACATTTAAAATTAAAATTCGAAAAATGTCCCTAGTGAGGCGCAAGGGTTAGTATTATCAGATCCAGCTGTGACATCACACCTTAGTTCAAAAAATTGATTGACACAGTAAATACTTCCAGCTTCATGCTTTGATCAAGCTCAGATAACATGTATGACAGCAGAATCCAGCCAAGACGATACCAACACCCCCGCCACATTAAAGCCATTCGACGAATGTGTGGGAGCTAACCTTTTCAACTCATTACATTAAATCTGTAAATATAGCTATGACTCAGACATTGAGACGTACGTATAGGCAGGAAGCATACTTTCTATTTATATATGCACTCTCTGCATGAAAATCCGAGTGAACCAGAGAATGAACCTGATAGAAAACAGCATATTAACAGAATGACACATCTCTTGTGTCTAAGTCAGCTTTTATCCCAAATGCTTTGTGCACTAGTGCAGATCTAAAAGGTTCACAAAGCCAACTGAAAGGGCTAAGGGCAAAATAAAAAGGGTTCACCATACCACATACAGTTTATCTACATAAATTCTTCAGAGCCATTAATTGTCCAGGCAGAGCTGGCCAGTTTAGTTTTTATGGTGAGCCACTCGTGAATTCACCACATCATGCATTTTTAATAAACTGTCTGGATTAAAAGGGAGCAGCGAATAAGCACGAAAATGCCAAAATACATTAAAACAGGCTTTTGTTTTTGTAAGTTCTTTCATTTATTACCTGTTAAAGAAGGCTTTTTTTTTTCTTTTTTCTTTTTTTTATTTCGACCAAATGCCAAATTGTATGATTGGAGTTTTTAATAAAGAAGTATCCAATGGGAACCGGTGAGAAGCAGCTGGTGGGTCCAGCCTGCAGACCCAATCTTCCACAGGTCCTCTCAGAGGGCTGAACAGATGAGACATTTCACCACGCTGCGACTCACCTGCACTGACAGTAACAGCACTAACAAACTGCTCTCTCCAGCTGCTGCTCCCCACCACCAGAGCCAGGTTCGTCTTCTTGATCAGCTTGTCCACTGTGCTCTGCAGACGACCACAAGGAGAAAGAAAGCAAAAGGACGTGATATACAGTATCACAATAATCTGAACACCGTCACACATATGAGACTAGGGACGCTGGTGGTGAATTAAGGCGCAATTAACTGTGTCACTGTTCCCATGGTGGTGCACATTAAGTCACTAAAACAGATGCTTGGGAGCACAAAACCCCACTGTCCCTCAGGAAAAAGGCCCGTTGCCTGTATAAAGCTGCTCTGCAGAAAGTAGAGCCTTGAGTAGTAATATCATGTTTCAAATTGGTTTTAAAGAGGCACACCACCAGTTGCATACATGCAGATCAGTTTACTTTTTAAGAAGATTACTACACTAAACATTTGGAAAATGGCGCTGAGAGGAACGTACGTAAGTCTGAGAAAATAACCCTGATGACGTCATAGTGATGTCGTCTCAGCTCAGGTTTGGAGAGTACACATTTGTAACAGAAAGCCTGAAAATGTGGGTTACAAACAGGTGTGGAGTAGGAAAAACACGCTCTGTTCTAAATCGCATACTAACATATATTTATGTATAAATACGTATATTATGTATATATATATATATTCTTACTATTCATACTGTTCATACTATTCATAATAAGTATGACGTAAAATTGACCATGTAGTGCGCTCCGACTGTATGGATTTTGTGTAAGCGAGAAATGCCCTTATGTACAATATACTAGATTAGCAAGAATTTCTGAGTATGAGACTGGAGTTTATACTGGACGTACTCAACTGTCCCAACAATGCAGACTGTCCGGCTTATATAAATAACTGTTGGATAAAATAGTTCAGAATGATGGCAAGTGACGTTGAGGTACATTTTAGAGGAAAATTGCGGGAGCTGTTGAAAATATATTTAACGTTAAAATATTTTATCATTGAAATTTGCCTTAAAATAACACTGAAAGATATGAAATTGAGAGGAAGAGGTAATGTTTATTTACATTGTGATAAATAATCTGTATTCAGCAGTTGCTCACAGCGGTAGCGTCGTGATGAATATGAATGTGATGCAGAGAAGACGTATTGCTTGAGTTTAGCGTACTTATTCGTGAATTAAGTAGGCAGTATGCAGTCAATACTGATTGAGTATGCAATACGTTAGGGTATTATTTTAAACATAACCTTGGAAATTTAGCAGGTCCAATGAAAGAAACTTTCACATTGCATTATGGGAAATGTAGGATCCAGCAAGTTTTTAAATAGCCTCTGTTGCATCAATTTTGAGGATTTCTTTTTTAATTTGTCTTTTTAATCAGACCCTTAAAACTCCCAACTTTATGGCAGTGCAATAAAAAAAAATAATTTCGACCCCTTTAAATATTTAAACAACCTTTACAATTTTCTCTACTCATTTTACTTTTCAAGCTTGTTAAAATGAGTTGCTGACTCATACAGGCAGAGCCATTAGTTACATGCACATCACTAATAATTTATCACCCATGATATATTTATATTTTCATATTCATATTTAAATAGATTAAATATGAATCTCAAACAGTCACACCCAAAATATTGTGACATAACTGACATCAGTGTTTGAGTCAAACATATCAATGTTTTATTCTCTCAGCTCTAACTGGGTTGCAGAATGAAACAACAATATGCAAAGATCAGTGTGATAGGTGTTATTTTGAGTTACCTTGAATTCATAGGACTCCTCAATTACCACCTCCAGCTTGGTGTGCTCGCCCAGAATGGGGCAGCCCATCTTTGACACGTCCTCCGGTCCCACTGCTGTCTTGTTATCGTTGGTGTCTCCTGCGGCAGAGAGACGGGTGTGTTAACTATCAGTGAAAACATGGGGGATTTGCTACTAAATAAGATACCTTATCTACTGATAATGAAACCCAGTCTTTCATGTGTACCGTTTGCATGATAACGAAGCACATTAAGGGTCACAAGTGACATTAGGATTTGTGTTAAACATTTGCTCTCTGATTAATTTCAGGTGGTTTTACAAAAACTGGCAAATCATCGTAAAAACGTGGCCTAAAACTGGCTTCTGGCAGACAACCACAACACTGACACATGTGCAAAGGGGATACGACGCCATTACAGGCGACCAAATGAAACGGACCCTTACCTGGATTTCTCTACGTTTGAAAAACATTTGGGATAATATAAGTACATAACTAAATGTATAACGTAGGTCTGGTCGTTTTTAGACATTTGGAAATGTTATACCTTTAATCCAAGCTATTTTAAAGTGCAACAATTAAACCACGAGTTCTCCATCATTAAGCCTGAAATGCCATGAAATGCACCAAAGGGACTAAAGAGATCACACCTTAGACGCCAGAGTCAAGAGGAATTTGTATTAATGGACAGCTCTAGCCGAAGAATTAAATAAAATCCAAACGGCAGAGGATGCAAATTAAAATTTATCTCCAGCCATAAAATAATGTGGAAAAATACTCTGCTGCTGTAGCATGCAGCTGTGTCCTCAGCTCACCGTGTCTCTTCCCCACATCCAGCAGGATGGGCTCCTCCAACACAATCGTGAAAGTCTTGTTCTTCTCGTACTCCTCGTCATCGATGACCTTCACATTCAGCAGCTTCCTGAAAGCAGAGGGGTGAAGGAACAAGGAAAGGATGGAGCCAAACAGAGATGGGTGAATTAATTAATAAGCGTTATTTAGGAAATAACAGCAGCTGTCAATATGCGTTAACCTGTAGGAAAATAAATCAAAAATAGATCCCAGGCATCCAGTAAAAGCAGATTCTAACGCTAAGCCCGTGCTTTTGTACGAAAACAAACAGAGTAGCCAAGAGGTAGACTGCCTACACAATGAATCATGAAACAGAGATGTTAGATAAGAACATGGAAGCTTGAGGTTTTTTTTTTTTAACAAATTAACAAAAATCCTCTTGTACAGAACACCATGTACAACATAAAACATTAATTTTTTTTCTTCCAGCACCCCACAAGAGGGCGGACTCCTTCTACACCATTAATTCCATTAGAGCACCAGAGAAATAAAGTGAGATAGCCCACACCCCTCCCACACACATCGAGTTATGGGAAATTGAATTATTATCTTGTTCTCAGAGGAAATTAAGCACCGCCTATTTAAGAATCCATGCAGGATCAAGCAAACTCTTAAGACATATTTCGAAAAATATATATATTTTACCGTTAAATGTGAGTGATACAAAAACACGTGAGGACGTGGTGTCAAACTGTGACCGACATATTTAGCCTCAGCCCGCTTCATTCTCCTACACTGTCACAACGAGTCTTTCTCTCCCTCACCCTCCATCTCCCTAATGATATGTGGGTGGCTGTCTATTTCTGTCTACTCATGTACACTCAGGATTCGACAACACGCTAGAAAGAAGAGCTGTTTGCTTGCAGAAGAGGAGAAGTTTATTTTAAACACGAATGATACGTCATCAGCTGTCTAATGTCAAGGAAAGTCATGCCAGTGGGAGCAAAGGGAATCGCAGTATAGCCTAAAGTCCTTACAATGGAAACAAAAGAGTTTCTTTTAAACAACATGTTATTTCAAGTGTGATATGTGCAGGGACACAGTAAGTTTAAAGGCCTTAAAATAAAATGTGGTGCTTCAGTTGCTAGGGACTGCATTCACTCAGCAGCCTCTTTGATATTACATCACACTTTGGGAAGATACAATTTGTCCTGCTTTAGTGTATGAAGATGCGCAGGACATATAACTGGCAGGGATAAGCAAACATTTACATTTCGCAGACCTCTCACTGAAATACAAGCTAGAGATGAAAGGCTGACAAAAAGCAGCAGGGAAGAAGCTTCACGTACTGCATTAGGATGATGAGGTGGCAATTTAAATCTCAAACTCTGCCTGAGTCTAATAGTCATTTGCACTCATTTCAGACAAAAGGTGGGTGATAATAAGAGAAAAAGGTGAATAAATACTGGCAACAGATTCCAAAAACAGATTGGAGAACAAAAGATTGAGGTGAGATTACCTTTATAGATAAGTCTTACAAGTAAAAAAATGTTTTCACCTGATTGAGCCCTAAGTACAGCCAATGAAAACATCCTGGTTAATTGAACAAATCAAAAGGACAAAAGCAAAAACTTGATGAAGCCATGAGTGAACCACACA
Organism: Bovichtus diacanthus; assembly: GCA_943590825.1. Classification (NCBI taxonomy): domain Eukaryota; kingdom Metazoa; phylum Chordata; class Actinopteri; order Perciformes; family Bovichtidae; genus Bovichtus; species Bovichtus diacanthus. Next base: position 5,309,629 of record CALSBV010010655.1, read on the forward strand.
TTGTGTTAATGTGCGCTGCTAACAGGATGAAGGTAGAAGCAAAACACTGTAGAATCAATATTCAATTCAGTTTGGATGAGTTATGAATACATCCTGAATATGACAGAACTTGTGACGACGTCCAATGGCGCTCAATGAAACTCATGGGCAATCGACAATCAAGAAGTCAAAAAGTATTACAAGTAAAAGTAACACAACCCAGTGGAGCTAAATTATGCAGCTCCCATGTTTCTGAAGTAGGTTCAGTGTGTTCACAGTGTGAACAATGACTTCCACATAGCTTCTAAGATTTTGTAGCTGTTTGTCTTGAGAACTGGCCTTGCAATACTACTGGAAACAAACCAATTAGCTAGCTAGTAGCCAATGTGTTAATAAACTAGCTAAAAGAATAGTTCAACATTTTGGTAAATGTGCTTTCTTGCCCAGAGATAAGAAGATCCATAACACCCTCATGATGAAGCCAGAGCTGCAGTTTGTTAGCTTAGCTTAGCATAAAGTAAAAAAATTAAAGTAACAGTGACTTCTATGAAATTGTTCCAGCACTTAACTCCCTGTTAAACCTCAACTTTCTATCACAGAAAGTTCGCATATTTCCAAAAATATCTTTCTATCTTTTGAAATTGGTGATTGATGAGGTGCTTGTAGTTGTCATCCAACTGTCTCCCTTGGAGTTTGAAATGGTTAACAAGTAAAACAGCATCATCCAGTTCTTCTTCCTGAGCCCGTATCTCTGCATTACAACAGTCACAGTTGGATTCTGTCAAGACAGTAAAACCCTCACTTACTGCATAATATCACATTTCACAGTTTATCATCTCTGTTGGCTCCATTCCTGGGATAGTTTCTGAGAAGCCATAGTGGGTAAGATACCCTGTATTGAGTCTGTCACACACGTATGTGAAGGACGTCAGGACAGTATTATCTGAGCTCTACAGATCGATCTCTGTTTCACCTGAAACAAACATAATCTCTGCTGCATGTGTGGAAAGTCTGGCTGGCTCTTTTCATACGTTCCATAAGAAAGCAGTGATTTCTTTCTTAGATTTTAATTTTCTCACAATTTCTAAAAACCTATTGACTGTATATATATATAAAAAAATAATACTCGTACATTAATTAGCTATATTGTTAAATTAAGGCTGAGCAGAGGAAACGTTAGCTGGGACCCTGGTGTGGCATGACTCTGCTGTTGAGATTGTCTTCTCAGAAAGGAGGAGCAGACAGCTGTGTGACCTTTTTTATTCGGAGTTTCCCTCTCCTCCACATTCTCTGTGGGTTTGGTAAGGAAGCTCCAGTTTCTTCCCACACCCTAAAGTCATATACAGCAAGTCATGAGGACTGGAGACTCTGAACTGCCTACAGGTATGAGTGTGAGAGATGTTATGCCTCTGTGTTCACCCTTGGAGAGGGTAAACTCTGCTTTCTGCTTTTTGCACTCCTCGCACTGGGATAGGCTCCAGCCCCCTGAGAGCCTGACAAAAATGAGGGAAAATGAGTGAATGCATAAATGCATGACAGTATGTCGAATGCCCATAACTGAACGGGGCACTGCCATTCAGTTGAAGAATCGTGGATCAAAGTAGTGTGTCAGCATGTGTCTGCCTTGCTGAAGTGTCCTTGAGCAAGATACTGGAACTCCAGCAGCCCCAGAGCGACCGCAATGTAGCTGAATATGAACAAAAAGCTGCAGCACGATGAAAAATCTGTTTCTCATATCTACAGCAGATGCAATATTTTACCATGTCTTATGTTCTCATTTTCCATGACTTATCTTCAAGAGTAGTCTGTCTGATATAACATCATTTACTATGATTTAAGGGTTCTGGGAGTTTGTTGCTAGTAAATGACATGCAGGCTCTGCATGCACAGCGAACCACCAATCACAATCATTATTAATCAATTTATCAAACAACCACAGCAGGCCTTTCGCTAGTTGTTAACTACAACCTGAAAATGAGCGTGCAACAGGAGAAAATAACAGAAAAGGAGGAATTGGTTGCAAAACAAAACGCAACGTTACTTATATTGTTGTTATATGGAAATATTTTGGATGAAAATTACTGTATTTTTTCATACAGCAATAAAAATCGTGGCGCCCAAGCTCTGAGCATTCAATATGAGAATGAACATTTAAGAACAGGAAGCCTATCAGTGTTGCTCAAATGGAGAAAAAAAATGTTTCTACCTTGATGAGTCTCCAGAGTTTGCTGTTTGAGAAAGATTTGAACTGTTCCAAATGCGTTAACTTTACCCAACCCTGGCTCTGCTGCTCCGCTTTGACCCATGTTTGTCAGGAAGTTCAGGATGATATTGATCCTGACTACATTAAGCGTGAGAAATAAAGAATATCAGGGTATTGATTTTCCTTCTAAGAAGTGATCTCCTCACATCTCCTTCATTTTGGCTTATGTAACTGCCCCCGTTATCCACCTCAGCCTCAACTAGTATGTAGTGCCACACATTTTGAGGCGCTAACGAAAACAGATACAAGAGGAAGCTGCACACAAGCATCAAAGGGTCTGTGCAGATCTTCCTCTAATCCATAAACACAGCATGTAAAACAGTTCTCTATGTCAGCCTGTTTATTTTGGATGAGAGGTTTGTGTCTGTACATCATAATCTATTTACTGCAGTGCAGAATTTAGATGGTAAATTGTTATTTAACTGCACGCTCAGATTTTTTAAAGCGTTCCTCCTGGCTCCGCGTCAAAAGCTTAAAAACTTGCTTTCCTCCTCTTTTGCTCCTCTGCATGCTCAAACATCGTCCGGGACAGGCAGATACACACAAAGACACACAAAGCCGTAACAAACACACACACACGCATACACACAGAGCTGCCTGGAGGCCTGCTGCCGAGTGTCAGCTCTCTGCCCTGAACGCCCAGGGAGACATTCGGGTAAGCTTTGTTTGAAGGATGAACTTTGGCAGTCAGCTGAGCAGTAAGCAGCAGAGATATACATTTAACACAGAGCATGTGCGAGCTCGTCTGCACAAAGACACAAATACACGCATGGATACATGAAGCTAAAATAGAGATGAATAAAGATGACGTCGATGGTGTTTCACCTGCATCTTTTAAGAGGACTGTAGGAACGTTTCAAATTAAACAACCTCATAAAAGATTCAGTGTGACTCGAGCATCAGAGTGGCATAAAGCAGGCACAAAATGTGGTATTATACAAAGACTTAGGCCCTTGAAAATCTGTTCAACTGGGGAACTTTGGCTCGATCGGCTCTACACCAGCTTTGATAAATACCTTCAAGTGGCAAATAGAGAGCAGCTTTTCTCTCTCTCTCGCCTTCTGACAACAGGTATCCAGGATTAAAAATACAGCCTGGCTCAAAAGATAAGCTGCTGTGATTTGACCCAACTGAACCTGGCGATTCTGACCCAAGATCTTAGTCAAACCTTTTCATCTATGATCAGAAAACCCCTGCGTTCCCCTTTAAGTCATTGTTTGCTATTCAAAGGAGCACAGGAGCAGCTGAGCAAAGCTTTGGCATTTCCCGCTGCCTTTGGGTTTTCTTTTCATCGGTTTTCTCGTATCAAACTGTCCTGCTCTGCTGGATCCTGCTCTCCACAGTCCTTCCTCTCCTGCTGCACGGTGACTACCGAGAGAGGACAGATAATATGAAGTGTGCGGATGCTTGTGTCACTGTCGGCTTGCTACAGACAGATGAACAGAGTCTTGGCTCAGTAGGTGAACGTTTTATCTAATGCTCAGTCTCCATTTGAATTCAGATACAAGCTGCCAGGCTCTCATTTCACAGTGCTATACTCAACTGTCTCATTAACCGCAGCTTCTGTAGCCGCCTGCGCTGTGTTGAGAACTTGTGGGACTCCTTGAACCTCTCCTCACTCTCTTTAATTGCTTCGGATAGTCAAGATGCTCTTTTTAGTTCCCCTTTGGAGCGACATTTTGTTTGATGTGGGTTTAAAGTGGATTCAGCGCACAGACATACGCACGTACACCCTTAAAAATTCACACAGACAAACACAGATAAAGCAAGCAAGCGCGCAGATAAATGCGCACAAGCAAACAGACAAATATATCAACATCTCACCTGTACTGCAAGGCAAAAAAGACAAATAGGGAGATCTGCATTCTCTTTGACACCATGTATTCACCTGCCTTTCCTCCCACTCAGCCGACCTACACAACACGCCTACACACGGGCCCTGAAATCCTCCTCACACAGACGGATTCATCCGACACATTTTATTCCTTTGTTTGGTCCCTTGGTGTGCTGTAAATCGTTTCAATGTGATGAGCTTGATACGGTTAAGGGCATTTTCTTTCTTTTTTTAAGTTAAAAATGAAAAGAACTGCTGTGGATAATTGCCAGGTGCTTTGTTCATCACATCATAACACAAACACCACAAGTGTGCTCATCATTCAGTCACACAACGTTCAAGAGAGAAGCTGAAAAAACATCTCTCTCTCTCTCTCTCTCTCTCTCTCTCTCTCTCTCTCTCGTTCTTATCTGCCTCTCCGCTAGTGCATCCATGAATGCTTTTGTTGAATCCATCACACAGGTTTCACCATGCACCTGTTTCGGTAGCTGCTCAACCCTCATCCCCTCCTCGCTGCTGTGCAGTTACCTGCCTGATTTTCCTCCCTCTGCTCTGTCGCTAACATACACTTCCTTTGTTTTCCGCAGTGGAGTATATAACCACGGAATACCCAAAGGGCTGCGTGTTAACTCATTCATAGAAAGCTGCTCCTAAGCTTCTTCTCTTACATCAGCCACATTGTTTCATTATGTGCCTCACAATTATATCCTCTTATCCTCCCACGTCACCCCTCTGGAAGATCTAAACTTCTCCGAGCCAACGTATCGATGACGCATAAGTATAGTCGCTTTTATGCGTTACCAGAATAGATTATTTACCGTAATCTAGCAGGACTCTTTAACATACCAACGTGTGGGCTGTGATGTTTGATCAAGTGATGAGAAGCAACAACAGGACATCACATCAAAGAAGAAAAGCGGTCACTCACATGGTCTCATCGTTCTGAAACTCCAGCTTGCCGGACACCTCCTCGTAGTCCTCCCCTGCCTTGGCGGTTCCCTCGACGGTATGGTAGGGCACCGCCACCTTCCCCCTCGCCCCGGACGTCCGGTGAACCTTCACCTGCATGTTGCCGATGCTCTCGCTGACCCTCATGGAGTTATTCTCGAACGTGAAGATGCCAGCGTGGTCGTCATCATAGATGGTAACCGTGGCGGTGTGAGCCTGGCCCAGGGCTGCCTTCGGAGGAATGTGGGAGATGCCCACCGTGCTGTTGCTGGAGGTGATGGAGCTCGGCTCCAGGACGGACACCTCAGCTCGGTGCACGATACGTGGATTACTCAAGCGCACGTAAAAGTGCTCATCCTCTTCAAAAATATCATCATCGATAACGCCAACGGTGAACTCTTTGGTTGTCTCACCAGGCTTGAAGACCAAAGTGCCCTCAGCAAACTCGTAGTCTGAGCCGGCATTGGCAGTCGCATCCTCTGTACGGTAGTCCACCTGAGTGGCACAAGCAGAGAAAGAAACTTTATTAAATATGTAGTGTTTTGAGTTTTAATAAAATGCTGAATTATTAATATCTTTTATATCTAAAAGACGTTGAGACACTATAGGCAAATACAGTTTTGTAAAGCACTGTTCAATTTTGAGAGTTTGAGCTATTTTGCTTATTGCTTATGTCTCCTTTCAGACTAGTAGAAAGAAAACATCCAAAATACACATGTAGGTGTTTATTTTACTTTGTTTATTTGCGTCTGTAGATTTCTCCTAACTTCACCAAAAGGTAATTAATAAAAAATTTTCAGAAAACTTTTTATTCCTAAAAAACATGACAATAATGGATTTTTATTGCTGTTGACTGTAACCTTTATTCATGGAGTGATAAAAAGAGATGTCCAAAGTTCCCCCCATAAAAACTCTAATATGTCAACAAAATGAAAGAAGTATTTTGAACCTGGCTTTATCTAATTTTCAGATTTTTGCACCTCATTTGCATTTTTAAACATAACATTTCAAAATAACTTGTAACAGAATAAATAACTGTCTTAATGTAAGTAATCAACTGTAGAAGTGTCATGGTGATATCTATTAGTAAGTCTGTTTAACTCTATTTACCTGTGGTGTCTTAATAAATTGAGCATTGAGCTTTTACAGCATTTGTCACTACTTCTTCTTACCTTCACAGTGCAGCCACTTTCTCCTCCATGCCGGCCCACTGACAGCTTCAGTGAGCCACAGTTCTCAAAGCACTGGTAGTGGGAGGGGTCAAACTGCAGGTAGATGGTGTTGGGATCTTCCTCTTGCCCACTGGCCTCATGACAGCTCACCACCTTCCTGGCCTGGTCAGCGGCGTGCTTTTTCAAGATGTTCCCTGCTCCGATCATCATGCGTGTGGCTTGGATGCGATAGAAGGCCCGGCTCTTCTGTTGTTGGACCAGCACTTGGTAGTTGGCCATCTCAATCAGCTGCTCCATGTCTTTCTCCGGGTGCCTTTGTTTTAAGTCTTTCAGAGTGCGAGCCATATCCCGTCGGGCCTCTTCCTCTTGATCCTGCTCCGCGCTCCCTCCACCTTCCTCCACACCCTCCAGCATCCCATCCAGAGCCTCTTTGGGGTGAGTGTGGGAGTTCACACCCTGGCCGTCCATCTCCAAGTCCATTTTAGTGAACATCGCATCTCCCTCTGACTCGATGATAATGCCTCGGGTTTTGTCAGCGCGGTAGCGCTTATGGACGTACTTGTAGAAGAGAAGGCGGCGGTCTGCGATCCAGGCTTGCAGCACGCAGAGGGGGAAGAAGAGGAATGTGAGGACGGCCTCCCAAACCTCCACTTCTCCGGGGGAGACCACAGACAGGATGAGATACAGCCAGATGTAGGCGAACACGCTCCAGGCAGCAGTGACGAAAAACACCCGCAGGTGCTTTACCTTGCGGGTTTCATTTTCTGGCACCACGTAGACACAGATAGCGATGATAATGAACATGTTGAACGCAGCGCTGCCCACAATGGTGCTGGGACCCAGAGATCCAGCCTCGAAATTATGGCCGATCACTTCAATGACAGACAGCAGGATCTCTGGTGCAGATGAGCCCAGCGCCATCAGAGTCAGGTTGGATACGGTCTCATTCCAGATGCGTACAGTCGTCGTGGTCGTCTCGCCGTTGGGCTTCTTGATGGTGATCTCCTTCTCCTGGGAGGTGATGACCTCGATAGAAGACATGAAGCGGTCTGCGATGATGGACATGCCCAGGAACATATATATGAGGGCCGCAAAGTAAACAATGGCACGGGCCACCTTGTCACCCACTGCAGGGTTTTGGGGGTTCCACATGGGCAGCACCACGCCATCGGTGCAGTTATCAGTACTGGAGCAGTTGCCTGGTGTGCCGCCAGTATCTTCATGGCTGGCACTGCCCTGGGAGAAATGAGTGACTCCTGGGAGCAGAACCAGCAGAAAGGAGATGAACGTACATGGGGTGAAAGGTGGAGTGAAATTTAGGATACGCTTGTGCAGAAACATGGCAGCGGGATGATGCTTGGAGTCTCTGAAAGACAGAAGAATAAGAATTTTGCGTGGAGGATAAAATCATCGTATTCACTACTTCAGATGTTAATCATTCTGGGTTCTATTCTTGAAATAACCTCGACCAGCAGAGGTATAACATCACAGAAGTACTCACAGTCATACGCTTTTGCATGCAAATGACGTGGGATCCAACAGTTTCGTTGGTCCGAGTACGGAAAGCCAGAAATATTGGCACCTACTAATCATTGAGTCATTGGTATTGAACTACCCTGTCAAACTCCCACACATACGTATAATGTGGTCATTCTGTGCTTAGCAGCAGTACAAATGTTACCCTGTGCACCTGTAGTATTGAGGGAAAAAGTGACTCAGTCTACCATGTATTGTCAAGTTAGAGGGGAGTCCAAAAATAATCCTCACTGACAGTATAACAAGAAAAGAGCAGTTGTTCTTAGGCATACTAGATCTACCAATAAAGACATTATAAGATTATTTAAAGGAGGTATTTCATGGAGGTGAAGCATGCCTCTCAATTCTAGCCTGTAATATACTGTTTAATGCTAAAAATGTAGGGTTTTTTTGCATTTTACATAAGCAATTGAAACTATGTCAGGGGACAACTTAAGATCATTTCACGATGGTTTTCTTGGCATCAGCGTGGCGATCAACAGCTTGAGTGAAACATTCAGAGACTACAGCATCATTGCCGTCCAGAGGATTAGCATCTGCATCAATGTTAACAGAGAGAAAGAGAGGAAGAAAAAAAGGCAGGGAATGTAATCTGGTGCTTCCTAATTAAAATTTCAAGACCACCTCCATCTCAAAAATAGGTTGCCTACCTACAGCAGAAGAGGTTTGATAATGCTTTATGTACGGCACATGCTCTCATTGACATGCAGCAGAGAAAAGCTGCAATCTCCACTCTGACCTGCATAACAGGAGGGCACGTTTTCCATCAAGGCTACATTTCAGGGTGAAGCACAGATTTAGAAATTAAGTTTTTTTTTTTTTTGTTGTTGTTACCTTATAAATAAGTCACAAACAGATTGTGTTCGTGCAACAACAGCTTTATGCAACAGCTCAACACATGTCAGCTGATGAGACTGAGAGAAACATCAGCAGGATCAGCACCATGGACAGCGACTCCAGCAACAAGCAGGAGCAACACAGCGGCACAGGAACATGTGACCCTCCGCCCTGGATTTCAAAGGATGTTTCATCCTTATCCAACAAAAATAAATGTATAAGAAGAGTACAAGATTGTGTACTTCATGTAATTTATAGAGACTTAAACATTCAACGTAACGAGATATCATTGACTCCTTCCTTTAATTCAATATAATACTGCTTTTGTCTGGCACACAACCTTGCACAAATTTTGAGTGGGTGACGTTTCTATGGTTAAAGCAAGCTCTCCAACTGGTGGGAAGGCAGGAATAAAACATGCTTTTTCCGACAGTACTATAGAGACATCTTTTAATGTGTTCTTGTGGTGCCATACGCAGTTCAGTGACATGCATTCCTCTACGAATCACCAGGTAGCAACAAGCTACCAAGATACAGAAACGTACAGATACTCTCTTGTGTCTTGTGTTGCTGAAGAATGCAGGATTTAATGGGCAACACAACTACCAAGCTGAACGTTTTTCATCTTACTTTGGTAAGACTCAAGACGTGCAAATGATCAAAGACATTTACTAGATTGTAAGGATGCGGACCCCCTGTTGAACCTCTTTCAGTACAGAACTGCAATGATATTTAACATTTCTTCATCAACAACCTCAGTTCAACATTTTCACCACTGACAAGCCCAACAAGATGCCACTTTTCCATTTCATTAAGTTTCTCATTTAACCTTTAATAATTCCCAAATCCTCCAAATACATAAAAACAATGCCTCCGACACAAATATAATTATGATGATTTAATCCTCAAATGTGTTCCTGTTCGGTACGCAGAGGTCTCAGGTTGGCAAGTAAACACTTGTACATAATAATGAGTCACACTTTGATGCCGCCACTCGTTTTGTGAGACGCGGTGTATTTTTTTCTTCTTCAAATGGTGGCAGTCTCAATTTGTAATTAGACTCCTCATAAATGTCATGTGTACTGTCTTGGGAATGAAAAAAGTCATGAAAAGAACAAACAGAAGGAAAATGAAGCGGAAACTATGCGGAAACACACAAAAAAAAAAGCAAACCGACTGTTAGCGGACAATAGGAATTCCTTGAGACCTGGTGTTGAACAAAAACCATAATCAATAAACATAAATCTCAGCAAAAAAAGACATACGCCATTTACTATTGGTTTGCATGCTATGAGCTCCAGGGACCAGCATAATGGAGAAAAGCCAAGATGCTCATGCAGGACTATACTTTATGTTTTTATGGTTGCTATTTTTTTATATTGTAAGAAACTGCATTACTCACCTGGGTGCAGTTGTCAGTGAGTCAGCTCAGTGTGGAAGTTTGGCCTCAGGAGATGAACTTATCTTTCATATCGCTCTGTAGAAAGACAGGTTATCTTTAATGAACAAATTGCAGAGAGAGTTTTATAATCACCATGAAATCTAGCCGGAAAGGATTCCACATTAGAGAGTTTTAAGAAGCTTATTAAAACCCAGATATGTGGGCCAGTAGATTTAGCAACTGGAGTAGAAATACAAATAAAACATCACTGTTGCAGACTAGACACAATTCTAAATGTTAAGTTACAAATGGGTTCAACTAGATTATTGGACATTACAGATGCAGAAACAAAGCCGATTATCCCCTCAGTAGCCCACGCTGTGCATGAGGGACAAATAGACTGGTCCATATAGTGCGCACAGCAGTCCCACAGATACTCACAGAAAGCCCCGAATCTCAGCTGGACCCTGGTCACAGCGTGGCTACCCTGCACCAGTTCAACAGAAGACAACCCGTGTGCCATCCACACAGCAGGCTGGTCTAATGGTGTTGGCTTGTTGCGCTGGTGTCTTGGAAATGACGCGTATAGCTTTCCACGGTGCTTTTTAGCTATTTTTTTCTGACAGGTACCCTACCTCAGCAAACTTAACACTGTCGGATTAGTTCCTCTTATCAAATTCCCCTCGCTCCCCCGCGGCGACACCGTCCGCAAAGCTAAGTAATTTTTCAAAAAACACAATGCGTTTTCAGCTTTTTCCTCTCCAGGCTACGTGCGAATGTTGATGCGTAAAATAATAAATGAAATGACTGACTCTGTCTTCATTCGTCCCGCTTCTATCAGTCAGAAATTCTCCCAAACTGTCAATTCGTAAAAAGGCTTTAAGGGTGTTTTTTTCTCCGAAAAATAAACTGAGTGAAAAAAAATCCCTTGTTTTTCTGTCTGAGCTGGAAAACGCAAAGAACCAAACAGGACTGCACATGAGAGTAGGCGTGAATGAATGGTGACGGATTGAGAGGACGCAACACCACACAACAGTACACGGATCAGGACAAGATGGATATCAAGCAGAGGGATGGTGGCAGACAAGAAAGAGGAGTGTGGTGTTATGCAGATAGAAGTCTTGTCTTACTCTTGCGGTGGGCAGCATTGGCACAAGAAACGATGAGCGAAAAGGCAAAGCAGTAACACTGCAGAAACAGGGGAGGAGACGTTCAGAAACAGCGCTACACGCACGGCTGGTCCTCCTGACTGCGCATCAGGAGTCCAGGGCGAATGGCCATTTCACTCCTAAATCCTCATTATTTGCTCATTATCGTTATCAGCCGTCATCACAGATAAACCTGCTCAGAGCTCAAAGCTAAAGCTCTGATATTCCAGTTAAAGACTCTGATATCCCAGATGCTGCTGCCCGCAGGTCTGCTGTGGGTTGTTGTAGTCTGGATGGTTATACACAAATATTTACTGGAGAAAAAAACACATTCTGATATTTTATCCTGAATGCATGATACACATTACTATACAACTGTAGAAGTTAAGAACATGACCTACTGTTGGGTGGAAAACAAAACAAACTAAACTTGACTTTAAAGAAAAGAGAGCGAGAGAGAGAGAGAGAGAGAGAGAGAGAGAGCGAGAGAGAAAGGAGGCTAAATGTCTATAGCAGCTCCATCCACATTACTCATTACACACCTATACGATTTCTGCATGGTTTAGACAACTTTGCCATTCTGATCCTTACCACTAGTGGGGTACAATAAGGTGTTAAGTTTGGCCTTAGGGTGGTGCCAGCGAAGAAGCCACCGATTTTATACATAAAGATCAGTCTACTTGTCATGAGGACTACTCAGCGCTATAAAAACAGTTCACAGTGTAATATCTTCAGCAGCTCTAGAGGGGCTTTTTAAAATAAAATAAAAAATAACCCTGATGATGTCATCGAGGGTTATCTTGAGGTTGACTTCAAATATTTGACAGAAATGTTTTGGGAATTGTTGGATCCAGTGTTTTTGTGGATTCAGGAGGTAAAAGTCAGGATTGCTCAGCCTCTGCTGCAGCGATGTCTCTTATTAGTCCCCTAACTGTATCAAAGTGCAATACTAAATCTCTGGATAAAACCTTATAATTGATCGAAAAAAGTATTGATCTTGTCAGAGTTGGCGAAACCTTTATTAATCCATGCTGTACATTATTTATTTTTTATCTGTATTTTATCAGGTAGTCTCATTGAGATTACGATCTCTTTTCCAAGAGAGACCAGAGAAGAAGAAACATTCCCAAGAACACAAAGAGAAACAACACAAAAAACATGCAATTAAAATCAATTACGAAAATCATGAAAAACATCAGATGATAAAACTTTACAATCTCCCAATGCAAGACTAGTCCGAGGAAAGTTCAGGAAAGGCTTAGTACTGGATAGTGTAGTGTAGTTACGTGATTTAAAAAAGAGAAGAGATGTGAGGTAGTTTCAACATTGGATCTTTATAAATGAATGACATGAGGTGGCTCAGTCTTCTTGACTGTAAGGAGGTCCGTCCAACTGTTTGATACAGAGGACAATTATGAATAAGAAATGGGTAATTTATGACGCGGGGTTTAACAGCTGAAGTGTTGATGGGGCTTCTTAGGGTTAGCTATGCTTTTAGCTGAACATGCCTACAGGTAGTTTGGCAACATGCATGCTTACGATTAACATGCTGGCCATGTGACATGTAGCATCTTAGAATGAACCTGCTCTGTTTACAGGGCTTTCAAAGTTCACGTTCAGTCATTAACTGAAATATTAAGTGGAAATTTCGACCTGTCAGCTTATCATCAACATCATCAGGATTAATCCTCTGGGTACCCTGACCGTCTGCATCCAACAGCACCCACTAGTTGTTGACTCTGGGAGTGTTGAACCACTAAATGACAGAACAACACTGCCAGACCTAGAGCCACACCGCGAGCAAAGCTAAAAAAAAAACCCAAGCTTTCATTTGTATAAAATTCATTTAGTTTTTATTGCTGGATGATTGCCTGTAATATTGGTGGAATGGATGACGAACCTTGGAGGGATATAAAAGAGATTAGACTGAGATCTGGAGGACATAAAGCACCGGGGGAGCCGAAAACACCCCAAACACCACGAGGAGGAGCAGCACACTAGAATCTTCTCTTCCTGTAAAGACGACTTAGTATAAACTGATCCACGATGAAACCAGTGGAAAGGTTTGTTTCGTTACCTGCTTCACTTGAACAAGTCACTTACCGTGCCGTGTTCATTCCATCCTCTGCAACAGATAACTGCCTTAGTGTCTCCTCTTGACTTTTTGCATATATTTTTTCTGCAGCATTGAAACGCAAAGTTCTACTAAAAGAAGAGAGAACTTCCAAACATAACTCACCCACATTAATGTCAAGTGATCGACCTGACGTCTGTGTTTCAAATGTATGGGTCGACTCGCAGCTGAAAGGTTAAATTACCTGAAATTTGAAAAAACATAGAAAGTGCATACTCACACATATTCAATCAGGATAAATATGTGTGTGAATATGAAAACATCAATGAGATCTTTTGATTGCAAAATGAACAGTGCGCAGATTGTGATGTATAGCTTATGAGAGGAGGAGATGCTGCTCAGTGTAACTCATGATACTGCTGGCTCCTTCCCCAGATGCACTCACAAACTATCACATTCTCATATTAGCAGATATGCCTGTCACAGGCCAGTCAGCTCCAACGATGTCACTATCCATCTCTCATATTTCAGTCAATGTCATTCAGCACCATGGACAGCACCTCAGACCTGCTTTACCACTGAGAGAAAATAAGCATTGGGATACCATCATAATCCTTGGAACCAGTGCACAGTGTGTATAACATAGTGGGCACTTTATCTAGTTTATAATGTTCAGTTATTATTGAGGTGATAGTTAAATGTGGTGTTGCATTGAATTATATTATTTTGAGAGGCATTTATACTTTTTTTGTCCTCCCTACTTACATACATGAGGGGGGCAACATATTATAAACATTGAATGGCCACTTGAAGCTGGCTCTAAAATGGAATCAATCCCCTTGTTTACACGTTTAGGGTGAGTGAAATGTTAGTATTTTCTCTATGTTTGCACTAATATGCTGGTATTGGTGTTTGTGTTCACTATACCTGGCTTGTGAGCTTAGCTCGCTGTACTAAGACACTCTAAGGCAGTGATACTTAACTTACGGCCTGTGGGCCAAATCTGGCCCACAATAGTGTGCAGGGTGGCCTGCTGAACATTTTCTAATTCACAATTAAAATAAAAAAAAAAAAAAAATGTTTTTGTACTTGTTATATATATATATATATATATATATATATATATAACATAACAAGGGGTATAACAAAGTATCAAAATAGACTAATAGAGTTTGTTTATCAAAATAAGAAGTGCCAGGGGAGGACCCCCCCCCCCCCTGAATGTCCTAACTGGCCCCTGGCCTCCTGTCATTGAGTAAAAGCGGATCCTGTAAGCACATCACGAACAAGCCTGTTTTTCTCGAGCCCGAATCAGCATCCCAATTAGTATCACAGTTAACCTGAATTAAGGATGGACTTCGCTAACCAAGCTAGTAGAAGTATAGTGTTAGCTGGTAACTTAGCATTGGTTATGCTAACTGTAGTTGACCCCGCCAGCGGTATTTCTTTTCCTACTATAGCGAAGGATTGACCCGCCTACTCTGCCTCTGATTTGCTTAACCTGATATTCTTACCCTAACCAAAGTCCCTCCTCGTGACTTAACCTAACCAAGCCAACCGATAAAGGATAACATTATTATTCATGCGTTTATATCCCCCCCCCCCCTTGACTACAGCAACTCTTTTTTCACCTGCTTTAGCCAAACTTCCCCAAATCACCTACAAGCGGTTCACTATTTTCAAGTCTGTTGTTTTTGTTGTGAAGCACTTTGTGACATCTGCTCTTTTAAGGTGCTTTTTAAATAAACATTATTATTAAGCCTATTATTATTATTATTATTATTAAGCCTATTATTATTATTATTATTATTATTATTATTATTATTATTATTGGTGCTCAGACTCGGTAGGACATTATGCAATAATAAAATTAACTCAAGGTCCACTTACTAGCTTAGTTTGAGCCTTCAACTGCATCTAAAGCAAATAGAACTAGCTTATGTGTCATCAGGGGACCAATAAGCTTGTCACTTATAATTATCTGCCTTGCCATGCAAGGGGGATGGGAGATGTTTGATGTTTTGGGGACAGCAAGAGAGTTCAATAACTGTTGGAGTATGTGGACCCAGTTTTCTGATGTAATATAAGAGAAATTCATGTTGCTGCAGCAAAAAGATGAACCTGTGTGAGTTATGTTTTTGAGAAGCAAAAGTGATTTCCTCTCCATGTGCCCTCTGGCCATGGACTCCAGCACATTGATGCATGTTGTTGGGTTGCTCATTGCATCAAAGTATACGAAAAGATATTGTTGATAAAAATGATTTTGTTGTCTCTCACGGAGACATAGAGTTTGGTCTTTTTCTAAACTTTGGTAAGTGATATCCACAAATCTCCCCCAAAACATTACTTCCTCATACAGTATTTTCTATTTTGATTATTGCTTGCTTGCTTATATATATATTTGTACATTTCCTCAAGTTACTTACCGGTATGTTTAATAGATATCTTCCCTTAAGTCCTGTTTGATCAATGAACAATCACTTTTTTTTTTTTTATCTAAAAGGCCAGATTTTGTGTAAGCATACTCTTGTTTGTCCGTGGTCTTATGCCTTTAACTGACTTTACCTGGGTTCAAACCCCTCTTTCAGCAAGTAGTGCTGTAGCTCAGGTGCTGTTATGTTGACCTTAGACCTTTTGTACAGTTAGAAAATGAAATGATGGATAATGAGGAGTTGAGCCCGCGTTGCAGAATCGTAAAGAATGAAGCCAGAAACATAACTCTACAAGTACAGATGGCTACAGGTGACGGGATGACAGCTCAGTCCTTTTGTTTGTCTTTTTACAAATATGTCTGTAGAACAGAAGTGCATCCTTATATCATATACAATTCCTCAGATAACCTTTAAAATAAATGCTGATATCTCTTACTGTCCTCTATGATTACATTGTTTCTTTATTTTCTTAAACTATATAGTTAATAAAACACACACAATGCTATGATATACACGGTATCTGAATTCCTGCCGTCTCAGTACAGTTTACTGAGTGCTCAGGCTTTTTGTTTTATTATTATCAGTTTTTGTTCCAACTGAATTATTTAACAGTAACTAATGACATTGTAGTAAAAAAATCCCAATCTTATTTCATGTTGGTCTTTCTTTACTCACATATCTCTCTTACTTCCATCTCCTTTCCTCATCTCTGATTGGCTCTTGTTTACATGATTAGATTCACCTGATCACTCCCCACACCCTCACGCTCACTTTTCGTTTACCTCCACACAATCAGTTCTGAACCTTTGTTTAACTGAACACTTTGTGTCCTTATTTCTTTAAGACGGACATGTGAGACTGATTTGGCTCATTTGTGAAGTTCTAATGTTGTATTTGTTTTGATGCAGATTCACCTTCCCATGTGTCTTGTGCTCCTTAAGTTCATGCAGTTACTTGAGTTTGGAAATTAACTTTGTCCATATGAGTGAAAGATTTCCGTCTTCCATGCGTTCTGATCTGATGCCCATGATGTTAGTCAACCGTTAATCCTGATCCTCCTAATTAATGCCGAGGAGAAGTAAAGAAATAAAAGGGATAACCTCTATGGAGCATTATCTAAACCGTATTTAAAGAACACAAATCTCTTGATTTGTGGTTAGACTGAAAAGCAACCTTACTGGATTTGTTTTTGTTGCTATGGTAACTGTTCCGCTACTGTGTATCCATGGATGTTAAGGACATTTTTACGGTTGCGGCCCCGCTGAGCTTTTTTTTGGCAGACACTTCATTTATTTTTAGCTTGGAATAAATTCATTAGAAATGGGATAATGTTCAGTGAACCGCTCGCTGTATTGTTGCTTTACATCAGTCCGTGTGTAGCCTCTGCTGCCTACCAGCATCAAGGTCAATGAAAATGTCTGTAGCCTCTCAATAAACACCAACAACACACTCACACTTGGTTGTCTTATTTGTTCCTGTGACACAACAAAACCAAAAAAGTGAGCTGTCATTGCTTTTATTTGTACGACATGAAGTGCAGTTAGAAAAAGCATCATAATACGGCTGTATGTAGTGGGCTTGTCAAAATATACTGTATCCTGTTGGACAAGAAGCTGCGGGAGGTTCTTGAGTAGCACCGTCGAGCACAATTAACCCCAACAGCTTCATAACCACAATATAAAGCTGTTTGACATTATAAACGTGTCAGTGAAGCGCTGTACGCTGGCGGTACGCTGGCTGTACGCTATGCCTTAGGTTTAATAACTGTGCCACACTGTGCTCTGTTGATGCTCTGTTAGTTTACTTTTTATTTTTATTTTTCCATCGCTAAAGTGATCAATAAAGCAGCAAGAAGAAAACATTTCATTCCTGCACAAGGAGCAGCAGGTCATGAGATATAGATCCCATCTTGTTTCTGAGTGTATTGGTAGCATATAGCTGACTTTATCACCCCTCTGTAACCTTGGGATGTTCAATCAAGTGCCTCAATATCCCACTAAATACTGCCGTCAGCTGTTCAGTGCACTGATATATGTGTGACCAGGCTGGGCCTTAATTTCCACTGGGCTAGTGTAACTGTGGTTAATGAGTTATCAGTCCAGCCGGCAATAACTGCCGTGGATCTTTAAATCTAGGTGAAGATTGAATCACATTGGATTTTTAACACAGTTTTCTTGCAGTTCTTCATCTGAATTATTAATAAGGACGCTCTCTCCACCAAATGAATAAGCATGGCTCAATGCCTACACGTGCAGAAAATGTAACCCTTTTTAAATTATTTGTAAATCAATACTGCTGTTAGAGCCCTAATGTGACCATCTGTTGCTGCCTCTGCTGCTGGTATGTTGCCATCTTGTGGACAATTTAAAATCTGTCATTCTTCATTTGCACTAATGCAGCAATTAAAATGTTCTTGGACTCTCATACAGATTTGAACGAGGTGAGTTAAACGAATCACAGCGTCAGTTTTCGTTGCTGTAGAAGCGGTAACACTCAGCACAACTGACTTGGCAAAAGTCCAACTAACTGATTAAAAACCAAATAGAAATGATTTTATTCTGCAGTACTGTATATGATGATCTTTTTGATGTAAAGTATACACCAGAGTAATGTGAGGCTCATAAGATAAATAATCTCTTGGCCCTGCACATTAGTAAGATTTTGAAATCTTCGTAATTGGCTTAAAGGCTGAAGAGCTGTGATCTGTAGCTGCATTTACGTCATCATAAAGAACGACAGTAACATATTTAGTACTTTCTGGTAGTCACATATTTTCAAATCATTTTCATTCTTCTTTGTGTATCCGTCTCCTGCCGTTACCAACTGCTTTGAATAAGATAAAAAAGGAATAAATTCACAGAAATAGTCATTTAAAAAGAGTATTCCCTATCACTGAAATAAATAACAAAATATTAACAATGTCTGCCTCTACTTTAACATTTCTGTTCGCTGGAAATATGTTGACATCAGCCCACTCATGAGGTTTCATGTCATGTCTTTGCTGTGTGACAGGAATGTGGACGTACAGGAGCTGCAGTGACTCATCATCAGCACTAGAAGGCAGCCTAAAGCCAGCAATGAGAAAACAGCGAGTCTGCAGAATGTCGTTAGGACGACAAGTGACATGGCATCCTGCTGGGTTTCTGTTTGACTACTCTTCGTTATTGCATGTATGATGCACTGCGCTGAGGGTCTTCCATCCACATATTCAAACCAATGATGCACTTTTTGATGCCTTTATCAGGCTGGTGGTGTTGTTGGTGTTACACAGTCCATTGATCAGTCATGTGACCAATAGATCACCATAGATACCAAGAATACAAAACAACACTACCATTATCTTGTTTTTAAACACTTATGTATATTTTCCAAAATACCATATTCATTCCCAGTGGAGTTAAGTGTTCACTCTGGGCGCCAGAGGAATAACCTTCTTGGACTTCTTCCAGTTGTTTTGGTCCAGATGTGGTGCTAATGATTTTTGAACTACTGGCTGCAGATGTAGCCAAAAGCTTTTAGCCAAATGCTGTTTGGAAGTTCTCAGCATCTGTTGCATCAAAATACACATCATATAAGTATATTAATAAACTAACTTACTGGTCTGGGTACTAAAGTATAATCGTTTTTCAAAAAACAAAACCGGCCTATTTTCTGTTTTTACAATGTCCATGAAAATTGAAAATCAGGTGGAACAAAGAGAAAAAAACTTTTAACCGTTTTTTTGGTTTGGCGTAATTTACCTTTTTCTGTTTTCTCTTGCAAATTGAGGAACACAATGAAATACAAATTAGAATAATATGTCATAAAAAAGTCAAGGTTTAAGGATGTTATTAAAAATGTCAATAAGAAAAATCATAGTATAGTACTAGTATGTCAGAAAAAAAGACATAGACAATAGTATGCTATAAATATGTAATAAAAAATCATAATAAAAATGTCATAATATAGTATTTTTAAAAAAAAGTAATTGTATAGTAGGTCATAAAAAATGTCATAAAAATAACATAGTATAGTATGGAAAATATAAAAAAAATATATAATATATATAATTATAAATATATATAATATAAATATAAATATAATACTTATATTTAAGTATGTTATAATTTTTTTAATAAATAATCATAGTATAATACGTCATTAAAAATGTCATATAGTATATCATGAAAAAAAGTCACATAAAAGTCATAATATAGTATGCCATAAAAAAGTAATAAAAAAGTCATGGTATAATATGTCATAATACTAAGTAATTACTACTACTAATTACTAATACATAATAATAAGAGTCTTATAAAAGTCACAGTATAGTATGTCATAAAAAAAGACTTAAAAAAGTAATAGTGTGGTATGTAATAAAAGTCATAAAAGAATCATACTGTCACAAAAGTAAAAAATAAAAAAAAAAACAGACTGGCTGATCATTGGTTCCTCTCAGTCCCAGCTGCCCTATTAGCAGTCAGAGCCCACAATAAAGGAGGCACACCTCTCTCTCCCTCCCTCTCTCTTTTTGTTGTATTTGTTTCTTCTGTTTGGCACAATCACCTTGTCCCTTCCTCACCCTCACTGGCACAAGCTTTGTCTGAGAATAAATGCTCTTGTGCTCACTTAAACTCTGACTGCCTCAAATGAATTGGTTGTTGTGTTATTGTCTCCATTGTCCCCTATCTCCACTACGGGGGCGTAACAGTAGTATGTCATCAAAAAGTCATAACATAGTATGTCAAACGAATTTCATTAAAAACTAATTTATTATGTCTTATTATTATATACTATTATATGAAAGGTAGTTAAAAGCCACATGCCAGCTACTTATGTGGAATAGGTGGAACATTTTCCACAATATTAATACTGTACTGTATATGCCTCTCAACTAAAATAATATCACTATATATATATCACAGTGACCAGCTAACTTTAGCCTAATCTGAAGCTGCAGGCAACCAATTCAGTGCCTCGTTGGAATGGAAATGGAAATTACACCAAACCAAAAAACAAACTATTTTTCTCAACTTTTTTCCACGTGATTTTCTATGGTCATGGACAGTGGAAAAAATGGCCGTGTTTAACGTTTTTGTTTTTTGACGTGAAAACAGATTGTACTTTAGTACCCTGACCTCATAAGCACACTACCTCAGGTGTCACTCTGTAGCTGCTGAAGGTGGATTACTCCAACCAAATTGTGTTTCTCATAAACCGTTTATGGCTTTGCCGCTTTTATAACCCAAATTGTTTAAGGAATGATACTGATAGTGAAGTGAGAAAGTAACTTCCTTAAAAAATAACATCACAACACAGTTTGACCAGACTACAGGGAATCCCCGAACACTGACAACACGTCAACCAAAATAGACCAGCAACCTCTGCTTAACCATTAGATGGCTAACACACTAACCTAGATTGCTGAATACCACCCATTTACTGCTGTGTACTGTAACCCAGATTTTCACACCATATTTTCATGACAAGCCATCAGCCATATGTACTGGTATGTCCTGTATAAACAAGCCTGACAATCGGGCTAAATTCCCACCTCTGCAGTTGCCGCCGGGGGTATGTGGAGAGCTCGAATACATTCAACTAAAACATAAAAAATGGTGATATGAATAAAAGAATATCCACATATTTGTGTTAAAGAGAGAAATAATCAGCCAAATAATATAACAAATTATAGTGATCCTGATCTGGTAGGCTGCATTTTCAAAAATGAGTAAGCTGTCCATCAGACTGAATGGTGGTAACGTTAAAACATTAACGCCACATGACGTTGGGATTTTGTTAGGTAGAAGTAGTTGATGATTTGAGCAGGGGGGGGGGGTGCATGCCCCTTGTTAACCTGCCACCCCCCACTCCATCCCCTAGCAGCAGAGCGAGTGCAGGGGGGGCAGGGGGGCTGTTTAGTTGAATATGTCAGCTCAGTTTTTCTCTTAGTCCCTTCTGTCAGTTTTGTCTTGGATCTATAATATTCTCTAAACTACATACTATAAGTACTCAATATATTGATATAGTATATTTATACTATATTGTAGTCTATATACTCTATAGAGTAGCTGTAGTCGTGAAAAGTGACACACTCTTGCCTCTAGTATTCCTATAATATTTCTATGATCATTCTGAAAATACACCACCAGACCAAGCAACCTCTGTAAGACAATATTTTAGGGGAGACATGACTATAGTTGTGGTTAAGGTGTCCTGGAACAATGTCCTTTGGGAGGTGTACGTGTGTGTGTGTGTGTGTGTGTGTGTGTGTGTGTGTGTGTGTGTGTGAGAAATCACCGACTGGTGTTAAGCTAGAAGAGCATGCCAGCAGAGAAGAGGACATAGTTAGCTAGCTAAAGTGGATAAACAGTTGAAATAGTTACAGTAGCTAAACGTGATGGATAAGCGCAGCTTCTGCCACTAGGATAAAAATCCAAACTTTGCCAACTCAACCGTATGAAAAAATATTGTAACAATATCCACTTTTATAAGTAATAGTGTTGAATTAAGAGCATACTTGGAACATAATGAGTGGTGTCAATGAAAGGGTATTTGATCTGATGTGATGAAACCACTGCATTATATCATCACAGTCGTGTCCTGACTCGTGTTTAATGAGATGGTGGTGACGTACTTTCACAAATGCCGTTTGTGTTTTTTTTGTGGTCCAGACTTTGGCATTTGTCAAAAAAAATGATGTAGAGATCAACATGGAGAACCAGTGATGATAACATTGGATACTTATAACCAAAAATGTTGCAGTTATGTGCATTAGATCGCACCAGTGGTTTCTGAAATATGTTCAATAATAATCTGAGGTTAGGAAAACAAAAGAAGAAACGAGAATGAACAAAAAGTGAATGTGAGCAATTTATTACATGTTGAGTGAATTTCTAATAAAGGGGATAATTAAAAGAAATGACGGGTGATTTAGAGCAACACCCTTTTAAGAAACAGATGTACAATACATTTCATGAAATGACGGATGACTGAAGGCTCTGGTGAAAGGAAGGGAGAGAAATGGAAAGAGAGAGGGAGACAAAAGGAAAAACATTTGCAGCCTGCCCTGCCCCCTCATCACTCCCTGGGGAACATAGGGATTATGGAAATGTATCAATGCAAGACAGAGGGAGACTGACGGACAGAGAGGAGGGGACACAGAGAGAGAGAGAGAGAGAGAGAAAATAAGAGGGTGGGGACACCGAGCGATACGATTGGTTGACTGTTATAACATCAAGCGTGATAGAAATATTTCTCTCGCAGTCTAAGAAATAGAGGAAGAGACAGAGACAGACAGTAGACTCAGGAAACAGTCAGGTCTGTTTTGAACATCTCTGGAAAAGATCAAAAGAAAGAGGACTTTAGACAAAAAGAAAGGCAAATAAGGAAGGGGAGACAATAGAAAGGTGGACTAATTAACTTATGACTTCTGAGGGCTGTGGAGATTTTTGCTTAAGAACAGAAGAGATTTCCAAGTCAGAATAAATGCGACTCAATATGTAGACGTTCTGCAGGTTTCTGATTAAATTTCCCCCTTTTCCCCCACCCCCAGAATTTAATCATTTACTCTGCACGCCAGTCAGCAAAGACTAATCTTAATGTTTTGGAGAAATCTGGGGGATGCGTCTGAGAGAAAGATGCAGAGAAGAGAATTCTGACATGGTGCCGACCCAAATTGACAGAGACGAGGAAAGAGTGGACTGTTCAGTGGCAGACACGTCTCCAACCAGACACAGGTATTCTCTATTCGATATTAAGATTAGTCAAAAATATTGATCCACGCTAACTCAAACTACCACCAATATTGTGCTCTGATCTTGTAATTGTAAGTCCTCTTGGCTGTGTGTAATTGGCATTGTGATGTTAAATAGTTGATTAATTTTAAACCAGATTATAATATTTGCTGCCTCACCGATTTATACTATTTTATTATTTCATAGTATATTATTTTATTGAAAAACTACCAGTATATTGCGTAATAACGTACAAAGCAATACCTTCTTCAGCAAATGATCAGATTCATATTGGGGGTAAATCATTTCCCAAAAATGTAATAATAACATAAGTAATATACCAAGAGACTGTCTCTGTAAATGATAACTCGCAACTTACAACTGTGTTAAATGCGTCATTAATGGTGTTCTTGATTTAGAGCAACAGATTAACTGAAAGCCATACGACAAACTGCTGAACTATCACAAGCCATAACCATCTGAGACGATAATCCTCACTGTTTCTAAAAACACAGCGCTGTGCTTAATATCGACAAGAATCCTTCTGTTGTCAGCGTGTCAGTCAGGCACTTTGTGGCTTGCATTACTGTGAGGAGAAACAAAATGTGTAGGCTTTGTCTAAAGAGAAACTACATGAAGATGGAGGAGGAGGAGACAGACATTTTGCCTGTCAGAGAATGAAAAAAAAAGAGGAGCATCAGGCCAACAACAGACAACTGTGGCTGTGAACAGACTTATAAGTGCTTCCTAAATCAAAAGGGGTCACCCTGCTGTCAGATATACAAAAAAGGACAAAGACATGAGTGGAACCAGTGAAACCAAGCTAGTTATTGATTGTGACTGAGTGCTCTACCTACTTGGACGACACAGACCCTGCTCGCGTCGCAGGGGGAAACGGACAATAACCTCCAATAAAAGGAGGGAGGGCATTCGCCAGATAGAGAAAGAGAGCAGGGGAGAAATCCCCTTCCTCTCTCTCGACCCATCTCGTCGTCAGGCTGGCAGGCTCAGCCATGGCATTCACCTTTGCGGCCTTCTGCTACATGCTCACCTTGGTGCTGTGCGCTGCTCTCATCTTCTTTGTCATATGGCAGGTGAGTAGCACTGTGCGCACACTGAAACCAAAATGTATGGCCTGTGAACGTCCACGCTCCGTCCCACGCAGGCAGACAAACATCCACCTACACACGGTTGTACAACACCGGCAGGAACACGGCATACACACACCTTGCTCAGGTACTCAGGAGGTAATGGCATGCATAAATGTGTCAGCCGAATCTCGAGGTAATTTTACCCTATGTGTGACTGACAGTTTGAATTGCCTCTTCAAAGCCACCAAATGACACTTTGTACCCTTTCATTTCAAACACCTACATGCAGCTGGAAATACATAATTAGTTGAAACCGACCACAGAGTTGCAGAAGATGCAGGAGCCTGAAAAACACAGGACGTTAAGTCTAAATGTGTGTGTTTTGTTCATCTATTTACATACAGTGAACATGATGGTTTATCGGCAGTATAATTAACTGGAGCTCGTCTGACCCTTACACATTCAACAACAAAGCAGATTCAAAGCGACTCCATCCCTCCACAGGAAAGCAACCTATGATCCCAGAAAACAATAAAACAGTTCCTCAAACAAGATGTTCAGGCTTCAGCAAACTGCACAAAATGAGTACAGGGATGCGGCAAAACACTATGATTATAAATCTCACTGCCAGACTGTAGTGAATCTGTCTGCCCGCGGCATTTCGAGTGGAATTTGCACAGATATCGCCGGACACCGGTGCACTCGGCTTGCTGGTTTACCCAAGTGCAGACAGGACAAACACTAAAAGCTTTGATCTGTCACCTTTCAGAATTCGATCCATGGAGGCAGGAATAATGTGAAATACAAAACACATCATTATGAACATAAGACTTGAAATGACTAACGTATCAATTGACTAAGTGGGTGAGACGACATGTGAGTCAGTCAGCGTGTCTGTGTGTGAAAGAGAAGCGTGCGTCTGGCTCAGCATTCAACCATGTGATTGAAACGTTTATCAAAGTATGATAATGTCCACCCCTTCCTCCAGTCTGCCTCTACCCACGGGTACAGCACCCCAATTCTATGCGGCTCTCAACCAATCAGAACGTGTGCTCACTGCTATAGTAACCATGGAGCCCACTGAGGGGTTCACCGTGTCGCCATGGAAACTGCATCTGTTTACAACGGAGCTAAGTGTGAAGGAAGACGAGGGAGAGCCTTATAGAAATGGGGAAATTACTAGCAGGACTGTTTCTATTTCAAACAGATAGTGTTTTTATATTATCAGTCATTGTTGACGCAAATCAGACGCTCACTTATCTGCAAATAATGTCTGCTTTTTATTGCTTTTCAATGAGCCGGCAAAGATAAGCTTCACTGTTTAAGAGCTAAACTGATGATAAGCACAGCGGGTGGCCTTTACACCAAGACTTATTAGTATTTTTTTTTTAGCTATTAATCAAGGAGCTGGTGAGAACAATTATCCCTCATACTCACCTCACAGGGAGCAGTGTTAGAGCCAAAAACGTAATGTACCCAAACAATGACATTAGTCAACTGTGCAGGATTTTAGACAGGCCTCCCGTAGACCACAATCCTCTTCAACACAAACAAAGTATACTTTTTAAGTTTTGTATTTTAAATATAATAAACGTTTGCAAAACATAATTTTGAATGTGAAGTGATTGTTTTAAACCCGTCTTCAAATGAAATGAGCTCCTTTGACAGCTGAAAGGAGGTGAAAACCAAGAGAACATGGTCATATCCAACACTAGGACAATAAAAGTGAGAATTAAATTCAGAATTTCAGCTCCTTGAATAGTA
Source organism: Bovichtus diacanthus (assembly GCA_943590825.1). NCBI lineage: Eukaryota > Metazoa > Chordata > Actinopteri > Perciformes > Bovichtidae > Bovichtus > Bovichtus diacanthus. Next base: position 5,335,803 of record CALSBV010010655.1, read on the forward strand.
AGAAACAACACTGTGTATGAGCTCCGACATGCGTCATGTGTCAGTATGTACAGATTAGGAAAGAGCAAGGCTGTAAGTAATTATATATGTACACATTCACCATTTAATCACCATGTGAGCTCGGGCAGAGTGAACGATGTGGCTGCAGCTGTACATGTAGTGGGTGTGCAGTACATTAAACTGTTCTGGAGAGTTACAGTGTTGTACAACAGGCAGAGACTTGAGACGAGAATATTTCTCCAGGGTGTAGTGTTGAAAGGATACCATTTATTTGATATACATTACAGTTACAGTATGTATGTGCATTCACTAGTGCTCTGAAGGTAACTAATTGAAAAAACAAACTCACACTTCTGTTATTTTTCAGATCATTGCATTTGATGAGCTTCGCACAGACTTCAAAAATCCCATTGATCAGAGCAATCCCACAAGAGCGGTAAGATCCCTGCTGTTTCACTTCTTTCACGGATGATCAAACCCTTATGTGCACACAGAAATCCCTTTGTTTCAATTCCAAGGAGAACCTTCAATGATCTACACATAAATGCTGAGAACAAAATCCAGGGTTTCACTCCCCAAATGTTGCATATGACCTTTAATCTATCTGTCAATATTACAAATATCCAAAGCAGAGCTCATAAACTCCTCATTAACACACCGAGTTTATAGATTTTAGGGTTTTCACACTCAGCACATTGTCATTTATGCCTGTAATCGTACTGGAAAAGCAGACATCCTTTTATGAAAATGAATTTTTTTTGCGATTTTGGAATGAAATCTTTTCTAATGTTTTATTCAGCAACATTTAGTCGACATCAAATATTTGTACTTCCAGGTGTTTGCAACAGTAGCAGGCAGCATTCGCCTTGAACACTCATATGTATGCAGATTGAGGCAATCAACCTTCTTTGAATACGCCGCCTTGATCAATTATAGAGGTTGATGCAAATGAAGCTGCTGTTGTGACAAGTGCAGAAACGAGGTTTCACCTCATTGCAACAACAACCGACCAACTTATCTCATCTTAAAATCTCTGTCTCAATCTTTAGCAAAAACATGAAAAAAAACTTCCATTATTCATTTAGCAAGTTAACAGCAGCTGTGAATTTCTTTTTCACAAGATAGCTAATGTTCTAACAATCATGTGAACCTGCTTCTGAACTGCAAAGTGAGAGTGATGAGGAGTGGGAGAGGAAACTGTGAAAGCAGACTGGGGGAGTGTGGAGGCACGCCGCCAAATACAGGGGGTGGACACAATAACTGCAACACCTGTAAAATATAAAAGCAACCGAAAACAGTAGCTCTGAAAGAAATACTGATGTAAATACGTGGATGTGTTATTTTCCCCCCTCAGACAATGGCGGAGAGCTGACAAATATTGAGCATTACAGGACATTTGTTTCTCTCAATCAATAACTAACAAGCTATACGTGTCAGCATGCGAGATGTATTCAGAAAGAACATGATCCGCTAGGATGTTTTGCCGTCACTGACACCGAGAGTTAATAAACTGCACGAACAGAAGAGCACATACCTGGCAACAGCCTTGGAAAATAAACAGCAATTATTTCTGATGTTAGCAGTGAGCAACGGAGAACACAATGCAAGAGACTAAACAACACGTGTTTCCAAATCATGTTCATGTGCACAGCCATTAATCACAGTTACAGTCTCAAAGGGAGACACACTGTACAAAACACTGCTTGGCTGGATGACAAAAGGGGACAGAAATGTAGAATGATTTCCTCTTGAAATGCCTTAAAAAAGAACAGTGCCCAATAGCTGCAGTATTATACCCCTCTCCAATTTACAAAAGTCAAGCTCTAGACATTTCGTACATTTCAAGCCTTCTTTAATGTAAGCGGTTGTAGAAAAGTGGGTTGTCAGTGAAATCAACATTTTTTCTTACCTGCTACTTGATAAGATTACTAATTATTCTACATACTTGACGACAATATGTGCCCTGCATTTCTTTTACTTGTTCTGTATACTGTGAAATGTCCCGACTGCCTTCGATTAATGTCTTCAGTCGTGTTTCCCTTGTTGGAACAATTAAAAATTCATAGTGCAGTGGATGACCTGAAGCTAATTAGGGCATCTCGGGGAGTCTCCAGGCTGTACAATCTAAGCAGAGTTACTGACGGACAACAACTTTGAAGTGCAATTACGAACCATAAAATGTCAAATAGTTTAGCTGGCACATCCAGTTAAATTAAAAAACTCTTTAGTTGTCCCTGGGGGGCAATTTGTAGAGGCACGTAGAGTAGTGCAGTAATATATATAACAGAATATAAGCAAGGAGCTAACTGTACACATTAGTCCAGCACTGTGCTCTTTACATTATAAAGCAGTGAAAGGATGCGCAGCACAAAGCAAGCAAAAAGAAAGAAAATGACAAACATCCACAACTGCAAATAGACAGTGATGGTGGAGAGCCAGTGTCTGGCTTGGAGGCTGGATGTTGTAGATTCAGGGCAAAATCCACTTTCAGGTCACCGGGGGAGTTTGAATTTATGTCCACAGATTCATAAAAGGTGCAGTCTGTGGCTTAGGCTAAAGGGAAGAGACATCGCAAGCCATACTAGAAGCCATCGTCCTGTAACTAAGACAGATGCCTCAATATGTCACAATATTAAAAATACAGAGGGATCAAACATGCTAAACATATAGCATATCTCTGCCGCTTATCTACTCAATGCATGTTTTGTTGCGCAAAATAAATGAAAAATCTGTCTGTTAATTAGCTGACTATCTGTACTTTTGTCTGGTATTGGACACAGATTCATCTGGGTGGATGAACTATAGCAAAACATGTCATTGGCCTGCTAGCTAATCAATGAACACCCAAACAAAAGATCACCATAGAGGCCACTAGCTGCTGGCTAGTAGAAGATGGATGGTTTTCATTTCTAAAACGGATCATTGAGCCCCCTCTCTCGGCTCAGGAGACTCAAAACTGTTAGCTTTAGTGCAAAATGTCTGCAACCAACATCACTGTGCTTATTGCTTCAATTGTGGCTGATGTTTCCATCGGTTTGGCTTTCTCAACAACCCACACTTTATTTTTCGTGTTTAGTTGTGTGTAAAATATATCAATATTTGTCGACTCTATAATGGAAAACAAGTTTGAGAAGGAAAATAAAGTTGGTTAGTCTGTTAATTATTATTCATTAAACCTAGTTGTCCAGATATATTTTTTTATCTCAGCCATGACATTAATTATTTAAGCAGCAATCTCTGGATATTTGAAAGCACTCATCAGGTCTAGTTTTTGCATATTGTTGATGTGTCACTGAAATGTGTCAACATTTGTCAGCTGAAAACAAAGCACGCATTACTAGAGATTTATGTTCATGGATAGACACAATAAGCGAGTAGGATGAAGAAATCGCAGACTGTTAATAAGACTTTTTTTTATATCCACAGAGGGAAAGGATTCTAAACATTGAAAGAATCTGCAACCTGCTCCGCAGAGTGAGTAATAGCTGTTTTTTGTTTTACCTGCTGCTGGTGGATGACTAAAACAGAGGGGCTTCTGACAAGCATGACCATTTGTCTTTCTGACCATTGTGAGGACCATGACACACACTGATTCATTTCACATGTAGCCCATCCCCACAGCCCACCATCACCGCTCTGCATTCACACTGAGACAGTTATACGTTCAAGAAGGTTTTCCGTTTGTTGTGATGTTTTTTCCATCCATTTCAAGGCTTTCAGAAAGAGAACTTGGTGTCCCTGAAATGAAATGTGAAATACTGTGGAGGCCATTTTAAACATGTGTGTGTTGGGAACATAAGAGCAAGTTATGCAAGTTAAGTTATTATATCAGTAAATAAATAGAATACAACAGGAGCTTTTAATATCAGGTAAGGTAGCATGCCAACTGTACTAATGGGCCACATTTATTTAAGCAGAGTACATTGTTATCTTACAAGGTCAGGATCATAATATAAACCATGATATATTTCAAATGTTTGTAAATATGATTGTTGGAGGGTTAGCTTTATCTACTGATTCACAGATGTTTGCTATTGACTAATTGTTTGATTTATTGATTTGTTATTTTTTACAGTGGTGCACTGAAAATAACTTAAGTATCACTGATACATACCCAATCCATCGCTATATAATTGAATATATAATATATGTGTGTTTAATATATTTGCTGTAGGGCAAATGTAATTTAAATGATTTGTAACTGTTGCAGAGACAACTTGCAGAGAGGTACAAATGACATCTTCAACGTGGACATATTTAGCTAAAACCATGAGAACGCTCACCAATGCTGAGCATATAAAAAAAAATCTGTTTCCCAACAATTTTCAAATAGAAAGGTGATCAACCTAGCATGGTAATCAGACTCATTTGAATTAGTTTTTACTTTCACTATTCAGTCTGTACATGACAACCCAACCCAGAGGGTTATTTTGCTCCAACCAATAAGGGCTGACATATATGTACCATCAACAATATTGTCAAAGCTATGATGGTTGATTCGAGCAGTTAAAAGTTGCTGTGTCAAAAAAACAACAACGATGCTGTAGTCCGTGTAACGTTACGTTAGTTTGTTTATTGGACTAAATCCAAAGTGGCAGAAACTAGAAAACGACCCGCATACTGGTCTCATCTTCCCGGTGGCGGCGCAGCCAGGAGAGCTAGAGCAGCCTGCTGGAGGAGGAGAGAGGTCGGCACTCAGCAGCCGCCTCCGTCAGACGGAGCCCCAGTCAGCGGCCGAAGAGACTTGAGCTCAGCCAGAACCAGAACTGGCCCCAGTCCTGCAGCCACAGCTGCTGGACCTGTGTAACGGCAGCTACAGGGAGTCTGCAGCTCCAGCTAACTGCTAACAGAAGCTACGCCGACAGATACACACTCAGAGAAACATCCTCCTGGCAGCTGTGAGGACGGAGCGAGGTGGTGCGGGTGGTTTTCTCGTTACTGCACTTTGAATGTAATCCAATAAACAAAACTATAAAAACAGACACGGAACATGGCTGTAATATTTACAAGCATGTCAGGCAGCTGTGCTTCTTCTCCCTCTGGTCTGAGGCAGACTGGAGCTACAGTGACTCACTATCACCTCTAGAGGAACAAGTGGTATTACAGGCTGGAGGAGCGCAGCTAGCTGTTAGCTGCTAACTTCAGTAGATATCTCTGCAACACATAGACGTCTTTGACACAACGCCAACACTGTTACCTCTTCACACCGTGTTGATAATGTTAGTTTATTGTTTTAAGTTTAAATTCTTGAATATCTTACACATTGAACCTTTAAAAGTTGATGATATATCACTGTTGATTCAGGGATATGGAAGCAAGCCAGTTATATGGACAAAATGAACCATCTATGTCAAACTAAATAAATTTCTACCATAGACTACATAAAAGAAGTGGACGTAGCCACCGTGGCATCACCCATTGATATGTGGCCTACTGTTTTGAAGCCTCATGTTCAGCATTTTGTCGTGTCTAGATGGTAATCGTCAAAGTCATCGCAAGAAGTTAGGATGGGTTGTCCAGCAGCGAGTTTTGCTACAGTTTTTGCAAAGTTTCATAAAATCGAGGGTTGCCATCTAGACAGGACCCATTTTGGCCATCGGTGTCTTGTTTTCTTGGAGCCAGAATTAACCATATTCCAACTCATTAGGAAAATATTTACAGACGTAATAAATCAAGTGAGAAGAAGTGTAATTTTCTCATAGACTTCTATACAATCGCACTTCTTTTTGCAAACAGTGGAGTCGCCCCTTGCTGACTATTAAAAATGCAGGTTTGAGGCAGATTGGCATTGGCTTCACTATTTAGACCCGGAGACTATGTACACTTCTTTTAAACAGCCTATGATATATACTAACATCTAAAAACCAGTCTACATGTATATGAAACTATATTTTATATAGTATATTACTCTATTCGCCTTCGTAACAACAGCAAGCTATTAGTAACATTAACGCCTTCTGTGTGAAAGTGTTTGCCTCGCAGTGTGATTTTCATTTTGTCGATTGTAGTTATAGCTCAACATACAACCCATGCATGTTTCATGGTTTTGAAGAGCGATCACTGATTACTGTGATTATATGCAGCAGATTATACCAATATCCTGACTCCCTGTGTCTGTTCTGCCTAGTTGGTGGTACCGGAGTACTCCATCCACGGGCTCTTCTGCCTGATGTTCATGTGTGCTGGGGAGTGGGTCACACTTGGCCTAAATATCCCGCTGCTCTTCTACCATCTTTGGAGGTACAGTCCCATAACAGATGTCTGACAAGCTTCTGTCGATCCGGTGCGAGCGTGAGCCAAAACTCTCTGCTTTTTCAGGTTTTTTCATCGGCCAGCTGACGGCTCAGAGGTCATGTATGATCCTGTCAGTGTGATGAACGCCGACATTCTCAACTACTGCCAGAAAGAGTCCTGGTGTAAGCTGGGCTTTTATCTGCTCTCTTTCTTCTATTATCTCTACAGGTCAGTACAAATTCACAATCGTGCCAACACACTGTCGCTTGATTAGGTTTCAGTAATGGCTTTCAGATTTGTTGCAATGTTGTATGAACTCAGAGCTCCTAAATGACTGATTCCTCCCTATTTTTCCATCTGTTGCCACTGTCTATTTCCTGCTGAAGTATGGTCTACGCCTTGGTGAGCTTCTAACATACAGGATATCTGGAGAAATATAAAGGAAGTATCTGTAAGAAAGACAGAGGATCAAATGGAGACAGATACTTTTCCTCTCTCCGTGTATCCTTCCAATCCCTGGCTTGGGTTTTCAACAGTCTAACATTGGACAAACACAAGACCAATCTGAGTGATAACGTGAATGTAAAGGCCTCCACTCGAATATATCGCTTTGACCCAGATACTTCTGTCGGACGACTGGACAAAGTTTTGAAGGACTGAAACAAAACAGAAAGAGGACGCAGCAGGTGTGTTGCCTTTGACCAATTATACAAATTAACAATATATTTCTGAAGGGCTGGAGTTTTCCCATGCTGCTTTTACTGATCCAGTCGCTCAACTCACTGTGAATCTCCAAACACTTAGGGGCTGGAAAGCAAAATAATGTGTCTGTATTTGTTGATTTTGAAAATGTTCTAAAAAGCAGGATTGTTCGGTATCATTCCATGTATTTCAGATGATAGACACCTCTAATATTAAACCACTGCTTTGATTGTGTTAGAGGTAAATAAAACTGTAAGAAACAGGTTAGATTGTACAGGAGGACTTTAAAGCACTGTAACAAATGCAGACGTTCTGGCACGGGAATGGCGATAAAGCATAGACCAACACGATATCTCCTTAACGCCATCCCCTGCCAAGAGTCAAATTGCACACTGTAACAAAAACAACGAGGAATTAATCATACCTATGACTGCAAGGGTCAGTGCTTGTAATGTGCATTTCAAAATAAGTACATCCATAGCTCTAGGGATGTATTTTATGCTACATGCTAGGTTCATGCTTTCCAAAGAGCTTCATGCTCAGACATTTAATACCAAAAGTCTGTATCTGGAAAAATGTTGTGCCAAATTAAAAGAGAAAAGAAAAATGATGGGAAGGTGATCTTCACCTACATGCTTAGGCGCTGTCGGGACTTGTCTTTATTTTCACTTTCTGTTCATTTTGGCACAATGTTTTTTTTATTGATAAAAATAGAAAAAACATGTAGAGCTGTTGTATTTTTTTAGTGTGCAGTGAGCGCCTTATTCCCATTTCCAGTTTACTCTCACTCATCTGCATCTATACTATTGTCATTTTTAGTACTGCAACTTTTCTCTGATCCGAGGTAGAATATAGAAATCTCATGTACAAAAAGCAATTAAAAACAGCAAACTAGCAGTGTGATAAGATTCATGAGACATATCAATGCAGTGTTTTCATGTATGTAATAACAGTGAGTGGGAGATGAGACAATAACGCCTATGACAATGTTTCAGTTATTTCAGAAGTGTAAAGGCAGTGAAGTCATCTCAACACGTCTACAATCATACAGACGGACGTAAGACGTTAATGTTGTCGATCACCAAGATTCGTAAACAGCGAAGCCTTTCCTCAGCTGGTGCTGCCTTTGCTATCATGTGTTCATTAGTTTGATCTATTAGGAGATAAGTGATGGTTCAAATGTGTGATTTTAACAACTGTAGAAGAAAAAAAAACAGAAACTTTGGAGCTTGAGAACAAACTGTGATGTTTGTCATACGCATGTAGTAAATGGTGGTGATGACGCATCTGGTATATAAACTGTGGGACACACTTAGGAAAATAACGTCTCATTGAAGCCTATTGAAGTAGTTTCTAATTGTAAAATTATTTACAATTGAAATACCCACAACAACATGAGCTTACATAGATTCAACGGTAGTTGTGTCACTGACATTAAGGATTTGTTCTTAAGTACAGGACACAATATATTGAAGTAAATATTATTGCCATTACTACACAAATAATTTTGCTGTACATTTTGTGTATGTTAGCATACTTATGGTTACAGGTTATGGTATACAGGTATAATTACATTTCAATTGGAAGCAACTATGATTAGCAATATTATAGGACAATAGGATATAGGATAAGGTTTGCATATTTAAATCTTTTTGTTGTTGTCAATAAATCCCATGAAAAGACTAACACCAATATGTTAATATTTTTGTCTGTGGCACTCAGCCAAAGCCTATTTGTTATTACTAAAGCGTAAATCTTTTTTTAAAAACTGGTTAAAAATATATTGTTTAATCTTAAAGGCTAAATAATTGCCTAACTGGTCACTGTAGTTTTTACGATATGTCCCTCAAAAAGAAGTAAATAGAGCATTTATTAGGGACTATTTTCAGAAGCGGATAAATACACATTTGCCACACTAGGGAGTATTTACAGCAGCAGGATGGTGTACAAGTTAGGTCAATCCTTTGCTGCACAGGCATTGTCAGCCCACTCTCACTCCCGGGGCGTCAAGTAGCTACGTCTGATAAGGACACATAAGGCACCCGACGTTGTGCTCCAGAAGTGTAGTGACGTAGCATAAAGACCAAAAAAAAATCCCGCTTAGAGCGAGTGGGAGGATGGACGGGTCGAACAAACACAGGCAGGAGTTGTTGTTCGAGACCCATGTGAAACAAAATGCAACGTGGAGCTTTTTAAAAAATACGTAACTATTTTTTAACTCTAAACCAGGATCACCATGTGAACCTGACCAAGTGGTCTTTGTTTGAATTCCCAACGTTAACCGGGTGTTTTCTGCGAGCGTAGTGGAGCATCATAGTTTGACGCTTAGGCCCAGCAATGAGTTAGAAAGTGACACCAAAAGGGTCCTGACCAAGCGACCATATGTGACGAGTTGGGAATGAGAACGGGTTGGCAATTGTTGGTTTTGGTCTTTTCATAGGATATGTTTACAACGAGAAACAATTATAGAATATCCCCACTCTTATCTTTTAAATAAGAGTTTCATTCACACACACGATGAAGCATTTCTCTCTATTTAAGTGATAAAATACACATGGCTGTCAAAATGATATTCTAAATGTATCTGTAGTGACTGCATCATACAGTGCATTACATATGCTTTAACTTTCAGGAGGAATAATAGCTTCACTGTGGAAGATTCTCAAGTTTAAAAAAAACATTTTGTCCTCAGTGTTGCTGCAGTAGATGTTCTGTATCAATATGTCTTACCATATGTGACATTCTTGATCGCTACAGAAATTAAATGCCGCCAATTAAGAAAGCTCTGTGGTAGAGCTCACACACACACACACACACACACACACACACACACCTTGTGTCGATCAGTCTGTTTCATGTCACTTTGGTACTAATAAATGGTTTGAAAGGAGCAACTCAAACCACATGTGTGATTTGAATTTCAACCAAATTGCAACATTTACTTGACTTAATAATCTGTCAGTGTTGTTGAAGACACACGATGGACAGTACATGCTGTGCCAAATGATATTCCCATGAAAGTAATCACAGGACCCTGAGACCTCAAAGCTCTGCTAACAATATGAGTGCATGGAGTCTGGACAATCACTATTAAAGCACAGGAACACGAGGAAAGGAGGAGAAGTGCAGCTCGGTTGAATGTCATTATGTAGTTGCTCTAAACAAAGCATTTTAGAAAAGTGTATTTCAGTATATCTATTTGTATCCGTCTTTTATACATTTATCATCAATGTACGCTACAGTGAATTTGGTGGATTACTTTATATTTATTAGTTTACACAATGATGTACAGTTAATAAAGCGATTCTCATGCCGTATTCTAATAAAACAGTAATGCCAAAAAGATCATCTCCAAGTGTCTTACTTCCAGTCTGTTGAGGGTCAGTATTTTAACCATCTGTGAGGAGTTTTGCAGACGTGATGCTCTGCCAACACCAGAGATGTACTGGAGTATAACTGAGGACGATGAGGGGCATTTATAAGCGAGGGTACTAAGTGATGCATTAGACGGAGTATAGCAGACAAACTGCCACATCGAAAGCTGTTGAAAAACAGCTGCATTTAGAAGTGGTTTCAGAGACATTCACGCAAGCTCTTTAAAAGCACCAAAATAACTGAATTCCCTGAAAATGCCTCGCTGATGTGAAAAGAGCTTCTACTGGAGAGGCAGCAAAGAGAGGATGATAGCCTTTCATTAATGTCTGCACCTCCAGAATACTAACATATCAAATTATAGAGCAGTGAATGTCTAATGCATTGCATAATAAAAATAATTTCACATGAAGTACATCTCCACAGCGAGAGATTACTGATGAAAATGTCACTGCAGCTCTATTACATTTAATATTTTTCTGACATTTTTATGGTTTATTTCTTCTGCTTTCAAATGGACAACTAAGCTCCAGCAGTTAAAACACTGAGTATGTCAGGGAGTCGTTTGTAGGGTCCATTAGGTTATCACTTGCTTAAACAATGATTCAGACAGAAAACAGAGCAACAACGAGGCTTTGTGGCTTTTCCCTCTGTTTGAAAAGGATATATATTTGCTGTCACCATGGAAACTAAATTGTATTACAGATTCCTGTTGACTCACTCTGAGGCTCTCACTCAAATTACAGAAAAATACAATTCAAGTTGGATCACATGCCCGGCAGCATTTTCTTTTTTTTTTCCTTCTTTTTTTAACATTTTTTTTTATTCATATTCCATACGGTACATATATAACAAGTTCACGTAGTCATGACGACCACAACCCCAACGCTTCTATGCATAACACCTGCTTATCCAGGGACACACACAGCAACATGCACACACACACACACACACATGCATCTGTTTCTCGCTCCGTCTCATCCCATGGTTCACACCGTTTCACACTCATCATCCTGGGCTCTTCCTTTTTCAGCACCCTCCACCACCATAATTGTCTCAACTCCTTTCCCCTCTCTCCTACGCCTGTGCTCTTGGAGAGGTGTTGCCATGGAAACTGGCTACAACTGATAGGGCTGAAACGTAACGATTGGCAAGTGCACGCACGCAGATGTGCATGCATGCAGACACACACACACACACACACTTACACTTTTCGCTTATTCATTATTATGCAAGACACTCTGGGATGTTGCATATTATTATGGCTGTATAGACATGCGTACATAGGAAGACCATAAGGACATTCAAGAAGACTACGCAGAGACACTGAGAAGTGAAAGCACAACTCAAAAGTGGACCATTTCATTAAAAGAAGAGATTTATTAAAGGATGCACCGATTGTGAAATTCTGGACTGATACTGATATTTAAATGAACAATTTGGCAGATACAATGTTTTTTAAATAATTGAACAACTGTTTTAAAGTCACTCATTTCATTACACATCTTTGAATGAGCACACATTTTATCATACTAATTTATGAAACAATATATATATATATATATATATATAAATATATATATATATATAAATATAATAGGTTATAACCTTACACATGAAAACGTTTTCTTTAGCAATAGCATAGTATAGCAACAGAAGTATTTTAGCCTGCTATATAACTAGCTACTCAATGAGAAGAATGTTTAAGTACTTACATGGCTGAACAAAACGTTTTTTTTTTTTTTGTGAAACATAAATTAAATGTAATTTAATTTCACTTTTCATGTCATGCCAGTCGAGTCCAGCCAGTGACTTTGAATCTGCAATCTGAATCTACAGTAGCAGCACATACTAGCTACTGATGTCCGAGTCTGACTATAAATAGCCAACACAACATTTATTTTGTTGTTCGCCATTGGCGAATGTCATCTTATTTGCCAATAGTCTGATGGCATTAGCCTATAAATATGCGCAGCCCTAGATTGAATTCAAAAGGATATTGTCTGTTGAACACAGAATGGATTTTGTTTAGTCATTATATACACAGACTTTCTTGGAGCAATTTTCACTTAAAAAGGGTGCGAAAGGAAAACGTGAAAATCACAACCTTATAAACTCTGGTCATTAAATTTATATTTCATTCATTTAAATTTTTTTCCATGTTGTTGTTACAGAATTAAGATGTGTTTTTATTTGAATTGTTTTTATCCTAAGAATGAAGGAGCAGATGTGCTTTCGTAACAGTGGCTGTTTGTTTCCAAGAAAGTGTCAAACCTGTTCGCGCTTGTGTTTTTATTTGGACGGTGGATTGTCTGTACAGACAGAGACTTGAGTGTGACTCACACAGTGTCAGCTGCTGTCTCATTTATAAAAATATCCATCACTTTCATCTGTAACTAAATACTAAGATCACTTTCAATAATTGCCTTATTTACAAAAAGCATTTAATTTGTCAATTATGTGCAAATTACTCTCTAAGACAAATTAGAAAATATGTCCTTCAAAATGTGTTTTTGACAATAAAATGAAAACAAAATCAGCGCTGTTATTTATAAACTAAACTCATTTGTCTGTAACCACGCTGGTGTTTTTGTTCAATTAAGACTACAAGTGGAAGGTTGTTGATATATGATCACATTCCTGAATCACTTTTAAGGGATACTTTAATCACAGTTGCGATGGTCTTTTAACTCAGAGGTCTGCTCACATTTTAGGATCAAATGACAGAATATTTTTTTGTGAATGAGGCCCTGAGGCTTTTATATCTGAGGTTTCTGCTGTGCTCTTTTTGCTCTCAGTAATGATCATGACAGTGTCTAATTTTACCCCTGTTGACAGACTAATGTAATATTGATCAGAACGGTGGTTTAATACTTGAACGATCTTATCAGATCAGCATCAAACTGAGACACATTTAACTGATTCTGGATATTTAGTCAGTTTCAACAGTAATGAACAGATGAAGTCTGTGCTGTATGTCAGAGAATCTGTTTTTTTTTCATTAACTTCACTAGAGATAGATGAGGAGCAACAGTTCAGCCCTGTGTTTGGATCAGTGGTGAAAGAAGAACGTGGATCCTTTACTGATGTAAAATTACCAATATAACAAAGCAAAACTTACAAGTGAAAAAAATCATGCATTCAAAAAGCTTAAGTAAAGTACATTAGTATTAGGAGTAAAAAAAAAAAAAAAGCATCATAGTAAAAGTATGAATTCTGCAGTAGATGTCCCTTGATTAATATATTGTTATATGACTGTGTTACATTTAAAAAAAAGATATTTTAAACAAAAAATGACCGACAACAAATAAAAATAGCTATGAACAGTACAAGTATTAGGTCACGTAAATCAGGGGTCCCCAACCACAGGCCCGAGCGTGCAAAAAGGTTGGGGACCGCTGACGTAAATGAAATAACCCGACACCTCATATAGAATCAACAGCAGAATAAAACATTAGACAACACAGAGATGTACAAACAATACAAACTCCAAAGCGGCTGCAGACACAAACACATATTAAACAAAAAAAAGCAAACTGCACAGTTTTTACACGCCGGCGTCATGGCAATGTGGACGTTCTCCACCAGGGGGAGTTACAACCATCACGACAGCTTTGTTGTGCTCACCTGTCTGAACGACAGTCTTGGACCTCCTCTGCTCCAGGTTCAGCTTTGCTGCTGTTCATCTTCAAAGCGTAATATCTCCAGTCCTCCCAGCCTCTCTGTCCCACTGTAACCAGTCCCACTCTCTATGTCACACTGAGCTTAGACGTTTTCAAACATTTTGAGCTGAAGAATCTGCGCCACCATTGTGACAGAGACGAGCAGTCACGAGCCCCAGAAAGGCCTCACCAGAGGTGAAGGTTCCTGAGCGAACACTGAGCAATTCAGTGTTTAGCATGTTAGCCGGACCCACAATGCACCTGTCACAATGCACCTGTTGGGTGTGTTTGATTTAGCTCACTTAGAGTGCTGGCCAGGTGGTACATTAAACCGGTGATTAATTAAGGTAGATACACATTTTTTATTTTATTTTGTTTACCTATGTCGAGGTACAATAGGCCCACTGCTAACATTAACCCATGATGACGTACTCATTTATTATATCGCATTTTTGTACTATTCACAAACTGCTAGCCCCAACCTAGGTGCGACCACACAACCCACACTCGCTGACACTCAGCCAGTGAAGGCACATTTCTGAACATGTATCTTTTCCAATGTGTCACCTCTCTGGAGCTCTGCCACAGCTTCGCCTCTGCTGCAGCAGATATATCACCTTTCTTCTGGTCTATTTTCACACGTTTATCAGGATTTTATTCATGCGACTTTTGTTTTTACTCTGTAACGGATGCGTCTTCAAAGTTCAATACTTGAGACAGAAAGTAGCCTACTTAAGTAAAAGTAAAGTTACTAATATTTTAAAATACTCAAATGTGCACAAAGTACACAAAAAACAACTGTGTTACAATAATGAGAGTAAATGTAAGTTGTTACTTCCACAAGTACCTCAAAACTGTACTTAAGTACAATACTTGAGCAAATGTATTCAATTACTTTCCACCATTGGTTTAGATGGCACTATACATGTTGAAATATTGGAGTGATTTGTCATTATTATCTACCAGATACCACTGAACAAAGTGGTACAAGAGCAATTCTATTAAGAGAATCAAGGGGAAATAAATACACAAATAGTACACATACAATGCACACGTAAAACCTAAGAATATTACGTATTAATTCAGCATGAATCCAGCCCCCATGTAGACAGCAACAGAATTATAAAAGCACATCCCTAGTTAGCAATTAGTAGTGTGAAAAACAACACAAATAGCTTGAGTGCTTTGTAAGCGAGGCCAGGGGCCAACTGTGCTGTAAAATGGGCTTAAAGGGTGAAAATAAAAGGTGTGCATCAGCAGAGAGCGCTTTCATCTGTCTGCGCACACCTCACTGCAATGTGACATATTATTGGCAGTGTAGATGCACAGGGATTTAAAATTGAAAAGGGCCTTATTGAAAAGGGGTCTTAATCTGTTTAAAAGAGGGGCAACAAGCAGACAAACTCCACTTTTAAAATGCCACGTTAACCAAGTTGTTAACCATGTTAACCAAGTTGCTGGCCATGACAACAGACCATTATGGAAGATTTAATACTTAGAAAGCACCTATTAAAAAAACTAAACTTTCCTCAAGGAGATGCACCAGTCAGCTAACAATAAGACGTCCTGCCACCCCCACAGTTAATCAACCTGCTCAGATTCAAAGCTTTTAGACGGAGCACTGCTTTAATAATGATTGAGGCCGTTTATCAGGAGCATATGACAGCATTTACTTGTATTAATGCAGCCCACTTTTTGTTCCTTCAGAGTAATTAGGAACAGACTATATTCAAAACTGAAGCCTGACAGAATAAGCCCGGCAGCTCGGAGAATGTCTGCTATTAAAGGCCTTAACACTGCAAAGAGAATCCATTTAAGCATTAAAGGTGATGATAACAGGTGGGAGAAGGTTATTAAAAACTGACACAGCTATTAGCTGCCATCTTCTTGTTGAAAAGGCATAGATTCAAACAACTTCGTACAAACATTTGAGCTCCCCCATATTAACACAATGTTATTGTGTTTTCCACAATGCTCAGAGAGATTCGCTGTCTAATAAATGAAATTAAGATGCATGATCAAGTGTCCTTTTGTGTTTTGTATTTGTTTATTTTTTTTAAATGTATTTCACAAATACATGGACTTAAAAAAAAAGAAAAAAAGAGAAGACATTGTAAAAAATAACAAGCATTGTAAAAATGCCCAGTCTTTTCATTTAAAAAAAGGCACTGGTGTTGCACTTGGTGAAATGCATTTCATTTACTATTTTTTAAGGATCATATTTTCTCATTTTAAAAAGAACTTCACATTTTTATGAGAAAATGATCCCAAGGCCTAAGCTGTTTTTATGCTGAAATGCTTTAGCGGAACAGCAGACAACAAGTGTGTGCAGACTGATTTAGCTATATTCGATTCCTGTGAGGATTTAAAGACAGAATTCAATTAATTGAAAGAAAATAGCGATCCATTGAACATCATTTTGTAATTGAGCCGCAGCCTAACGAATCAAGTCTGAATAAAATTGTGAGCTCCCTGCAGACTCCAAGCAGAAGCACCAGATATTATTGGTGGTTTGAGTAACTGAAAATGGATTTACATTTCAAGTTATTGTGTGTGGACTTGAAGAGTCCACAAGGATATTGTGAGATCGTTTTGGTCCAGTTCCAACCATCTGCTTTCCTGTTCAGTAGATATAAGGGAAGATCCTGTAGGGGACACGTCGGCAGTAGGTGTCCCACGCTAGTCCGTATTTGGCCCTACACTGTCTCTCATCGCGGTCCTCTCGGTGAATCAGCAACACGGTGAAATAGACGACATAGAAGTAAGGCAAAAGATGTGAGAACCCTGAAGAAAAGACAAGCACACATTGATTGTAAGCAGGAAGAAACAACATGACAAAGAAAACTATAACATATTTAGGATTTACAGATGAAATTATTCATTTAAAATGATCATCGAGACAGAGATAAACTGACACTTTCTTTTACTATTGATATCATGGTTCTTGATGTGGCATCAAACAAGCTGTAATCAAGTGTGCATCCTCCTCTGCAAATAGCTGTACATTTTCAAGAGTACAAGAGCCCTGCGGTGAATACAAGTTTGATTAAGCTCGCAATGTTCCAAGTGTTGATTTGCCTCAATAGTAATTTTTGGAGACTGCACTTCAGAGTGTTTTTCAGAAAATACCTTTTTGTCTTTCAGTCAGGGTCTGGATGTGACCACTGTGCCTCTTTGTCAGTGCAGCTTTTATACTTCTGGAACAAGCTGTCATGATTTCTTTTCTTTGTGAGTGCATAATTTAGCAGTTTTGTGACTTTTGCGGCGGCATTTAAGGCAGACACTACAGTACATCTCAATTACAAAGGCAGCAACACAACTGAGTCACATAAAGTTTGAATACCAATGAGCAGAATGTGTCAGCGGTAACAAAAGTCTGACAGCAACCGTTTTAGGAAGTGAGTTTTCAAGGGAACATAAGGCAGCTTACAGAGGAACAAAGAGAACACATTGTTGCTGCCTCTATTGCTTCTGCATCAGTCGCAAACACGGTTTAATTATTAGGAAGGAAATACGATACATTTTTGGTGGCTGCCAACATGTCTTGATAGCACAGAGGATCGGAAGCTGTCAGTAACTGAAAGATGGCATTGAATTCCTGGTTGGATTTGTAATTTTGTTCGCCTTATTTCAGTCATGTAGTTCCTTATTTAAAGCAGCTATAAAAATCTATATTTTCATAGCAACAATGGATCACATGATTACTTGTATATGGAAGAGAGGAACTCACAGATCATAGTGATGTGACTGCAGTTCACCGCAGCTCTACTGAGCTTCTTTTTTTTTCTGAAACTTAATTCCTTCTAAAATGCCATATTAAACAAGTTTTCTGGCCATAGTAACAGACCATAATGAAATCACTAGTTAGTAAGCACATATTTAAAAAAAAAAAAAAAAAACTTTCCTTAAGGTGGCACACCAGTTTGTTAACAATTCGACCACCTGCCAAAATTGACTATAAGACATATTCACTGAAAATGCACTTAACAATACAACAAACTTAAAGCCTTTAAGATGAACATGACTCAACTCTGACAGTCTCTACAAAAACTGAACATTATCAGCTTCACCAAGCTTTCCTGGTATTTACTGCAGGGCTATACTGGATTGTGTTGGAAGTTGTTTCTATTATTTTGTCCACCCACTGTGCAGATGGATTTGTTGTTGAATATTGTGATAGTTTAGTCCATTCTGCCTTTCAGTATACAGCTAAAATGCAACAAATTGCTAGTTTAATAAAAAAAAAAAAAAAAGAAATGAAAGGAAATTACTTCCAACATTCTTTAATACAGAAATGGACATCAAACTGAACACAAAAAAATTAATGATAGTTACATTTTAAAGCGCATTTTTAATTTTAAGTTTATTGCGCAAGTTCACATTCCATGACGATAAATAAAAAGCCTATATTGTGTAGCCCTAATCCACACAGAGGTGCATACACACTTTTTGAAAATTGTGTTTTAGATCACGTCATTTAAAAATCCAACAAATCTATTTTTTTTCCTAATGATACATATGGCTGGATACGACATTAATCTGTTATCTGTGTCCTTTCTAAGGGAGTCACTCCAAGATTGTGTTATGTCAGTGTGGCCTGCATGAAAAATGAGCCGTGCGGAGGCTTTTAAGCTGTCTTACCACATGGCAGGGACCACGCCAGGGCCATGAGGAGGTCACCGAGGTAATTGGGATGACGAACGAGACCCCACCAGCCAGACACCAGCAGCCGTTTCCCTGTTGCTGTGGCGATGGTCTCCAGTCCTGCAAGGGGAGTACAAGAAGTTCAAGTCAGTTTAGAAATCAACCCCCACTTCATTCTGGTATACACAGCATGAGTTGAGATACATAAATATAAATAAGATGTGCAAGACAAGTGAGAGTATTTCTCTTAAAAAATGACTGACTTGCAACACTTGGATGTGTAGGGTCTCGTCTGAACTGGTTCTTCTGCGAGTTGGATTTTCGGAAAACATAATATCCAATACCTTGTGGCAAAGAGACGAAGGTTAACGTCGCCATCTTTAAACATGACACACAACATGTTACAGCCTGATGAACAAGCGAGCTCACACATGATTACCATTCAGTGCTATTATAGTTGCTGCTCCGAGTGAACTTAGGACCTGTGGGTGCACAACCAGGAAAGCAGCCTGCAGGCCGTATGTGAAGGGAACCCAGGCCAGGTCCCCAAAGACCAACATAAAGCCAAAACCATCATGCACAATGTCCATGGTTGTCAGCACAGCCTCCTGTTACAACACAACAGTGCATAGTTACAAAGATCTGTCTGAAGTTGTCTTTCTGTGTGCCACTTTTTAAATGTTAAACATTAGGATCCATGGCAAAATCTTTATCTCCGACTCTGTTCACCGCTCACCTCATTCCACAGAGCGTCTGCCACGTACAGCAGCTGGAAACTGTTGACCAGTATCATGGCGAGTGAGGGGGAACCTCGGAGCTCCACCTCTTTCATCAGCATGCCAAGGTTTATGACCACCTGAGAGAAAAACAGGTGAAGTGATTACTGATTGACATCTACTTAGATGACATTTTTCACTAAAAATTAATTTCAGGTCATCAAACACCGAATAATCAACGCAGCATAGACCGACACAAACACAGCAACCGACGCGGATAAAACCACAGACAATTTCCATTTACACTCAGTGGCCACAAAATTAGGTACATTCATACAGCACTGCCATAAATTCTCTATCTTCTGTGATGCCTACTATAGGTGCGTTTCCATCCACCTCAAAAAGGTTTTTGCGCTTTGCTGAGGTGTATTAGTAAAACAAAACGCGACAAAATGCAATGGAAACACATTTAGCGAATAAATGATGACGTACATCAGCAATAAAAAGGCAAAAATGCCCAAGAGTATAATCTTGAAAAGCAATAAAAACTGTATTAACTTTTCCCCGGGCAGACTTCCTTTCTGTCAAGATTACTTTCTCATGTATCCATGACTTGTGAGTTGAAGTGGTTTAGAAGTCAAAATGTTCATCACTCAACTCGTGTGAATGTGAAAAATCCTGTTTACTTCACTGTATTGTGAAATATTGTTTTACATTTCACTAAATAAAAACAAGTTGTTCTCTCTTTGACCTCCGTAAAGTATGCAGCATGTAATGACTTATCTTTCCATCCGTGCTACTGGAAGGGTGTAACATCACACATAGCCAGATAATACATGGAAATGTAAGGAGACAAAACATTTATTACTTTATTTATAAAGAGTCATGGAACTAGACCTGGCGTCTTGAAGACTATGAACTGGATTTATATATTATATTATATATTATAATAATTTAGGAGACTCAGACCATGAAATGTAGTTATCAGCAAATGTAAGATGTTGAAAGTAAAAAATTTAAACATTCAACAGGAAGGAAGAATCTCCCACACACTGTCTGTAGCCAGTTGGTTAGAGCTTTTTCTATCCTCTCCTACGCACCTGGCTTTATAACATTCAGATGTGCAAAGGTTTTACTGTTTATACTGTAAATACAGAGAAAAAAATGTAAATAAAGGACTCATTAAATCTACAATTTCCAGTATGACTCAATCTTTTTACTGTCGCTATGTACATTTTTGTGACTAGTGAGGATAAAGAGAACCTTGTTGTAATTTAAGGGAAATTTAAGGAAAAAAGAAAAAGCTCTGAGTGGTCGGTAGAAAATGTGCTTTATAAATGCAGTCCATTTACCATTGTCACTGGAATTGTGATAATGATGCCTGCCCTCCAACAAATGCCTCATCAGTGAGAAAAGTTTCTGATTCTGACTGCAAATTATTATGAAAGCAGTGAGCAACATCGCCACCTGTTGGCCGTGTTGGGCTTTCAAAGATCACCACCTGCGTTAAGTAATGTTTACAAATATGTAATTTAAATTATGACAAAAATATTTAGTTTGAAGCAGTACACTCCACATATAGCAACAGATTAATATATATCAGCCATGTTTTTAATAAACACTTTAATTATGTCACGTTTGCTGTAATCTTTATTCTTTTTAGGTCTTTTTCCTGCATTACTTTCTCTTTGTATGAGAAAATGACAGCTAGGGTTAAAATACATTTTCTTAGTGTAAAATGTTAGATGGAGGAAGATTCTATGAAGCTACATTTTATATATCTATTTTTTTAAACCTCAAAATAGAGTACAGTATATCTGTAGATATAACAATATATAACCTTTGTAACAGAAATGTTTATCAGTGTCTGGATTTACAATTTTTTTTTAATGGGTGGATTTGAAGGTGAATCGATCGTTCAGATTAAATCAGATTAACTCACCCAACCTATCAGACCAGGTCTGAGTTCACAGAAATATTTAAGGTCAAAGTTTCCAATCCGAGGGTTTAGCTCCCGTCCGATGAAGAAGTCATACAGGGGATTCCCTAGAAGGAACACAGGGATGAATGCATTAAAAATTAAGTACTGTCATTCTGTAATTTCAGTGTCTGCAGGTATTCACAGTAAATAAAAAGTGAAAAGTCGATCAATATCATCTTTAAGTCTGTAACGTAATCAGCAACTTTTCCAATAATGAATCTTACGAGTCAATTATTTAGCAATTAGCTGAAACCTGTTTAGTCAAACGCTGTTTATTAACTTGACAATTCCACTGTCACATTGACAGGATTTTTTCAAAGCAGACATTTTGATGTGTCTCAGTAGGAAAAGCACTTATTTAATGGCTGCATTCCATTTAGATGTGCGAGTTCAGCGGTTAAATGTCTGCTGTGAAAAAGGCCTATTTTTATCTGTGATGTTCAATCCACTGCTGCTGTTACTAGGCGAAGAGAAGTGGGTTTTTTTTTTTGTGTAGCCACATTTCTTTTGCCCGTCTAGGCTTTCTTTCTGTTATTTTCAGCAATGTTCTACAGTTTCCCAAATGTCTTTTTAACAACACCCAGCAAGGAGCATGCATTTGTTGTTTTCAGTTGCTTTAGGCTGTTAGCACATGTACGTAGACAGACAAACAGTAATAGTGGACTAAAAGCTTCTCTAGTTGAAAAGAAAAATCATTCCGGTCAACTGAAGCTACTGAGTTTTCTATTTTGTTTCATTTTACAAAACCAAGAGTCTACAGCCATGCTAGCAGCTCTGTGAGGCTGTTATTGGGCACAGCGCCGCTTTGAGCTAAATGCTAACATCGTCAGCATGCTAACATGCTAAAGTTTAGAAGATATAATGTTTACCATGTGCATCACCTGAGTGTAGCATGCCAGGGAGTCTACAGGTGTCAGAGAATTACATGTAATGCTTACCTTTTATTTTTTTTTTTTTTAAACCACCTTTCTAAAACAACACACATTTTTTTGACAAATTCTCTTTTTTTCGGATTCAGATAAGC
Source organism: Bovichtus diacanthus (assembly GCA_943590825.1). Lineage (NCBI taxonomy): Eukaryota > Metazoa > Chordata > Actinopteri > Perciformes > Bovichtidae > Bovichtus > Bovichtus diacanthus. The sequence continues at coordinate 5,358,138 of CALSBV010010655.1, forward strand.
ATAGCAGGCAAACATCAAGGTCAGTACTACACATTTGGTCCAGTGCAGAAGAAGTTTTAGGTAGGAGCGGTTTCCTTTAGGTTTGATAGCCAGGTGCTTCTCTAATAAATCTAGCCATTACTTTCTTCCACATAGCAAGTTAGCGATGTAGCGTGATATATGTTAACTATGGTGCAGGAGAACTTGACTCATTTTCAAAAAAAATATATATATGGAATTTGATCAAATTGAGTCCTCAATAATACCAATTTAAGACTATTTAATGAATTTCAAGGCCCTTACATTTATAAAATGGACTTATCATGCTAAGTAGCATTTGATAATTATCCCTAAACACCGAGTACAGCTGTGGCAGATGAGAAATTCATTATTTAAGCAGGGATATTTGCAGCTAGCATGACTAAATGGGCAACATGGCATCTTGTTGCCATCCACCTCTTTAGCCACTGGCTGCATTTTGCTTTCTCCAACCTACATTCTCACGGAAGAAGTTTGACCTTATAGCATGTTGTTTTGCCTTGCTAATTTTATCTTTTCACTAACTGGGATGAACATAATCATCGGTGAGCAGAAGCTGAATCACAATACTGGATGCTCTCAAGTTTCTGCCTCCAGATACAGCGAAGCACAGCGCAGCCGGTGTAGCAGGGTCAGCTTACTCGAAACAGTGTTCACTTGATGCCTGCAGGCTCCTGAAGAGCTCGACCGTTAGATAATTACCCAGAGGAATACCAGAATCCTCCGCCAAGCAATAAAAGAGGCCTACAAATCCACAATACATCCCCAGTAACTGTTTTAAAATAGTATTTTAACATGGATTCTTCCTTTAATGATGAACCTCCACTCTCACCTGTGTTGCCCCCCAAGGCGAGAGCATGAGAAGGAACCCAAAAGGAGCGGATATAGAGGTAGACGGAAAACAGGAATGACACCGCTATTGCACACACTGCCAAAGGCAACAGCAGCTCAAACAGATACCCAAGAGGAGCCCCGAGCCCCAGTAACAACATCAGCAACACGCCGCTGATGCACAGGCCGTGAAAACCTGAGGGAGAGAAACAAACAAAGCTAAATGTTGTTGCCCGGGGGAAAGAGATAAGCAGACTGACACAGGCTGGTATAAGAAATAATAAAATAGGTAAAAGTTGGAAGAGATGGAACTTCAGATTGTGTAACTTAAGTAAACTTTAGCTCAAGGTCAGATCTGCTAGGAGGTGGAGAGGTTAAACTAAAAGATACATAAAGAAACATGACTTTTGGATCCTCCTTTAAAATAACATGTCACAGATGGTGCATTGTACTACAGTGAAGCATTATACATGCAACGCATTTACACACAAAACGTATGTAAAACTCAACTGTGAAATATTACAGGTATCATACCACTACTACTACCACTATATTATTATACACAACAGTGTTGAAGAGCACAATTATCCTCCAATACTAACAGTACAAACAAAGCTAGTCCTTGGTCAAAACAATTGCAGAAACTAGATGAAATAAATGATCCTTAAAACAAAACACATGATGTGTTACAACTCCCATGCTTTTAATGATGAGTAGTAATATAAATACCATTTATGGGATACTTGAGACGCGTTCCATCCCTCAGCACTAATCCTTCAGACACCTGCAGGTAAATACACTCATTTTGAATCAGAGCACATAAAACATATGCTGTGTATTTATTAATAATTGGAACAGAGTCATAGCATAAAATACTTTTCTCTATTGATTCTCTATGGGGATCAATAGAGAATTATCTTAGTAGCTACACACAACACAGCCAGCCTGACTCTGTTCAGCAGTAACACAATCCACATACCAGAATCTAAAGCTCACTAATTATCACGTTACATCTCTTTTGTGTAAAGATTACATTTTCCAGATGCAGGATGTTATTGGTGTGTTCATCACCACAGCTGGTTTTAACGGAAGTTTAACCTTGAACCAGGCTGATGAAGGGGTCTTACCTTTCCTAATGGTATCACATAGAGGAGGGCATGCAGAGCGATCCAGCCCAGCAGAAGAACGAGGGCCACAGGGTCCCACAGCTGGTCAGTGGGGGGGAGGGGAGGGGGCCACTGGAGCACACTGGCCTCAGGGGATCGACTCACACAGATCAGGAACATCACCGTCAACGGGAGAAAGATGGGTATGCATAATGCACCTGAGGGACGATCGCAGATGGAGGTGAGACGACGTCGTGGCTGACGTTACAGAGCAGTAGTCACAAGCAATGAAGATACTAAAAAGAGTGACGCAGCATCATAGAGAAAACTTGAAAATGGAGCACAGCGAGACTATTTAATGTACCAGATTAATAGTAAGATATTACTAAAAGCGTAGTAGAAAATCAATTAGATTCGCTGTCGGTGTGGGTGCAACAAAACACATGAGTAACTTCTGTATAGTCTGTTAGTCTGCAGAGAGCTCAACTGTCATGTTCAAAATGTGATTTTACTTTGAGAGCAAGGGGAGAGCAAATTAAATGTGATGCTCAATTTAAGGAACGCAGCAGGAGACGACGAAGCACCACCAATGTGTTCGCTCACGCACAAACAGAAGCTGTGATGTATTCCTTCCCTCATTTCATGTCGTGTCTACAATGACTAATCTTACTTGGGCGGTTGTGATGATTCCCAATTTGAGCTGTAATAACATACTGTAGCCATGGAGTTCATGCTGTGATCCATGCTGCATCGAGTTTTGTCCTCTTTTTATGTCTATTGAGGCAGCATTTTTATGATTTTATGAAACAACAGATATCAGTGTCTATATATCACAAACAGTAAATTCGTATTAATGTTATTTTGTATGCTGGATGTTCACGTCACTGACGTTTAGTTCTTTCATAAAATCAGATTTTATTCATGAAGAACAACATGAACCTCTTTAGCATGTTTCACTTGAGGTTCACCTTCAGTTGTAGGGCTGTGTATTAGCAAGAATCTGGTGATACGATACATATCATGATACGGGGGTTACAATTCAATATACTGCGATAACTAAATCTAATTTTAGGAAAACTGTCATACTATAAAGAACAGACCGCCGATCAACACAGTAACACAAAACATGATATCGCGATACTCAGTGAATCAGCATTTACTTACACCCCTGCTTCGTTAAAGAAAGATAGAAAAAAGCAGCTTTTACCTTTGAGCAACACGGTGTTATGAATGTAATACAGCATTCACAATTTGCAGGAGAGTGAAGTGACACATAAGTGACAAGGGTGCATGAATAGAATGAAAGAAAAACGTTTTGCTTATTTCCTGCTTAGCTGCAGCAAATGTAAGAGGACTAGGAATTATATTCAGTGTGGAGTTCATGGTTACGTAACGAGCATAAATGAAGGTGGATGTATGGTGGTGGCGCCCGGGTCAGGCGGTGAGGCCTGCTGTCACTCACCCAGGGTTCCTCCAAATTCCCTCTCTGTATCATGTGAGGGTCTGTGTTTGAGCGCTTGACTGTTTGGCCTCATCATTGGTCTCCTGTGAAAATATTAAGGACATTTGAGGAACAAGTAAATAGGAATATTAATTACCGAACAAGTCAGGAGAAACAAACCTTTCTGATGATTAATTTGATTTGCAACAAAAGATTTAAAAAATCCTTATCAACAGCAGTGATGGTAAATATGCACGTTTATCATATTATTTGTGCTTTACTTAGGTATTTCCAATTGATTTTACATACAAAACACGATATGAGGCATTATTACAGATGATTGCATATCCACACAGCTGTTTTAATCACTGCAGCTAATTAGACCTCCTCAGTTTGGAGTTGTGCAAAGCTATGATGGGATTTACATGAAGTTACCAAACTGTACGAACAAGAAAAGTTTATCAGGGTCGTGAGACAGATAACAGCTACCCAACAGGTCACAAAATTATTCAAAGTAGCTTCACTCAACCAGCTACATTAAGATGCTGCCTACCATTTAACTCATCAATAAAAAGTGTGCACTCATTTAATATATATTATACTGTATATATAGCATACAAGTACCATATATAATCGTAATACAATCACTTCTATAGCAGTTCAAATTAAATACTTCATCCCTAAGGAGGAAATAAAAGAAAAAGTCAAATAATACTAGGTTATGATATCATAGAATAATCAAAACTAAGTTTTTGATATTGTCAGGATCTCCCATTTATTTAAGCTTGATCTTTTGTCTTAAACATATTTTTATATATTTAACACTGTGAAAGGGGCCATTCTGCAACAGGGGCTACTTGTGATACTTTAAGTACATTTTCTGATTTTGAATTGACACCTTTAACTTATTTTTACATAATGGTGTTTGTAGTTTTTCTTAAATAACCACAAGTGGAGACACATATTCCCTCACAGACTTTTCACAGAGGGCATCTTAGAGCAGGAGGAAAAGTTCAAGAGCCAAGAGTTCAATAAGGTGAAGAGATCCAACGATGTGAGGCTGCTCGACACACATTCTTTAGATTAGACCGTCTTTCACAGTCGGTGACATAATTAAAATGAGCTGTTATTAGTGCTGCCGTAAACCACCGAGTTAAAGTTCAGGTTACACCGCTGTTGGTTCCTGTGCGTGCAAGCAGCTACATTTCTATTATGAAACATGAGACGAAGGGACGTTTAGTTGCTGTCCCTGTTCATGCTAAAATAATCTGAGCGCGAGAGAAATATTTAGCAGAAAAACACAGCAAAAAGAGCAAACAGTGTGTTTTGAAACAGAGCAAATACAGCGTCTTACCGGTGTAAAGCATGTAGGAGTAGATGGTAGGTATTGATATTCTCATGCATCCATCCAGCAGCCTGCAGATGGAAACTCCCAGAAACACGTTGATCAGCACGAAACTGTCTCTCAGCCAATCAGATCCCTCCGCGGTCATCAGAAGAGGGTGGAGACAAGCAGGTTCAGCCAATCAAATGCGCTCATCAGGTGGCGACAGTTCGACAGGGAGGAATGGCAGCGGACGTTGTGAAATACACCTGAATTACGTTGATATTGATAAATATTACAATTTACAAGTGTTTTTGTAAAAGGAAGAACACACCGTTTTGACTCCCACATTCATACACTTTTATTGTCGGCATACATATTTAAACCATTCCTAAACGTACTGTTTATCTGTGGAAGACATGCACAGAAAACAGAATCAACCAATCTGAAGGCAAGAGTTACAGAAAATCTGCTGTACTTACTTTAGTGTTAGACATGGATTACATAATCAAATGACATTCATATTGCATATTATTCAGCAAAACATACCTAAAATAATTTATTAATGCAGGAGATTTCTGCGTTTTCTCTTTAGTAAATCATATTCTGTGTTCACATTACACACATTTTCTCATATTCTATGATTTGAAAATGACTATTATATTATTAAACCTAAGTACTCAAGTGCCTAGAATGTAAAGTTGAGCCGCATTAAATTTACTGTGAGTCAAATGTTTGATTTTCATTAGTGTTGGAATATTTATTGATATTCTCACAGTAATAAAAGTGCATACATATGCCATTTTACAGTATAATTTGAATCTGGATCAATTATGTAACAGAGTGACTTTGGATGAAAGATTCAGTGTAATTCTGTCTGTTTGTGATCTGGTGTTAGAAGACTGGCAGGCTTTTCTGCACTTTGAGCTTTAACCCCGTTCACAGATGACTTCGATCACACTCTGCTCCATCGGGGCAGGATCCAGGCAGCGGTGGGCGGAGCTCCCCACTATCTCATCCAGCAGGAAGTGCACAAGGTTCTCGTCGGAGACGAACCGCCACAGGTACATCTGCAGGTAGTGGCAGTCAACCTGGATCTGCTGCAGCCCGTAACGGCCAAAAGTGCGCAGGCGGACACACTCCAGGAATGTCTTTAAACTGATTTTGATAATTCCTGTCATCACAGAGACCTGGAACAGTGGAGGTGTGTGTGAGATTAGTGAGGTTTTTCACTATAGATTACACATCAGAATAACCTGCACTCACCTTGTTGAACTCCACTGAGCTGAAGATATCAATCCTCTCAGAAAACAACTTGTGTATGTTGCTCAGTAGATTAGTATCCATGGGAGCACTGCAGGCAAACAAAAGATGAATTACTCAAGTGAATCCACAATTAAAATAATGACCTTATTCTTATTAATTGAAGACAACTAAATTTTCCCTCCTGCAGTGGAAGTGAAGGAGCTAATACAGATTATGTGCCTGCGTCTGTTTGTATGCAATATTTCACCAAGCCACTCATACATGGACAGAAGAATGCACAAGAATTAATGGTTGATATGTGTAACTGCTGACAAGAGTGAGTTTTGATGGATCTTGGCTTTAGATTTAGGAAAGCGCTCTGATTACATGGCTTAGATTTACATATTTTCAGTCCTAAATTATGCATCCGTCTCATATTGGAGAAATTACAAAAAACACACTAAATGCAGTTCATAACCCCCTTTTGAACCTGATTTGTTGTAAAAAATATATATATTTAGAATGCTGTCATAAAGCTATCAAAACCAAAAAACAACCTAGAGTTCTGCGCTTTCTTCCAGCACGTCACTCTCTTTGCAGCTTGTTTACCTTGGAGTGTAGCTGGCAGCATAGCGAGCTTGCTGCCTCGAGCTGCTGTAGACAGAGAAAGTCCTCTTGCTGGAGTCACTGCTGTGTGCTTTCCTCACACCTTCTTCATACAAAAGACCGACCTATAGTAGAGCAGAGACGGTTCATAAGACGGTCTACTCGCACACACACACACACACACACACGGTGGTGAAATCATAAAGAGTGGACTTGACGACATAATGCAGATGATGATGTTGTGAACTGTGACCTGCACGTCAATCGAGGTGGTGTCCTCTACTACTCTCTTCATTACAGCACGGACATTTCGTGGCTCGATGGTGTTGACCCAGTCTCGCGTTTCCACGCTCTTTCTTAACATTTGGGAGATAATGAGGCCCTGAACCTGCAAAAACAAACAACAAATTAAACATATATAGTATTTGTGAGAAACAGTTATTTGTATAATAGTTTCCTGCATTGTTCCCCTCAGTAAGAAAAGTAACTCAGTGAATGTTGTAGGTTCAAACCTACCTTTACATAATGGTTCAGCAGTTTCTGTGCTGCCTCCCTGGCTTCTGTACATAAAGTTGTGACAGGTGTAACGGGACTGTGGTGCTGAGAAGTATAAAAAGAAAAAGGCCTGTATTTATATGGAAATATGAATACATTTTGGGAGAGAAATGTCAATTTTAAGTTAAAAATAAATAGTAAATATAGATTTAAAAACATTACAGGTCAGTCATATTTATCAGGGCTTTCAAGACAAATAAAAAGTTAAAGACTGTATTTTTACAGTGTAATGTGGTCTGTTGTGCATGCCACTGCCCAGCCATTTACCTGCACAAGGAACTGTTCGTCTGTGAGAGTGAGTATGTAGGAGATAGTAGAGGTTTCATAGTCCAAGCAGAGGCGAGACAGCAGCAACAGAAGGGCCGGAGGAGTCGAACCTCCCTTGTCGCCCGCACTCTCACAAAACTGACGAGAAGACTGGCACACAAACTTAATAAAGCTCACCACCAGGCTCTCACGTACACCCTGGCTGCAGAATTCACCCTACCAGGAGAAGACACACAGAAACAGCTGTCACTCTCACTATTGGGTAGAGTAGAAAAAAAATGTTCTAAAAGGGATAAGCTGGCAAATAAACAGAAAACACTATCCACCTTAAAGTACGGCTTGTTGGAGAATGTAATGTCCTTAGCTGTGAAGAGATGCACTGATGCCAGCACTGACTTAATCTGATTGAGAATAGAGGCTGACAGGGAGGAGAGCAGCTCTGGCAGGCTGGTCGGAGCATCTCTGCCGGAGGCCGCCCCCCCTAGAAGAGCTCCACCTCCGGCCACTGAAGCACCGGCCAGAGAGAGCCGAGGTGTCGCCAGGGCCTGCCTCACGTCCGTTAAGCTGTCCATGTAGAAGCTCTGCAGGGCAGAGAGGTACTGCTTGACTCGCTCTGTTGCCGCCCGTATCACAATCTCAGTTCCTTGGGATGGCACGGAAGAGCCAGGCAGCAGTTTAGTCACAGCCTGAAGTCTGCGGTGGAAGCGATCGAGTGCGCGGACCAGGAGGGAGTTATCTCCAACACCTTTCTCCTCTTGTATCCTCCGCTCCACAAGCGAGAAATACCGAGCAGCCAGATCATCCACAAAGGCATGCAACTTACCATTTGCCATCTGAGGAATGTTTTTGGATGCCAGCTCACCTGTCTGAGCGTGGTTGATAAATAGTTCTTGATAGGATGTTATTACTAAACATAAGCTGCTGACAAATTCATTGCAGCCTCGGTCAATGAATTCCAGGATGTCAGTGTTTGAGGTGGGAGAAAAGATATTGCTCGTTTTAGGGGAGTTAGCAGTGGGAGATCCAGGGGCTGCAGGAGATGACATCCCGCGTGCAGAGACATCTTTCACGGCTGAGGCAGACGGGTACGGTCTTATCTCTGCTTCCAGACCCTGGAGGTCCGACTCGAGTCGAGACCGCGCATGGCTCAGGAATTTATCACAGAGCTCCTCCGCTGGCTCATCCAACTGTAGCAGCAGCTCCACACACTCTGACAAATCTTTAGCGCTTGACCCACCATCCCTTAAAGACAACAACAAATCAAGTAGAAATAGTTGATCTACAAGAATTTTTTTTTTCTGCAAAAAGGATTTTGTACAGGCAAGCACAACATTCAATAATGACAAAACATCTGTATGAGGGCAAATGTTTTCTTACAGTAATTTACTTTTTAGTAGAGTAGCATGGATATCTGCAATACACAATGCAGCAAATTGGCAATATTGGTTTGAGTGAAATCAGGGTTAAACTAGAATAGTGCACTCAGTAGAGTGCAAGAAGAATATAACAAAAACTGAGATTTATTCATCTTGTATCGTGTCTACTTTTAGTGGATCATAACATATCGGGTATGGAATCAATCTGGAAATACTCCGGTTCAAAATGAGACCAAACTTTTCTATGGATGTCAGTTGTTGAGCCACCACGAAGGCCAAAAGGTGACCTGCAACAGATGAGGTAAGGCTTGTTTTTTTACCTAGACGATTGCCGAAAATGCCTTTTGCTACTGAATCAGCTGTTGATCACTTGCTTACGCCCGGGGGAGATAATAATGGCAACAGTCTAAATGAACGTCATGTTATTTAATCCCAATTCATTTCTATGGTTCATAAAATCTGGGTGCATTTCTTGTTAGCAGTAAACGTGACTCTCGATTGTTATGTTCTCTCACAGTGCCATCTCTAATCTGAATGTAGGTTGAGAGTTTCCCACCTGAACTTCTGTCGAAGCTCCTGTGCCAGCTTGTCCATGATGGCGTGACAGTCGTCCTGAATCCCCTTGAAGGAGGGCAGGTGGCTGTACTGCTGCAGCACACAGCGGGCAAGGCGGTGGGATCTCACTGCCTGAGCATAGGCCTGCATCTCCAGACACTTATTTAATCTAGCAGGCAGTTCAAACAAAAACTGCAGCTTCCTTAACAGAGTGTGAACCCCTGGGGTGGAACACGACAAGAGAAAAATGTGAAAATAACCATCACGAAGTCCCGCAAATTACTCAACAAAACAAATCTACCAATGTAGGTCTCACCTGAGAGTTTTGTAATCTGTGCGTGCTGGTCTTGAAGAGTACCACTAATACGAGCGCTGAACTCTGTAATTGCAGACATGTTAGCCGACAAGCAATCCATCTCATCCTCCATCTTTTTGAAGTCATTCTTCATCTTTCTTATGGTGTCTGGAAAGACATGGCAAAATGTTTCAACTATCCATGTATGCACAATTCAACAAAATCTGACAACATTTCAACCGTAACTAAACGGCGAGCAAGACGTTCCCTCACCTGTAGCAGATATGAACTTGTTGTAGTTTTCATACACCAGCGTCTGCATGTCACTGTCCAAAGAGCGGATCTGCTTGACCATGCACACCTCCTGGTCCATCAACTCCGCAAGAGAGCACTCTCTTCTAAGCTGCATTTGGACACAAAACACACAAATGGTCACAGTCAAATACAAGGTCTCAATGACACACTATTCAGTATACTTCTGTTATTCATAAAGCAGCTTTCTTCATAACGGATTCAACCAAAGCGGTGTATCATCCACTGTCAGTAAGTGTGTGTACATTCAGTCACAAGCATTCCCCTGCAAGAAAAGTTTTCAGAGTGCAATATGTGTATACAATTGAAATTACTGAATGTACACTGGTGATTTGTTGTAGTGTGTGGTTAAAATGTCCAGTCCACTTCATTCTCTGTCATTTCCACGAGATGTAATGTCGTTTAAATGAGCACCGGGTAGTTTATGCATTGTTTGGAAATGAAAACTGAATTATGGTCCCTTAGTTTTGGGGTTCTTTAGCCTTTATCACAAGACTTTATATCAAATCACAACTCTCTGCATTTTTTTCATACATGTGTCCATATTCCCTTTGTAGTCAATCAATTTAAACTGCTTGTGATGATCAGACACTCAAATTTCCTTTCATTCAAATAGCAAAAGGCACTCTGGGTATTGGTGTTTATTAGCAGTGATGGGAGTCGACAACAATGATACTCAATGGGACTCTTCTACAAACATTGGTTTAATTTATATTATTAAGCAACAGCATATAGAAAAAAGTTACTAGGCTAGGTACACATTAGCAGCTTCAGGTAACACTGATATTGCCACAGCGTTAATTGTATACTGTTTCTAGGGTTTTATTACTGTAAGTGTCACAGTAGAAACGGCTCTCATGACAGCAGTGGTCCTCACCTTGTTGAGAAAAAGCTCGGGGTCAAAATGCGGCCCGTTGATGTCGCAGGGATCCAGGGACTCCGCCAGCTCCGCGGTCTTTCCTTCCTCGTTCAACCCGTAGTACAGCTTCAGCATGCCGTGCACCCTGCGCTTCCTATCGGGGTCCCCCGACACCGCCACCAAGCCGTCCGCCTCACCGTCCATACTCTGTACCGGCAAGCTGACAAATGTACAAATAAAATGACGATACACAAAGATGACGGGCGTCCAGCTGGCAGGAGAAAACTGACAGCCACTGCCTGGAAACGTTATATTCTTGCTCCAAAGTGACTGATATGCTGTGTAGGTTAGCTGCCTGCTCTTAATAAGAGCGTTTTTCAAAACAATTAATTGGAAAATGTCATATTTCTTCTGATGCACAAGCAGCTAGCTTGAAAACCAGTTGAAAACGTCACAGTTTCCGGGTTTGTAGCCTATCCAGTGTTACGTCGTCAAAGAGTAAGTGTAGTCAAGAGAGTGCACTGTACGAATCAATTTTGTGAGGAATGTACTTCTTGCCTGACAGTCCGGAAGTGCGCTACTGCGCATATCATACTATTATCAGAGACGTTTTAGAAAGTGAGCTGTGTAAATACCATAGACTGTATATGGTAAATATCTAATGTTAGAAAAATATAAAATATAAATACATAAGACCACTCCCATTTAGGAGACATACCATTGGCGCCGGTTGTAATTCGCTACCTTTACTTATAGAACATATTTGCTATTATAGAGCAGTTAACTGAATCATGAGATAAAATGCAACGCATTTAATGAATAAATTCGGCATTAATGATTGTTGTAGATCGTCAGAACTAATACTGATCCAATAAAATCAATAAAAACGTATTGTCTAGTGTGTGCATGATGCACCATAAAATAAAAATATAAATAATATCCTTATTTCATTTGTAATTAAGTTAACAATTAAGTCTTTACGTGAATTAAATCTGGACGTCATGATGAATGTTGGGAATGGGTTGCACTACTGAAACAAGGAAAGTTGTGGATCTCTTTGACTCATCAATCATGAAATTGTGACGCTAAATCATGGTTATTATAAACCAGACATGTTCTTGCCTTAAAAGACAAAAAAAAAAAAAAAAAAAAAAACTGAAATCCTGAAGAGAAATCAAGAAAAGGAGACATTTGAAGCCAGAAAACAACACAGCTGAAGGGAAACAGATTTTATCTTAAGAGAAAACAATTTCCATTTTATGGACAATACTGTAACAGAGGGATAATTGTTAAACCTCTAAGTCATTTTTTATAGTATGCATGTTAAACCGTTTCTACGGGCGTAATCATAAAGCAACTTTCTAAATAAGAATTAACATTGTTACATCACATCCCTGCACATTATATTGCAAATATCAAATTGTAATACTATATGCTTTTCCAACCCCATCTAGTTGAAGTGTAACAGTGAGTTGTGGCTTTCATTCTAAAATAAATCTACAAGTGTAGTATCTCAGCAGAACACATGGCAAAATAAAAGCTTTCAGTAGAGGTTGGCTAAAGGGTGAGAAAGTCTCTCTTTACTGGCTCAATATTACTGTCTTGTCTTCAGTGGTTTGAGAGTTAACACAAAGGGCGCGGCACAAAACGTATCTGACAAGGAACCAATCCAAATCTCAGTCCAAATTTAAACTGTCCTTCAGCACAGCATCAACAATTGGGGGAAATACCTCTTCATTTTCCTATTAAAAGTAGAGCTGCAACGATCAACAAAAAAAAAAAAAAAAAAATAGGCAACTATTTTGATAATCAATTTATCGTTAAAGACATTTTTCATGCATTAATGGCAGATGTGGAGATTTCCTGTTCTTCTCTTACATCATATTAAACTAAATATCTTGGGGTTTTGGCATTAAATAACAAGACATTTAAACCTTGGATTTTGAGAAACTGGGATGGACATGGCCCGGGAAAAACGTGGCCCGGGAAAAGGAAGTTTGGGGCCCCCTGCTGGAGCTGTTGCCCCCACGACCCGACCCCGGATAAGCTGTTGAAGATGGATGGATGGGATGGACATTTATTTTCTCGTTATCGGCAGCCCAAATTTAGAAACAAAATTATTTTATAAGCCGTTAACTGCTTATTCACCAGTATTTTTTAAATACACAAGTGATCAGTTTGGGCCAAAACTGAGCAACCTTCACATACAAGATTAATGAAGGAAAACACTTTGCAAAAGCATCTGTGTTTTAAAGCAAGGTAAATCTTTCCTCAAACATGGATGAGCATCAGGTTTACGTTGATGGACTCACAGCAGTATACGTCACTTACTGCAGAACGGGTCAAAATATATAGATACACAATTCATATTGCCTCAATAAAATCACACACAAGGTAACAGTTAGTGTTAGTCAAAAGAAGTATAGCGTCAGTACATTTTATCTGTAGGTAGGTGAAGTATTAAACACACTTAACAGATAAATGGGCCCACTTTGCATCCATTTATTATTTCAAAAAAAAAAAAAAGCATACGAGACATATTTTAATAAAAGGCAGACTGACCACTCCATTGAGAGGAGTCACACAGGTCAACAGCAGCAGTATAGTTATCCAGTATATCGATATACTCACATCAGCTACAGTATGCAAGATGAAATGCATGGTCTAGCTGAAAATGTGGGAAATATATTATAAAACACGATTATTCTTTTGTTAAACCATAGCAAATAACAATTGTCCATTCCTGGTTTCCAAGCACCAAAACACTCATTCAGATGCAACTCAGTAAAAAGGCACTTAACTATTCTGCAAATTAATTGCTTAAGAAGATAATGCTGTCAATTACCTATTTCTTCATTTCATTCTTGTGTACCAACACTGACAAGTCTATGAAAAAGAAATAAAATATTCTCTGGTAAAAGCTAACAAACAATACAAAAAGAGGTTTATAAACAGTGTATTATTATTAATAGTGCAGTGTCACATGTGTGTAGTCTGATGTGGAATGCCTATTCTAAATGTGACATGCATAGTGTAAGTTAGCAACAATATATTGGACTGCTGCAGTTAGGTTACAGACAGTAGCTGACACACGAGTCAAAGCATAGAAAAGTAAAAATATTCCGCAGTGCATGCTCAGGTGAGATCAGGAAGAATACATGACGTCACATCTCAAATCAGGACATGCATTCAAGTGGAAGGCAGTATAATAAATGGCTATTAGTGAGGTGAGCTTGCTTGTTAATTATACAGCAAAGACAAAAACTGTCTGTATCAGCATTAGGGTGAAGTTCAGAGAGTCTCCTGGAGGACTCTGCCATGTGGTGGAGTCTGTCTCTGGCGTGTTAAGGTAGCACTGTGTTGCAGCACGTCAGATAGGCTTGCTTTGGTGTACAGACTGAGATTTCAACAGCATAGTCAAAAGTTATTGGTCAGTTGTTCTGTGCCATAAGCACAGAGCACATATTCCTGTCCAGTGAAAATGTATCTCAAAGTTTGGCGATTTTAATTGTTTTTCAGAAGCAGTTACGTTCCTTAGCGTGTTGAGAAAACAGTCCTTTCAATCTGAATAACCCATAAAAAATGCTGAAAACAGGCATAGATAACACTTTGTATAAAGATAGTTTTCTTTAAAATAATGCCAACCATGATCGTGTTTGCAAGGGAAACAATCCTTTCAAATGGAGGTCATTATGTAAAAGTAGTGCTAAACGGCTAAATAGGAAGCCTTCTTTTTTTGTCTCTCTCGTGCCAGAAGTTGCACAGGTACGTATTGCATCAGTTTTACTTTGCTAAATCAGGTCTGACCAAGTAACTTTTAGTCAAGTCAAGACCTGTGCGTGGATGTCACATGTACCAAGGGTGCAGATCCAAAGTTCAACTTTGAATATCAAAAAAGAAAGAGGTTAGACTTGTACTTAGCTTTGTGATCAAGAAGTCATAACCAAAAAATACCAAGTACAGTGCTTTGCAAAAATTGAAAAGCCTTTAATAATTGGGCTTAGCGCCTACACGTTTCAACCTCAGTCTTTTTCGGGGTATGAAGACTGAGTTGAAACTATTTTTGGTCTCATGAAATGTTGTTGGATCCAACGAGAACTTTTTGTTATTAGTTTTTTTTATTACCTGCATTTGTGAAGTAGCATTCCTCAGCTAATCTACTAGCATCTTGTTCACTCTTTAAACATTGAATATGATATGCTAACCATTCAGTGGCAGGAATAAGAGCTGGGTATGATTAATTAATTGCTAAACGAGAGCTTTTATTATTGATTTTTACTTCTTTTTTTTTTTTATACTAACTTTCAGCTTGGTTTGGGTGGTTTTTAACTCTAATTTGATTATTTTATTGGTGCACATCAATTCATGCTCTCCAAGAAGGATATGATACTGTAAATGGGTCATTTTACGTAGCTTCTACAACTGAATGCTTCAAAAAAATGTCTGTTTATCCTGTTATTTTACATGTTTGGACTACTTTTATAAATGAAAATTACTGCAGAACTATTTTTAAAAGTGGGATGCCCCATCGGCTCTTACCTTCAACAATAACAATCCGCAAATACTAATTATGTCTTAAAAGCATGTGCTTACAAGAAACTTCCCCAACACAGACAATGTGCTGCCATACGGTCTCTTCATGATCACTAACACCAACAACTAAACGTTTCTACCAGTACATTACTAAAGTGTCTTCACCCTTAGGTGAGAACAAGGCACTGGCAGTTTGAAAAAGCAGAATAGTGGGAACACGCCCTTCGATCGTCCCCTGAAAGTGTTTGTCATGCTGACATTAAAGAGTTTGTGGTCACTCTTACAAAATGTTTAATGTTATATAGGGATATGTAGTTCTTGATGTTCAACCCCCATTGAGAGTAAAAAGAGGTAATGCAGTGGTTATACTCCAATGAGGTTGAACACTTTTGAATAACAACAGTAAACGCAGCTCCGGAGAGCTGCAGAAAGAGCAAAGCGGTCATGAGATATCATCAATTGGAGTCGTTATCTGAGGATTTCTCTAAGGCTTGTCTCAGACTCATGAAGTCACTGCATCATATGGTGCTCAGAGAACGCTGCATTTACCTCCGCCGAGGATTGTTTTCAGCCCGGTCTGTTTGTGTGTCTGTCTGTCTGTCTGTCTGCAAGATTACAGAAAAACTAATGGCCCGACTTTCACGAACCTTGATGGAAGAGTGCATCATGGGCCAAAGAACAGCCCATTACATTTCAGAGTGGATCCGAATCACAAGGCGGATACACTCTTCGAGTCTCACTTTGGTTAACATTGCGAGATAGAGCATTTGTGCTGCATTCATGTGGTGTTGGAATAAACGGAAGAATTTGATTCCGACTGGGAAAATTCACGGGAACAGGGATCAACGTGTTTCTTAAACGCTCTGAGCCATAAAACACAACACATCTTCTTTGCTCATGAACACACGAAAGTCGGAAGAACGACTTCCCGACTCGGCAAATCGGACATTTCTAGAAGCATGTGAATGCACCATTGGCCTTGGCGGAGGTCTGCGCTCTTCGAGTGCCATTCTATTTTCTTTAAAGTAAAGCTATCTAATAGAATAGCCACTTCAGTTTAACCTAGGAAGCATAGCGGTTAATAGACCATTTTGTTTTTCACATTACTGTACTCTTAATATACACACAACTTCAGAAGATAAATATTGTCACTCACACTTAGATCCCTCGCTTGGTCCTTTGCATGTTCATATATTATCAGTTAAATGTCTCAAGCTTGTATCAAGTCTTTTCCTTGAATGTCAGTGTAAAATGTTCAGGTTTGGTCTTTGAGATGCATGGGGGCAGAGCTGATCAGCGAGATTAACCCTGCTCCAGACTCTCCGTCACTTGCACAGCAGAGTACGTGGGTGCAGTTGCCTGACGGGTGAAGAAGGACGCTGTTCGTTTCGGCTTCAAGCGTTTGATTTCTTTTCCTGAAAGGCAAAAATGGAGAGAAATATGAAAAATGACTCCAATGAAGTATCTACATGGAGATTGTCTGGGTACAGATGTAGCTCACTCTAGAAAGATTATACTGCAAGTAGGCTTGGACTACTTAATGTAACCATTAGCCTCACCGTTGTCCACATAGCTGATAGTGTTGAGTGAATGGACCCGACTGCACAGAACGCTGCTTTGCCTGCGCAGCATCCCGCGGCGTCCTCCGCGTCCGTTCTTGTTGTTGCCATCTTGCCCAGCAGGCTGCTGGGACAGACTCGCCTCACCGTCCATTTCAGCTGCAGCTCCTCCATCAGACGCAGACTTCAGCTCCACACAGAACTCGATGAAGCCGCTCATTAGCTCTGCCTTGTTAACAAAAGCAAAAAGAGTACAAATGACTAAATCTGAGCCTTAAACTAGAGCTGCAAGAATTAGTCGTTCGACAGAAACAGAATAGCCAACTATTTTTGTTAATGGATTAATTGTTAAAGCAATTTTTCATGCAAAAAAAGCAGTTTTCAGCCTCTCAAATGTGGAGGTTTCCTGCTTTTCTCTGTTTTATGTCATATTACAGTGAATATGTTTGGGTTTTGGAATGATAAAAAAAGACATCACCTTGGACTTTTAGAAGCCAGGATAGACATTACTCAATATTTACCAAACAATTAAATCGAGAAAATAATTGGCAGATTAATGGATAATGAAAATAATCGTTAACTGCAGCCTTACCTTAATGACACAATAATGAACGGTTTACTTTTCGATGGCCCATTAGTGCCCCACAGGCACATGCAGGGTCACATTGCCAGCCTTGGATTAGGGCCTGGCGCGATTATGTATTACTGCCTCAACCATTATGTAACATCTCTTCACCATCTGTTGTCTTTTTCAACCCAACAGTCATTGAACAAGGACGATACACAAGAGTACAACAAAACATTTGAAATCTATAAAGTTTCAACACTAATATCCTCTAAGAGCAAATAGCTACAGCAGCTGCAGCCCGATCCTGGAGTTCTCAAAAACACCAGGTGCAGTGCGCTCTCTGGAGACGGCTGCGTCCCCCTCACTCCTTGTTGATAACATTTGAAGTGAAACACACATAAAAGGACTACATCTGTCACAGCAGCACAACGCTCTTAAATAGATGTTCACAGATGACAGGTGCGACCCATAAAATTATTATCTTTTTAAAAGCCAATCAACACAACATGCTCAACAGTTCTGAGGCAACAGTTCACATGCTGGGTGGTGACACATATGTAAAGATGTTAAATATTATCTTATTAGATGATTAGTGAATTCAATCTAATTTCAAATATTATTTTTTTCTTTTACCTGTTTTGAGTAGATCTTTAGTAACTTGTTGACAGGAGTGCCGTCTTCTTCTCCATCAAACTCCAGCCACAGAATGTGCGAGTCGCCCTGCTCCTCGGGGTAGCTGTGGTCCCAGGAAAGCTCGTTGAAATGCAGGCCAAGCAGCACATGCTGCAAGAACATGTGTTCAACCAGAGAAACCAGGTTAGTTTTCATGAAGTGAGATAAAAACAGCCTCCAACGTCATTTTCGTGACAGGCCATCCTTTTGTTCTTACCGAGCTGTCCACCAAAGACAATGCAGTGCTCACCTTCTCTTTGACATCCATCACATAAACGCCCTCCAGGCAGATGCCAACGTTGACAGCTTTGCGTTTGGTCCTTTGGAGAATCCCTTGCACTGGTTTGTCAATCTCTCCAAAGAAGAAAGCGCACCTGTTTGTACAGTGTATGTTAATTAACGCCGAATAAATATGAAGTGATTTGAGGTAAAGAAAATTAAATAAATAAAAACATTTCTGGACACAGAGTATAAATCAGTGTTATTTTCGTTAATAAAAACTTTGACAATTAAACAACCTTATTTTCCATGACTAAGGACAGACGGCACCGACGTCATTAAACACTAACTGTGACGACATCAACATGCAATATCGTTGCAGAGGAGACTAAATTGTAGTTTCAAAATAACAACTTTTGTCACCTTCCACCTCTCCTCCCCCTCTCTCCGTGTGTCTTTGTATTTTGGGTGGTTGATTAACGCATATTTTTGCATGTTGGGGAGTGCGCATTGGTTCTCATAACGGGCCAAGAGGGAGCGACACGCATCACTAATGAGCAGTCAGGAGGACTCGGAGCAGCTAAGCTGCATCATGCATCGTCGCAATCATTCAACCTGTGGTTTTCATTAGACAATGATGAGATAAATTCTTATGTGAAATAACCTTGACTAAAATTACAAAATCATTTGTTTTGATTGACTGGAATGTTCAATATAATCTGATTAGTACAAAAAGGACATTTGACACAGGACTGAGAAGTTGACTAAAACTAGACTATGAAGGATAAAAATGACTAAAATACAACAAACAATATTATCATTTTCATCTAAAGAGTAAGACTAAATCTAAACTAGCTGACAAAATAAACACTGGTAGAGTATAAATGGCTCATCACACAAATTCTTACCCATAATAAGGCAGAGTGTGACATGTGTTGAGGTACTGGTGTAGGAGCTGTGTGGGCTCAGGAGCGTTTCCAGCAGACGTGCTGATCTTTCTGTACTCCGCCAAGAGGTTCTGCTGCAGCCCTGTCTGACGGCTCGACTTCCCTCGAAGAGTGGAGAGCAAACCTCCACTCCCCATGGCAACATGTGGAGGCAGAAAGGAAGACAGCTTCTTCCCTCTGTGGAAAGCAGATGAGAGACGTTTGTAAGAGCATCTTATCTGAAAGAAATGACAATTCAATTCACAAGTAATTTATTAACATTTACTGTTGAATCTCCTGTTGTCCCGCGCTTTAGCCGCTCCGTCTTTATGAGAAACAGGACGCTGAAACAACCAATTACATCAATGCACTACTTTCGTGTGTAACTGTATTGTGCCCATATGGCTAGCATTATACATTTCTCCTTAAATCATCTGTTTTCTTCACTCCTGCAGGTGCTGTAAAACTCAATGCTGCAGATTTTTTCCACTCCTCAAACACTCAATTAACTTTCCCCCCCATGCTCATTCCATTTAAATGTCTTATGTAAAGTGTTTTATGATCCCCCGATGAAGCCAGAACGTGTCGGTCTCCCAATACATTTCTTTACAGTACGGGTGTAGCTTGAATTTTGTCCTCCTCTCCTTATTCACTACCGATCACGTCCTGACATATAACATCTCCTAAAGTGAGAGAGCTTCTGTTCTACAGCGTCATAAAAACATGTCATCTGATGATTACCTAGAGGTCCTCTGAAAAGAACCTCTTGGTCTAAAATATAATCTGCGACCAGTAATTGTAATATAAAGGATGATTCCATCAGTACATTTCACGATCATCAAGTTGTGTTTTTCTCCTCCACAATAGTCCAATCACATCGTCATTTCAGGATTTGATTGAACTGCATTGTTAAACATCACATAATTTATGTGTAGAAGAGAAACTCAATGTCTTCTCTCATTTCCTCTTTTGTTTAGAAAGCTTGGAACATACTCAGATTCATGGTCAGAGAAAACTAAGAATATGAACAGGAAGTAGACACAACAGGCACAAACTAAGACTTTAATACTGGGAGCAAACAAATATAAGACTTCCTCATAAATATCTATTCAGAAGTATGTTACTCCTAACTGTAGGCAGCCTGTAATGTGCGAGTAACTACAAAAAGAACAGTGACTACACTCCTTTAGTTTGCAGTATTACACGTGTAGTGATATAGTATAGACCTCTGTCAAGTATTAGCCAAAGAAAAACATTCCCATGTTCATCACACTCCAATCAAAAATGTTATTTTATGCATTCTTGTAATTGGCACTTACAGACCAACAAGTAATTAAAAAACACGTTTGTGGCACAACAAAAAAAACACAGATCCACTCAAACAAAAGATGTTTTATGCAAATTGCATCGCGGATTGTATTTTAGCTGCTCAATCTACCAGCCTTTTAGAATAGTTTGGGTTAAAAGGACAAGAGTTTGGTTACTTGGGCCAGTACATACTTCTTGATTTTCTAAAAAGGAGAAGTCAACTTTGAACTTCACAAAATGTCCATTTAGGAAAGTGCTGGAGCCAAAGAACAGAAAGTCAAGTAGGATCATGTGTTGAGAAGAATGCCAGAAAACGGCACACATAATAGTTTATCATTTTAAAAAAATACTATGAGAAGATACAACTTTTGTGCATTAAATATGAAGCTACAGCCAGGAGATGGTCAGTCTATTCCTTTAAGAGAAACTGGAGGGACAACAATCTACAGAATTCAAAAGCATCTAAAAACCCACATCCAGAATTTGGCCATACATTTTTCTCAAATCAACCTTTCTACCTTACCTTATAGTAGAAGTAAATTGTTGCCCATCAAGACCAGTACCCTCGTCAAGAGCGAGAGACAAGGCTCCGAGTCCCGTCCAGTGCTCGGGGTCGCAGGGGTATCGAGCCATGAGAATGTTGCCCCTGGCCTCCTCATAGAGAAGCCTCAGCACTCCTTCGTCATCTATCTGCTCAGGAGTGAGAAGAAGATAACAAATAACAGGAAAACAATCAGGAAAAATGGACTCCAAGTACCCAGTGATGGATAACAAGGCCTAATAATTATCTCATATCTAACATTGATGAATGTTCTTGCACAGAATTAGGGTTAATAGTACCTGCAGCTCTTTAGATTTAGGATAAAACACGTTCCTACGATACTGGAGACATGGTTCATCTGAGGAAAAAGCAGAGGACGATGATGCATTAGGGTTCAGGCCACCATGTGTATTTTTAGTTGGATCGTCACTGATTCAGCCCGGCGGACCAGAATGGAGGAGTGAAGGTATCGAGACAAACACTGTGGCAGATGTGGGGGTATCTTCCACCAGTCAAGCCCCCCCCCCAACCCACTCTGCTCCAGCTCATAGTCCCGTACTATCTAATCCACAAAAATAAATAATGAAGTGATACAATTTTGTTTTAATAGTGGTAAACTGTCACTGTTGTGTTTTGTTTTTTTTGTCACCAGTTGCTTGTTCAGTCCAACAATCGTATTTATTTCCAAACAAACCTGAAAGCACTTTTATCCCGAGTGAGCTACTAAGCACCAACAATTTAGAAGCAAGCTACAAATCCAAAGGGAACAGCTGCAGAGAAAATAAACTGGCTGTGCTTGGCATAAAAAGACACACACTTTGTTTTTGAAACCAGCTTACTTAGAGAGGGCACCTTAAGGCAGATAACCAGAATACTTGCACTGCGATAACTTCTAAAACTGATATTTACATTCATGTGGTTTAGTGGATGAAGTATGTTAAGGCTCAGATTTAAACGCAGTATATGTATGTATTTTCGGCCAGTAGGGGTCTCAATAATTATTTTTTTTATTTTTAAAGACTGAGTTTGGTGGCTTCATGAAGTAGCGTGGGATCATGGGAGTTTGTCATTGCTGTCAGCTTCTGCCGGTTAGGATTCATTCATTGTTTATCGTTTTTTTTTCAGGAGATTTTGACCGGGAGCGAAATTATCCGCAGGTCTCTTCCTCTCCAAAGCAAACGGATGTGTCTACCAGGTGATTAAAACCGTAGACACATGGCCAAAAGGGATATGTCGCCATTACAGGCGACCAAATAAAAACGGACCGTTACTAAAATTTACTAAAATTTCCGTTTTCTCCAACTTTGAAAACTGTCGGAAACATTTGGGATAATGTAAGTACACAACTCAACAAAATATATAACATAAGTCTCTTTTTTAAACATTTTATTGCCGAAATGTTATGTTATACATTTAAATTTAGGGGAAAGGCTCTGTAGTCAGTCACAGTATATAGACTTAGATATAGTACATTTCTACTCTGACTCTGGATTTATAGTTATGATCTTTCCTTTCATTGCACTGTTATCGCTGCCACCCTTTCTCTGTCCTGAGTCTTCTCATGCACAAGTGCTCTTGCAAGAATTCTGTTAGAAATCAGGTTACATGTATACATGGCCAAGAAATCATGTTTCTCCAGCAGCAATCTGACTTAATAAACCAAGTCCTCTAATCCTTACCTTACCCGCTTACTTGTTCAGACGACCATGAAAGCTGACAATAATGCAGTTACATAATGCACGTAAACACAGCGACATACAGACCAAACTCTCACCTTGTGAAATGTCTTCCTCTGAGGCTTCAGTGAAGCGATACAGCAAGTCCTGCCACTGCCGACACAGCTTGTACGGTTGATGCCTTGCCTTTAACTGCAATTCTGAGGAGTAAGGAGGATGCAAATGTGACAAAGTGAGATGTGTCGGGTTTCCTGCTCTGAATATTGTGCCGCCAAAAGGCAAAGCCTCAAAGTAAAAGCAATACATTTGCTGTGACTGACCTGATTTTTAAACTAAACACATAAATGTACATAATTGTATGTTGTTTACATAAACATACTGTATTGAACATGCTTGTACCATTTGATTCCTAGTTCAAGCCATACTGTACTATATAATGGCTATATTATTTCAGCTTGTTCAGGACTCTAGACACATATTCTGCCCAACATTCTACCAAAAATATATACTATGTATTATTTTGTAGTCAGACTGTGATGTTTTTTTTAATTTATTTTTTATTTTTAAAAAGGAAGTAGGACTAATATACACACATTGCCAGAAGAAGAGTTGCAGCATTTCTGAGTGTAAAAAGTGTGGGGAAAAAAATTCTTACCGAGCAGTGGAGAAGAAAGCCAGAAAGCAAAAGCATCTTGTGCAGACTCGGGAATATGGAGAGCCTCACGAACACTGCGGCCCAACTCCTGCACAGAGACACTGCCAAGCCCTTCTACTGATAAGTGCACTGCGCTGTCACCACAGAGGTATACAAGCACATCTTGAGCTGTGTGAACAAACACAAATAAACATAAAATTACAAAAGACAAGTAAACCAAGGAGAAACAACACCATATCAAAATGTAAACTTTACTACATATAAAAATAATGCATGTTAGAAAACACTGACAATTGATTTTATCCTCCATGAGTTACATTAATATTTGCTATGGCGTACCACGGGAAAGTGTTGCGGAAGAAGCAACACTTCCTCTTTGCGAGTGACCATCTGATGAATCTGGACGAAAATTGCAGTCGTCTCCGTCCATCTCTACTCTGGAACAGTCACCAAACACAAAAGCAGTCACAATATATACACAGTAACAAAACTGTACATTACAACATATTTTAGAAACTGCCTTAAAAAGTCTGTACATCCGAACTGGAAAAATAGTCCAGAGAAGTATTGATTTGTGAGATAGGTGGTAAAACATTTTTTTTTTTTTTAAAGAACACTGCTATAGAGTAAATATTCACACGGAAAATGCATATGTGGTACTTTTCGGGTTTTCGGCTGTTACCTAAATGCACAAATGCCAACATCTGCAGCTCACTCCTAACTAGCCATGCAGTATGGATTACCCACGCATGCTTCCTAAGCTGCCTGGTGTGGGACATAGGACCAGGAGGGACTCCTTTGATCTAAATGTGTGATGGGATAGAACACCTACAAAAAATGCCTAAACAGAATTTATGATTTAAAAAAAAAAAAAAATCAAGTTATCTATGTACAGTTAAGGGATGTGTGTGGTGCTCATACTTGCATTAGTCTCATATATAACAGAGCTAGTAACTGCTTCAGAGATGACTGGACAGGTATCAGCAATATTAGTGGTTGGGTCTTCCTCACAGACATATGCCACTAATCCACTACCTTTAGTCATGTTTCAATAAACAAGTTATCAGGCTAATTTAGTCTCACTTTGCAGCAGCGCCACCATGTGGTATTAGACTGAAAAACAAAGACCCCGTACAATCAGCACATCCCAGTCGTCTGCTGTTGACCTCACCCTGTTGAACTAGACCTATCGTATGGCCACAACATGTCAATGTTAATCAGCACCCTTTATATGTTATTTATTAGGGCTACGAGCACAGAAATAGTAGCCTGAATACAGAGAGGATGTAAATACAGAGACATAACAGCAAAATCCCGAGGCCTGTGGTAAAAGGGCTAGCTAGCTAATTTTCCCATGTCCTATAGCTAGCTATACATGTCCAAACAAACCCAAACAATGGAGGGGGGGATTCAAATGTCCTACTATTGAACTATTCAACTATTCAAAGCTACTAAATTCTTTCCGTTAGCTAAAAGGCAAGGGAAGCTACGGTGCTAGCTATTGGTGCATGGAGATTGTAACAAAACATTATTGTGATACTTTAAGACATAACAATACCTTTCAGTCATCAGTTGATGACGAGTGTGTCACTTCAGTGTTTGCTTATCTCCCTTTTGGTGTTTTGCCCAACAGTCTGACTTACTGTTACTAGCAAGTGAAGGAACAAAATGTCTCTGTTGTCCACCTACCTGCCAGTAAAAGTCTCTCCACTAGCTGCTTATGCACTGGATGGGGAAGCTAAATGTGTAAATACTGTAGCTAAATACATTAGCTAATCAACGACTCGCTGGTACTCCCACGGCTATGGCTAGCCAGTTGTCTAAAACTAGCTTTCCGGGCAGTGCAACAGTTAGTGTGTGACTAGAGGACGATTCGCTTCTTCTGAACTGCTCTTTTACTGGGCGCGACAGTCACTCTGAGAGATTTGAAACACCACTTTAACTGAAGTATTCATGAACGAAGTTAAATCAAAACCACTAAGAGCAAATAATTCAAAGTGTTAGTCGGGAGAGCATTTGAAAGAACATGACTGACAGACTGTGTGCGATTTGAAGGGTTTTACACGGGACAGGTTCAAAATGGTAGGATCCTCTGAATGAGTCGAACATCAGAGAGCGCGCGTGGTCGTCCCTCACGTAATCAAAACGTCATCACGTCTGTATAACTACGCACACAGGCTGATTTGTTTTATTTATCTGCTGCCTAGGTTGCAGCTAAATTTAAACCATGAATTTGAATATCAAACTTTTAATAAACAAACTCTGCCTCACTGTGGAATAACAAAGTACATTTACTTCACTGTAATACTGTAATACACCTCAGCCCATGAGTTATGAATCACTTTTATGGTAATGTTAGAAGCCAGTGGACCAGTGGAATATATTAAACATGTTTGCTTGTTTTGTCCTCCAGGTAGACATACATATCATAATACATAGGAAGTCTCTGGGATGTTTATTGGTGATTCTAGACCTAAATAACTGGTTTGAGTCAGACCATCAGGTCTGCCTATCCCCAGAAAATCACTCAAGAGGCAGTCATGTTTTTAAAAGGACCTTTAATAAAGCTATTCAAATGGGTTGATATTACTGTACAAATAGATTTCAGAGATGAACCATTATTTTGTTTCTGGTTATAAAGAGAGTGTAGAATAATTATATATTATATTTAATGAACTACCCAGGGACATGGGTAAAGAACACATACTTTTCATCCAAATTTGAAAAGTTACATATCAATATTATAATTGTTCCCGTATTTAGATTTTCATAAGCAAACAAAGTCGTGGCATAGTTTACTCTGTATCTTAGATTCACCTGACGCAGGTTGTCTAATTGCAAGGGCAGCAGGTTGAGTTTTAGCAAATTGGATTAAAAGCTTTAACCAAGGTGTCCGAACAGAGGACGCACTTGATGGCTTTCACTGCATTACTGACATCGATTATATCAATCTTCATAATCCTATTCCTTTCATGGGAAGAAGAGAGGCAGGGGGAAATTAGCAACTTGGAGCACCTGTTGTGGAGGGTGACATCTGACATGTAAAGTATTTCAATGCCTGCATTACAAAAAAAAGCAATAAGTGACACCACTCCATAATATAATTAGTAACCTCAAACGTAAATATGTCCTCTGTTATAATGTCATAGTTCTGTTGCGCAGCAGAGCATTGAGCCTAATGTCCTTCTACAGTCAGCTCTATATCCTTGTTTTTGTAAGCCCAAACTTTTTCAACACTGCTTCGTGAATGACTGTTTACCAAGTGACTGATTGTTTTACTGCTTTTGCCACAGACTTGTGAGGATGCAAATAGCAATGCACCTCACGTTCAAAAGCAGTGAAGCGATTTTGTGTATTTGTGGTACTTTAAACAGATATAACAATAAAGGGCTTATCTTTTAAAATCAAAAAAATCAAACGAGAAATAATAAAAAAAAATGGAAGGGTATTGACAAGTACCTCAAAAACATTGGTTCACAATAACTTTTGTGGGTATTTTTTCTGATGGTATACAGTATGTGGTTAACAGAAGGGTATCAGTTCAGCATAATGGAATTTGAATGGGAAAGCACAGTAATATAGTAAACATTGACTTTACCCGTGATCGTCATCTGACAATAAAAAATACTAACCCTATATCTGTGAAATTCATAGAAATTTGTGATTAATATTCTGTTAAAATTTAAATAATAAATGATCATTCATTAGTTGCCCTCACTGTGTAAAAATTATTTACATGTGTGTACATAATTTGTGGTTTAGGGGGCAGCTGGGGCTCCAGTAGTGCCTTCCTCCACCTGATTCGTGAGCAGGAAGAACTTCAGCACAGGTTCCATGTACTCCATCACGGTGTCTTTTACTGATTTCTCCAGCAAGTACCCTTCTGTTTCAATCTCTGTGTTTTCATTCCCTGCCACTGCCTCCATGGACGTCTGCAGGAACCGCAAGCTCACCAGCACAGAGCCCTGGGAGGGAGGGAGGGAGGTGGAGAACGGGGGGAGCAGGTTAGATGTAGAGCAGATTCCATTAGAGAGCATCATCAAGGATCCAAACTGAAGTGGTGATTAATGGATATTGCATAGATTGTGCGCATCAGACTCAATGAATGAATGAGGAATCAATTGATCACAATCAAGTCAGGATTTGCATAAATTACATTTTTGAATCATACAATTGCTAGAATTGCATCTAGCCTTGTGTATCCATATAGAATGGCATTTCTTTCCTGTGCTTGTAAAGACATGACGCAATGTTAAATAGTGGGGTTTTATAACTTAACTTTGGCAGCTGTACTGATCCCTCAAAAGCCAGTGTTATTCTTCAACCATCCTCCAAACTAAAAGGTCACCACCAACTCTGCCTGAAATCCCTGTAAAACCACTGTAATTCTTTCATAGTATACCTGTAAGAGGAAGACTGACAGTACTCCAGCCCCAATGGTGTTCATCAGGCCCATGTAGTACTTGACCAGTGACTCTCTGCAGCCTCGGAGGTAGATGTTGAGCTCCTCGGTTTGGTATTCATAGTTATAGTGAGCTGAGTTGTTGGTGAGCTGATACTGGATGCATGGCCGTGGAGAGCTGGGGTTGCAGCAACTGAACGGGACTCCATCTACCAAGTAACGGCCATCCACGTTGCTCTTGATGCGGCTAAGGAAACAAATGAAAGGTATGTTTTAGAGTGCATAGAGTTACAGTACTGTAATCTGACATCCACAGATGGGAGACCCATCAAACTACACTCTATAGGTTTCTGCAGGAATGAGTCCGAAAACGCAGAAATGAGTAAGCATTTTTGCACTGCCGGTTCCATCGTCTCAAAGTCAATGGGTTTTTGGTTAGATGCCGGAAATAAGGTATGTGGTATTTTCATACTACGAAATAAAATACATCTGTAAATGCCCCACACGTGATTTTTAAGCTGTCTTTAAAAAGGCGGTTGCTAACAAAGGGCTTAATGAGACTACAGAAGTTGTCCAGGACAGTATTATAACCTTTTGTTTGCCACAGAGTTTATTTTCTGCAAAAATCCAAATTGTAATGGAAAAATCCCATTGGCTTTTTGTCGAGGGAACCAGCACAATGCTAACTTCCTGGTTGGTTCAAATACATCATCCCTGCAGCACTCTATAATATTGTACACAACTTACTCTTTCACTTCCTTAGAGCTGAAATCAAGGTAGCGGTTGCTGATCCACTGGACCTCAAACCAGTCTCTGAAGTCATTGTTTCCACAGCACTGAAACTCCATCTGCAGGCGGTCGATGTTCTGTTTCTGGAAGCAGCGGCCCGGGGTGTCTGTGTCCTTGTAGAAGCGGATGCCGTTCCTCAGGCCAACCTTCAGCGATGACTCCAGACTGCCCTTCATTGCATAGCTCATGATGACAGCTAGCAGCATGAGGACAGTGAAGAAGCAAGAGATGGCGAAATAGGGCTTCAACATGTTCTTCCAGCGAGGAAATCTCCCGGCGTCCAGGGCATCCTGACAGATCTTCGAAGCAAAGTAGTTGATACCCAAGGATGCCAAACCAACAATCATGAGGGTGTTGGGCACAACATGTATGTCTGAGTTATCCATTACCTGTAAGTAAGTAACACAATAATGTAAGCAATATAGAATATATTTGTTTGCTGTCAGAACATACCTTTTTAAAATGATACATAATCTGTGAACAAACGTATGAAAGTGTGGTGTTATGACAATGTGTTTGCTAAAGATTATGTGGCTCTTTGCCTCAAATTACCAGAAAATGTACCTGGAAACGTTTGAACAAATCAATTTCCAAAGTCCCTAAAAATATCTAAAGTTCTACCAGTTATTAAACAGCATTTCTTTATCCAACTGAAGCTATATGCTGCTGGTAATGTATAAAATATGCAGACCTGGATGCAATTATAAAAATAAATGCATTGTGCCTCATTTTATTATGTCCAACTAATTCAGCCTGACTTTATATACTCAAATGTAAAGTTATGTTGGTTTCAAAAATGCTTGACCACACAACATGTGTGTTGATAAACCTCAAATTAAAGGATGAGAGTTCAACCTTTATTTATAAATGGGGGGATGAATGCATAATAGCTTTCATTGTCAGCCCTACAGTCAGTCACAAATATTCATCTCAGTTTAATCACAGTTAAACGAGCGCTGAGCTGCTCAGTTCAAGCCAATGAGGCTCAGCTGTGTTGCTCAAGGGCACCTACAGTACAGCAACTGCAGTTCAACATGACATTTGCTCACTCAGTCCAAGTTGTGCTGGAAAGATTCATACATACGATGTTAAAACTCTTTCTCTAATGACAAACCAGTATATAAACCAAAATATATGAAAACACAGTTATGATCTGTCCCATGTTAATTGTAGTATTGACCAGTCAGGTTATACAGTAGGATACTCACAAGTCTTTGATCAACTATGTTCCACTGGTTTTTCAAGAGGATCTTTGCATAAGTCTGGAAATTCTCATGTAGTGACATCTAAAGTGATTGATTTTATAAAAAATGGAAGGACATTTGAAGAAGGCAATAAATGAATAAGCTTGCATAGTTAAGCATTTGTGGGGGAAAAAAAGCCTTTTTGGTGTATGGAGGGAACCCAAAGTCTTTATAGATGTCTTACATTCAGTCACATAAATTACATTGATTTTACTTCACTGCAAAATCATAGAATGAAAATCAGTGGAGTAAACTACAATGCCTTACCTCATAGATTCTGTAATTTACCTATTTATTGATCGTATGTGTCTGTCATTTTCTTCATTCTTTTCCCATTCACAATATGCACTAACACCTTTTGCAGCCATGCAAACAGAATAAAACCTCAGCTTTTCAAAGGATGAATCAATCAAAACAGGTCAAAAAATTTTGTTTTTACGTCACAAAATTGTTAGAATTTTAAATAAATATTTTGGCAAAGTTGTGCAATGAGACAAATAATTGCAAATAATGCAAATAATTGAATCATGCGAACTGTTTTAATGCCGGGAAAAATACATCCAAAAAAGCAAAAAAATTATGATGGTTTGTTATCAATGCTAAACTGTGATGACGACCTCCAGGAGCAGAGATTAGGTTGATTAAGACTGACAGAGCCTGGTTTATTAAATGATGAGTCAGGATCCAAAGTGGGTCACAGGTGTAGTTACTTCTTGTTGTTCTCCTCTCCAACAAGGACATTTCTTTGACGGCATATCCAATTTCATTTATCCCTTCAATACACTTCTTCCCATTTCTATGTTTTCTCCCAAAAAGATTGCACCAACAGTTTAAAAGTATAACAGGCACCAATTGTACCTTGATGATATTCATGTAATTTGGCACATTAGTGTGTAATCCACTGCATCACTTTACCAATTCCAAATATGCTGTCCCTCAACGTAGATATTTACTGGACAACTTAGAGGTTAGAAGTTCATGTGTTATCTGTTTTCTCTGTCACGAGTGTAATCATACCAAAGGTAACTAGGCCTTTTGATTTCCTCCCTAGTATGAACACAGTTGGACTACTTACACTTGCACTGAAACATCATTACATGTCCCTCACTTTTGCAATTAAAGTATAAAGAAATACACTATTGATGGTTGTAATTTGTTGATAATTCACATGTTAAAAAATGGTCAACTCCAATAGAGTTTAGGAATAATAAGCTTCAAATGTAAAACTTGAGTACCTCTGCCCTCCTGCGGAGCTCCGTCTTGAGGATGCAGCCAAGGGTAAAGGTGATAGCCCCGGCCACTGTGGCACACCAGGAGAGGAGCCACAGTCCCTGGGCTAGCTTCACCCTTTTCTGAAAGGGGAACTTCATCTTCATCACCACCATGGTTGCAGCAAGGGAATCCGAGTATTACCGGGGGAATAGGGGAAGGAGAGCGACGAGGCAACGAGGGCCGATGCTGTGCTGCTCTGTCTGCAAGGAAGAAGGAGAGGTCAGAGGCAGCACTCTGAAGCTGAAAAAGCCTGAATTCAACACTGTAAAAATAAAGCAGTAGCAACATAGTAAACCACAACAAACAAACAAAACACACTGATAATAGCTTTCTGAGAGCAAGGTTTTATCCAAAAAGTCAAGAGAGGTTAGTGCAAAATCCTTGGAGGATAAAGTTTTACAGCTTCACAAGTCGTCCATTTCCAGTTAAACTGATAGTTAGTGCATTCAAATTCACCTTATTTGTCTCCCCAAAAAGTGCTGAAAAAAGTCCAGTTGTCTCCCCTGACCACTATGTACCATCCAGTGTGCCACACAGTGGATTTGGCACACTGGATTTGGCAAACGTGGATGCAGGGAGCTTCTTACCACTAATGCCTACCTATCCTATTAAACTGGCCTTTGAATCCAGGCCATCGTCTGCTCAGCACCCATCACTCATACAGAGGGACATGGATGACAAAATAAATCGAACCTGACAGGGAGATAGATATTAATATAATCCATTAACTGTGTAACACTTATGATCATGTCATATTAATGTCAATGATCACATTGATGTAGTGTTGATTATCTTAAAATAACAACGAGGATCTCAGAGGGATAAATAAATAGGACTTTCTCCTTGGTGCCCCTGTGCTCATCATAAGGTTGGGTTGTCTGCTAAATTTAAGGAAGTTTTAAGCAGATTCAAACCAGCATGAGGAAGCTCCTTTTGCCGCCCTGACACTGATCCTGGTACCGAGCCTTTACATACAAACCACAACTGGGTACAGGATTCAACATTTCATATTCATCTTGCAGGGTCACAGGGCCGATATAATGTCCGTCTTAGTTTAGGATGCTAACGTTTGCTTATCAGCAATAAATACAAAGCACAGACGATGGGAATGTCATTAGTTCTGCAAGTATTTGGACCTGAAGTCAGGGGATCATCAGAGTTTTTACAATTCATCCTTTTTTTTTTTTACAATTCATAGATATTGATACATTTCAATCTTAACCACAAATCTGTCCTAAAACCTGCAAATGAGACCTTTTGGCTTTGAGATGAGGGAAGGCAAAGGGACTCATTTATGGGCTTTAGGTCGGATTTGTGGTGTTTTTTTTCATATGGGTGACGGTTGTTGGTTAGATAAATGAAATAAGTTCCGCGGTTAACACAAGCTTAAGAGATTTTAATGTTTTGTTCCACAACATAAATACGTCAGTTAATACCCCACTCGTGAATTTTGAAGCTTTAAATATCTCATAAAAAGGCGTTTGCTAACAGGTGGCTAAATGAGACTGCTAAACGTCATCACGCCGAATACTAGTCCACCTTTAACTTAGCGGTGGTGACGTGAAGTCACGCAACCGTGGTGTAATTGGTTCATAGCCTAACGTTAGCTTTTTACGTCTGGTGATTGCATTTGCTGTACGCTGCTAACTACCGGGTTGGCCTGCAAAAATACGTCATCCCTGCAACACGTAATTGTCTAATTTCAGAAAATATATCTTCAGATGAATGACAGAATACAACCATATAACCGCACAACCAAGAGGCCACATTGTTAGCTACTCTTTTTTGACTGTGAAACAGCAAACAACTGGACCTCGGCTCTGAAACCTGTATAAAAGCCCATCCGGCGGCTGGAAAAATCTTCCTATTCAGATACAATCTCAATGACCTCCTTTAAGGAGTGTTTCCAGACTCTGTCAGTTCTGCCTGCTGAACAAGTGGTGTGTTTAGTCACTTCAACAATATTTCTCAGTATTTAAACAATGTCTCACAGAACATCAGGCAAGTTTTATTCAGCAAAGTATCTGTTTTTCTGTCATTCATCTGAACTTTCCAGAAACGTAAGTCTTATCCTTAGATCTTTCTTTATCTGTATCTATCCCTTTTTTGAGAAGGGTTAGGAATAAAGCAAATGTATGGTTGAAATGATGTTTTATTGTTTCTTCATTTGGTTTATTAGATGTTACATGGACAGAGTTACATGGATGACATTTACACACGCTTGTGAAATGTGTTCAGATGCAAGCATTTCTTTTGGCAGATGAATTATTGTAACCAGAGGAAATAAATGTTTTGCGCAAAGAGAGTACAATAGTTTTGCATATACACAAATTTATAGCTATTTTATATTTATAAGTATACAATATGTTATATAGTACATGCTAAGACTACGTTTTACAACAGGGAAATTGATTAACAAGAAAACACTGGATTTATCTTTTAGGATGTTTTTAGATTGTGCTTAACATTTTAGTATATAGCATTAAACAATACATTGCATAATTGTGGCTATAACTACACAAGAAGTACACCTATATGATTACATAATGTTACATGCAATAACGCAAACAAATTAAAGAGATGAAAGAAAAGGAAAGAAAATGTCTATATCTGTATTTATACAGCCAAAATATACAGCGTTTTTCGATTAAATGACCAAATGTAGAGGATGTTTCAAAGAACAGACAAATATAGCCTAGTTTATGTTTGAATACATATATTATTCATATGGCTCCATTTCCACTTGACACTGTCATTTTTTATAGGTTTGTTTAAAACGATTAATATGTGTTAAATGTATGTACTGTAATACAAATATCTGAGTGTACATCTTTACTGAGCAATATATGAAAAAAAAAAAAAAAGGGATGTTAAAGGGGACATATTATGCTAATTTTCAGGTTTATACTTGTATTTTGAGTTTCTACTAAAACATGTATTCACCCTCTGTCTAAAATGCCCCATTTGAATATTCCAATGAGCCTGAATGTGACATAAGAAGGGCAACCAAATCTGAATGGCTTGTTGAATGATACGTTTTCTGACCTATGGCAGCTCACAAAAAACTGACTGGGTTTTCTTATTTCAGAGGTTGTGGGTTGGTAAATACCAAAAACCCAAATGTTTGTGCACAAGCACTGAGAAAGTGAGTTTTTCATGATATATCCCCTTTAATTAGAGACAGGCTATCAAAATGAATCCAGTAAGTCTTACATAAAGGTTAAGCCTCCTAAAACCACGTGTTAATTATAGGGGCTGAACCACGTAAAATTGTTTCATTGAACTTTTCATAATAAATAAAGATAAAAGTAGGCTAAATGATGGTATCAGACACAGTGAACAGGGCATTCATGTTTCTGTCACAGCTTTGTTCGCTCTGCTTTCAACGCCTCGTCTGGAAGCCCTCCTGTCCAGGCGTGCCCCTCCACCCTGCCCTGCCCTTGTCCTTCACTGGGCTGCGCTCCACTTATGAAGTGGTTGAGCATCCGCTCAGCTGACTGCAGGCCGGCCAGGCTGCTATCTGCCTCTGACGGCCTCTCGTTGCTCGTTCTCCAGTGATGAATGATTTCATTATCTAAATCCTCGATAGCTTCGTCCCCTCGGTGGTGCAGGTCCATCATGGCCTCCGTGCCTCTTAGCTCCTTCTGTATGTGATGGCGTGCCAGAGGGATTTCCTCCAGGCTAGCTGACCGGATCAGGATGGCAGAGCCAAGGTTTGGACTTGTGGTGATCCTGTAAGTGCCCTCACCTGTCAAACCGTCGGACAGATTCTCATTGTGGATGGTGAACTGGAGATGAGGTATCTGCAGGGGCCGCGGAGGGTGTCGTCTGACAATTTCCTCGCTTCCTGACTCGCTGTCTTTGTCCACATCTGCATACAGGTGTCTCCATACTTGACCTCTGTTCGATCCTGTCAGCACAAATCGTGGGGAATCATCTCCCATCTCTGACCAGTCAGATTCTTCCTCCTCTGGAACTGGCCCCAGACTTTGCTCCTGCCCACCGG
Organism: Bovichtus diacanthus; assembly: GCA_943590825.1. NCBI lineage: Eukaryota > Metazoa > Chordata > Actinopteri > Perciformes > Bovichtidae > Bovichtus > Bovichtus diacanthus. Next base: position 5,393,298 of record CALSBV010010655.1, read on the forward strand.
CATTGGTATTTTCGTAGGTATGGCTGTCCATGAACTCAGCCGGAGGGGGGGTGATGGGAGGAACCACCTGATTCAAGGCATCACCTGACTGAAAATAGAAGTCAGTACACTTTTGTGTAGCACTGATGTTACCTACAGTAAGTAGAGGTTACAAGTGGATAATTTTATTGATTAAATGATGCAAGGTTTTTGTATGAAAAAACTAAAACAAGCACTAAAAGCACTAAACAATTTCACAGAGGCTTATCAATATTTTATTATGTCTTGGTCTGTCTATTCTTGCCCATAGAGGCTAACAGAAATCATAGGGAATACCAGAATACTTTTCAGTCATTGTGGTGGTGCCCTTCTCCGGGTTCTCTCCCCTGCCTCTGAATGTGTTTGAGAAGCCACTGTCTACCTAGAATTTAAGAAGGAGGTAAAGATCTTACATTGACTGTTTCCACACTGTTGGCAAATTTTGCATCAGCGAGGTGTTCTGTCAGTGCTGAAATACGCCGGTTCAACCGCTGACGTTCTCCTTCCATACTCTGAGACTGGCACAGAGAGTACAGGAAGCACAGTTGTCACATGTAAAGTTTCAGAAAGACTGCCATGTACGTCACACTATCCCCTCCGAAAAATTAGAATAACTATTACTGCTTAGTCAAACTTCATAATTTGGCAAAAAAATGCTTGACATGCTTCAAAACGTGCTTCTACACCAGTTTCCTGTTTCTAATAATTCAAACTCATGCACAAGAAACATAGAAAGGCGTCCAATCTCACCACTGAATGAAGCTTATGCTCTAGAAGACTATTAGTCTGTTGTGTGGAAGAGCAGTTCTCATGCAGTCTAAAAGAAGGCACAGACAGAGAGAGCATGTTACTCAACAATACATTGCAGTATACACGCACATTGTATAAAACAGTAGCAGAAAAATCATATTTTTAAGGAACCCCAAACTGTCTTTTAAAAAGTATACGTTGAGATTCCCCTAATAAATCAGTGTCAAGTGTTTTGTAGCAAAACAATAACATAGTACAGTCTGGAAAAATAATAAAAGGATTGTGTTTATTTGCTACAAACAACCTCTGTTTCTTAAGAAAATATATTGACATGAGATATTGAATGGTCTGTGTCATATGTATCGTGACAGCAGGAGGTTACTCTCTACCAGAAAGACAAAAAGTGTTTTCTTTACATTAGTTACCTACTGAACCTCTCGGTGAGGTTGCTAAGCTCCATACGTGTCCTCTGAAGTTCTGCCTCCAAAAGCTTTTGGCTGCTCATGAATTCCTCTCCTAAACACTCCATCCTCACTGCTGTCTTCAGCAAACTTTGATGCAGACCTTCATTCTGCTCCTGTAGCATCCTATCAAGACAGATACACAGAAGAGAAATACAACAGAGTGAGAAAATGTACATGAGCATTTGATGAATTTATTTAATAATTCTTAATCTATTCTCTCATTGCTCTCATTACTCTCATTTTACACATTGGGTGTAATATTACACAGGTCAGTGTTTGTACATGATATTTACATCCCAAACAATTTGAGTGTGCAGCCAGTTAATCTGTGTACAATGTCACGGCCATGGTTGTCACTTACCAGTTAACAAACCCAAAAGAATTACATCACACTTACATGATTCTACCCAGTTCATGTGCCTTTCCCTGTATGAAAAAAAAAACAAAATTACTTGAAAAATCAAAGAACACTAAAGAACATCACTTGGGAATATCAATTTGATAATCATTCGTTTGTGCATGATGACCAATCTTTTGTTCAGTAATAACTTATCTAGTGTCCACTGTGACATGATCAATAGGCAAGCAAATGAGTGGAACATTATTAGATAACCAGTTAATCAAGCATGTACAACACGGGCAACTATTGACTTGCCAATAATCACTTCATGAAGCTACTGTAATAGGGGATTTCATGAATGAGAATATGCTTAACCACAAGAGAAATGCCATACTTTATGTAATGATGAGCCAGTGAAGCTTGTCTGTTCCTCGTCCTGACTGGAGGGACTGCTAGTGTTCATGGGTAAACCCGCCTTGCTGGAGAGAGACTCCAGCTGCCTGTGTGAAGGGGGGCTGCCAGTAGAATGCCCCTTTAAATGAGTGTTGTGGTCATCGTGGTCATCATGGTCAAGATCTTTGTTTTTGGAGTGGGGCTGGTTCAGATGGGATTCAGTGTGCTGTCCTTGGTTATTACTTGTGCTAAAGTAATCTCCATGGTGATGCTGATGGTCTGAACTGTGGTGGTCTCCATGGTGATGCTGATGGTCGGAACTGTGGTGGTCTCCATGGTGATGCAGATGCGATTCACTGTGGTGATCTCCATGGTGATGCTGATGGCCTGAACTGTGGTGGTCTCCATGGTGATGCGGATGCGATTCACTGGGCTGGTCTCCATGGTGATGCTGATGCAATTCACTATGGTGGTCTCCATGGTGATGCGAATGTGATTCACTGTGGTGGTCTCCATGGTGATGCTTTTTTCCTGTACTTTGGTGGTCTCCATGGTGATGCGGATGGTCTGGACTGTTGTGGTCTCC
>CALSBV010010655.1:5395858-5458072 GCA_943590825.1 Bovichtus diacanthus
GTCTCCATGGTGATGCGGATGGTCTGGACTGTGGTGGTCTCCATGGTGATGCTGTTGAGTTTTGCTGTGGTGTTCTCCATGGTGATGCGGATGTGATTCAGTATTGTGGTCTCCATGGTGATGGTGATGGTGATGGTCTGGACTGTGGTGGTCTTCATGGTGATGCTGATGAGTTTTGCTGTGGTGATCTCCATGGTGATGCAGATGCGATTCACTGTGGTGGTCTCCATGGTGATGTTGATGAGCTTCACCTTGGTGGTCTCCATGGTGATGCGGATGCGATTCACTGTGGTGGTCTCCATGGCGATGTTCATGAGCTTCACTGTGGTGGTCTCCATGGTGATGGTGATGCGATTCACTGTGGTGGTCTCCATGGTGATGCTGATGAGCTTCATTGTGGTGGTCTCCATGGGGATGTCTATGAGATTTACTGTGTTGGGCTCCATGGTGATGATGAATTGTTGAGCTGTGGAGGTCTCCATGGTCATTGGTTTGGCTCTGGTGTCCATGGTGACGTGATGTAATAGGGTGTTCAATTTTTGGGTGGTTGCTATGGCGGTGGTGACCTGAACTGTGATGGTGGCCATGGTGATGGTGACTAGAAGGGCTATGATGGTTGCCATGGTGATGGGAATTTTGGCTGTAGTGGTCTACATGATGATGGTCTCCATAGTGATGGTGACGGGAAGTATTGTCATGGTCTCTGTGCTGATGAGAAGTGTTGTCTTCGTCACCATGGTGATTTGTGGGACTTCGGTGATCTTCATGATGATAGACAGGACTGTGGTGGTGTCGGTGGTGATGGTGATGACTTGTGTTGTGGTGGTCTCTATGATGATGGTGATGACATGGGCTGTTGAAGTCACCATGGGATTGATGATGATGACTAGAAGTGTGATGGTCTCCTTGGTTACGGTGGTGGTTGTGCTCAGTAGACGGTGAATGGGAGCGATCCATGTTATGTGTTGAGTCTGTGGAGTGGTGACGGGGATGGTGGTGAGAGTGAGAAAGTCGAGAAGAGTGTTTGCTGTTATGGGAGAACTTGCTGGAGGTAACTGAGTCTGCACTGGCATGACGAATCCTCTCCTGTGTGTGTTTCTCAGTGCTGCTGTTTCCCTTACTGGATCTAACACGGTCTAACGGTCCTGGACTGCAGTTTCTTTTAGCATCTGTCACCCCAAGAGTGGTGAGTCTCATCGGGCTGAGCACCTGCCGTGTGATCTCATTAAGGAAGGCAGAAAACTTCATTTTTTCCTTCATTAAATCCTTCTTGGCTTCCCCTTTTCTCCTCTCCTGTTCATTTCCATGCCATTCTCTTTCTTTGGGTCTAGTGAGAGCCTCCATGGATTTGGATTTGCGGAAACTTCCATCTTTTCCTGAGCCTCTTGTAGTCCTCTGCTTGTTCTTCATGGTCCCGTGAGTGGAGCCACTGTGAGAGGACTTGCTTTTCTCCAGTTTATGTTTGGCAGAGAGCCTGTTTTGATTACCTCTTTTTTCTATCAAAGGGGCTGTGTCGTCTCCTTCTTCAGAGTACTTGTGTTTCCTGGAAATGTCAGTACAGGACTGTGAATGCTGGGGCTTCTTAGGAGGATATCTATCTGAGCACTTACTGCTGGTCTCAGAGGACAGGCTAGAGGAAGAGGAAGATTTTGAAGAGGAGGAAGAAAAGGAAGAGGACGTGGAGGAAGAAGAGGAGGAGGAGGAGGAGGAGGGTGTGGATGAAGATGATGAAGTAGAAGAAGACAAAGAAGAGGAGGAGGATGAAGAGGAACCAGTTGAGGAACTCAAGACAGTTTCTGAAGGAGAAACATGGCGTTGGTTTTGCTTGTGGCGGTGATGGTGATGGTGATGGTGAGAATGATGAGTCTTATCATCATCACGCTGATGTTGATGGTCGGGAGGATGATCACTGAAAATGCTGTCCTCTTCTGTTGAATGGGTGCTATTTTAAAGAGAAAACATGCCTTATGAAGACAAACTGGATACCAAAATGGGGATGACACAAGCTAATTCTAATGATAATTATTTTTAATAGCAGTGCCAGTTTATGAATCAAACTTGGTAACACTTTCTATAAAGATCATATCTATAGTGCATTATGAAGGCATTCATAGAGAATCACAATGCACTATACCAACAGTAGAAAACATAATACATGTGACATACAATAAATCACAAGTGTCTTATGGATGCTCTTGGCTAGTTATTAACTAGAGGTTGACTCATGGGGCTTAGAATGCATTATGACTACCTTTACTCACCTACACACCTCAACAACCAACTGTAGTAAGGATGTACATACTGATTATTACATTATTACAGGTCAGAGTGACTTACTGTGATCTAACTACAGGGACAGTCTGCCTGGAGCAAATTGGGGTTAAGTGCCTTGCTCAGGAGCACAATGGTGGCAGCCTGGTATTGAACACACAACCTTCTGGTGATCTATTTGAAAGCCTGACCACTAGACTACCACCAGACTAGTTCTTGATGTAAAAACTAGAACGAAATAAAAGCAGAGGGTTCAGATATGTAAAATTAAGCACATATTCTATACAGGAGGAAAGGCAATAAACAGTGAAAAAAATGTCTAAACTTACTCATGCCTATCATTGTCATCTGACAGATGTAACTTTTGAGAATGACGACGGCCTTGATTTTGGTGATGGTGCTTCATTTGTTTAGATTTTGAGTTAGCAGTCTTTCCGTGCTTGTGGTCTTTTTCTTGATGGTCGGCCATTTCAGACTTGTGTCCTCCGGTGTCCTGATGACGATGTAAAGGTCTGAAATATTTTCCATCAACTGGCGCTGCGGCTCAGAGTCGTCCTTTAGAAACTGGCACAATATTGATCCCTGGGGACATGTTACATAGTTCAGAATGCCGTGACAATTTTTTTTACAGAAATAGAAACATGGTCAAAATGTATACTTATACTTTAATTAATTTGTGGTAAATTAGGAAAAACATGGTGATTATGTAATATATGATTAATAATCAGTACTTTATATAACTATTCTGGTTCTCTGCAGCAGAAACATGGTTGCTTATCAGGTCGATGCACATTTCTAAACTGTACTAAAGTATTAATAAAAAAAATTAAAAAACATAATTAATGCAGTGAAAATGCAAATTTGAAAAGTAACCCCATGCAGACATCTCTGTGCAAAATGCAGTTTTTTAAAATGACAAGAAATGCCATGAAACATTTAATTCCAAAACAACTTCTGGGTTTCTAATGCAAATTCATTCTAGTTCAGAAAGCAGCGATATAGAAGTCAACCTGTACTTACGTCCTCAAAGAAGCCACAGGAATGAGACAGACAGGGGTGTTCATTGGAACACAATAACTCTCTCTCGTTGATGCATCATTTAATTGAACTGGGCGGCAAATGTGAAAGCCACACACTCTTTCGTATCAATATATACTCCTGTGCCAGCCAATGACAGAGGGGACAGTTGTTGCACGCAGCTGCTTTGAAACTCCACTCTATATATAATGCTCTGTACATGGTGGCTTATGCAAGTATTTTAAAGATACCCGCATGAATGAGTAACATACTTTACTGTATAACTTCAAATAATAACAAACAGATCATCCATACACACTGTACATTTGAGCAAACCATATATAGGGAGACGTGGGTTGATTGCTACAGCTATTTTCTGGTCCTTTGAAGGTCACAGAAACAAAAATGGAACGTCAAAATATTTTCTGCTCTCATGCTATACATGCTCATACATGCTCTCATATATGTTAAAACATCTGTAAGTCACTAACTTTTTGTTGAGGGTAACGTTTAAGTTTTTATTAAAAATAAAAAAGTAGTCTGTGGACTAAATGTACGATACAATTGTGTTAGACAGCGTAATTGGAAATGTGGGGGTTGGTTAACATAGAACTGTTAATGTTTCTTTTGTTGGGGCATTAAAAAAGATTAGAGATTGAAAAATATTTGAAAAGATTAAAATTATATTATTTTTATTTGATTATTATAATTTTTTTGAATGGTCAATGGCTAAAGTAATTAGACATTTCTACTAATGAATTGCTTGAAAATTTTATTTGGTATTAAAAAATAGACAGATATTCCAATAAATGTTCATGTTTTCTAGTTCTTGTCTGAATTAAATGTTGGAATTGTTTCTAATGATTGCTACATTTGATTTTGTACCAATAACGTTTTAACATTGTGCCAACCGACCCTGTGAGGGGGCAGGTTGGCACAAATTCACAACATGACATTGCTTATGAATCACTTAATTTTATAAATCATTTATGTACATTAAGACATCATTATTTATATCTGAGACCTTAACCTTTCCTTTGCTGTTGGTTAGAATATTCCAGCATTAATGATGCCAGAGAAATATTGCAGAGTGAAAAGGGTGCCAACCAACCCCGATCTCTGCAATTTGCTTTTTGGACAACGGGATTAAATATATCAAAATGATATATCTTTCCCCAATATTTCATCAAATCCACTCAAGAATATATTAGGATTTTGTTTAATTAAATAATTAAACTGACAAATATTGATGTATTAATACATTCTGTTCACAGTTAAGCTTTCCAGAGAAGCTTAGCATATCTCAATGATGTTTTATTTGGAGATGCCCTGAGCACATAATAATATATATGGATGTCGTAATGTCTAGGATCTGAGTCACAGTACTAGCCAAAAAAAACACTGGCTTTCAGCATCCATCATTCTACTTGTACAGGGGTCCCTTTAGTGTTGCACATCTAAAGTAGCAGAAGCTCTTCTGGTAAAGGGAGCTTGTATATCTTGAGGCATGGTAGTGGGTGGGTGTCAGATGTCACCCATATTTTCTCATATAACTTTGTAGAATATTCACAAAATTCTCTCTTTATAGTCAGAATACGTTAGTGCTTGGGTTGTGTGAGATATTCCTGTGAAAAGGCCGAGCTAAGAACCATAAAACGTTGAAGTATAAAAAAATATTTTCAAACTCTGATTGTCATCATGAGAACAGAGCAGAGGCACAGAAAAACTGTGCTGCCTACTGTACGCACGTTAACTACCGTGTCAAGTTATTGATCAGGATGTCCCTATTATGTCAGTGCAATGGGCAATCTAATAACTCAGAGTTATTGAGAAATACATTGAACTCCAATAGAGTGACAAAGGCAATTACACATCACAAGGCATTGTGACGTTATACTAAACCGCTCATGACTTAAACCATTCTCTAATGTCAAGAAATATATCAGACAACACAAACCACAGCTTTGTGGTGTATACAAGTGCCAGATATGACATATTTGTTGTAATGCTGCAGCACATCTCTTCATTGCCGCCGGCAGCTTTCCCTGCATCAATGTAATATGGCTCAGAGCCTCCGACAATCAATGGCAAGCCCACACGTCTGTGACAGTTTGGCAAACGCAATGGAAAGTTAGAAGAGGGAGCTAACATTCACACGTAAACACGTGATGTATTGGGGAATATGTAGAACACAGATGTCTACACTTGAAGGGGGTTATTACGAGGATTCCCAAGGACAGCATGTGACAGTTACATCAAACAGGATGTTATCATAGGCCCAGTAATGAATGCAGTGCTCTCCATGCTGAAACACACTGCTAGAGTCCTATGGAATTATTTACTGAACATATTTTTTTTTTTACATTCAAGTTGTTGGTTTAACTTTCAGTAAAATAACTCAAAATGTGTGAGGAGGAAATGTGGCCTTTACATGTACTGTGCTTGTTGACCAATCTGTTTCAGCTGGATACACATTGCTTTACTTGCTATACTTCCACGTTAATCCAGTGCATCTCTTACTTAAAACCAACTGTTGTCTATGAAGCCTTAGGTTTTTGCAACATATGGAAGATAGTAGTGCGTCATACATACAGCAGCACACACCGCTAAAAACTCAATGGAGCAGCTAAACCTTTCAGAACTTTGTAACTTTTAATTCATTGACCTGGGAGGTTTTAAAAGCCAGTTGTCCATGTGTCACAAAAACATAATACTGTATTACATAAACTAGCATGAAAAGGCAAAGCAAAGGAGAATGGATGCACCACCAGGGGGAGGAGTGTGCAAACATATTTATAGAGATGTGTCTGTCACGGCTGAGCATCACAGTGAGTCCTTTCATCAGGTTTTGTCCACAGGGGCAGGTCGGTCTGCTCTTTCTCAGAGTAAAAAGTTAACATGATGTTCAGCACGAGGTGCATCTCAACTCTAATTTCCCGAAAAAAGAATTAGACATGACATATCTTTTCTTGATTTAGAGTTCATTCCTCACACTTTGTGCAATAATTGTTCACCTCTGGGATACGACAATGACATAATGCACAAAATACATTTTCAATGAAGTTTGTTGTTTTTACAAAAAATACACTGTTCAGGTCTTATTTTCTCCTTTTGCGTTTTGAATTTTATCACTGCCTCTTTTGAGAATGTTGGAAATCTGACAACTTTTCAAAAATGGTTGGAGTTTGAACTGCGGGTTGGGCTGCGCTTTCACAGAACAGACCTGTCAAACCAGTTGAAATAAGGTAGGAACTGCATCAACTTTGAAAGGAAACCTTTGTATGTATGCAGTGTCTTGCCATAGTGAGACACTATATACGCAAGTAAGTTATTATTTTTTATTTTTTTTAAAAGGAATTATACATAAATGTTGTCACTTTAGTACCAATAGTTTTGAAAAGGAGTGCAGCAATTTACAGTTTAGTACACAGAGCCCAGCACTGTATCTATTGTGTGGGATCTTCTTTACTCCTATTGGTCTGTGATGGCATCAACGTGCTGCTTACAGTTGCTCCATGAGAACTGGACAATGGAAGAACATTTTAGTTTGAGCTGCTGCACTCAAATGTGCAACAGTAATATATATTATTATGTTATATGACATATTATTCATTTTCATTGCAGCTGCACAACACAACTGACATTTCAGAAATCCTTCGCTCCATGTTGCCTATGCACAGCAGTAGATAACGGTCACGATTCATGGAACTTAAAAAAACATAATACTGAAATTCTGCAGTATTCCCATTTAATAGACAGTCAAAAACAACAGGAAATGTAAATACAGTGTGTATGGCAAATCTAAAAGCAATGCACTCAATTTCAGAAGTAATGCAAACACCCATAAATAGTTATGTATTCATTATGTGTGGGGTATTTGATTCCAGTTGAGGGCCAAAGCTTCTCTAAAAGAGAAACTAAGACACTCAAATCAAATCAGCAAGTGGAATCAGCTTATAACCATGTAGACGTTATTGAACGTTTCATATACATTGTGACTTTTCTGCCACCTGGAGATGTTTTTTTGACACCAACAATGTTTATTTAGTTACTACTGAACTTTAAAAAAAAAAGAAAAAAAAAAAAAGAAAGAAAAATCAACTTACAAAGATCACTGACAAATGTTAACTGGAATTATAAATATGAATGATACCCCTTTTCATCATTAGATTTACAAAGCAACAATACCCGGGTCCTTCGTCTTTGCACCAGGCCTTGGTCACCTTTGGAGTTTGCGGGATGAACAGGAAACTTCTGCATGTGGTGAGATGTTTTCCTGTATGTGAAGGGCCCTGGCATGTTCCTACTGCCTGATGTAAAAGAATGGAGCCAGAGATTGCATCCATTCTTAAAAAAAAAAAAAAAAGGTGCAGAATCGCTTTCTCTTTCCATTCAAGTTGGGTAAACGGCTCCCTCTGGTGGGCTAACCATGTATTAGAGAGTCCCATTTCAGCTCGTTCTACACAGGCTTACTGTATATTGTGTTACACAGAAGGAAAACAAGGAATCAATGCTTGTTATCAGTTTTTCCCCACACGGATGTTGGGGTTAAGAAGAGGATCTAAATTTGGGTCGGAGCCAGCGGAGGCCCGTCCAAGTTTAGCCATGATGATTATCAACGTAAAGAATCCCAGAACTCCGACAACAAGGAGCATGAAGACCCGCTGTTTCCAGGACAGAGATGTCCGCTTTCCACCTGTGCGATTTCTGAAAAGAAAAACCATGTAAAAATAAATAAATCGGGGATCACAATGACATCTGTATAATCATTTATTCATAGTAACTTAGTAATAAAAGACAGATCCAGCTCCACAGCGGACCATAATACTAACTTAAGAATTTGAGCAAACCAACTTAACGCTGGTCGTCGCCGGTACTTGTCATCGTCAAAGTCAATCTGTGTGACAGAGCTGTGACCAATGTCCCGCGTGTCGTAGATCTTTCTTGGTGATGATGCTGGAGATTAAGAACAAATTATTAAAGTATATTAAATGTTCAGTATGTGCACGAAACTGACCTAAAAATACATTTGAACGTTTTAGGGCACTTAAAGAAAGTCACAACGTTAAAAAGCACTAGCAGATAGTAGGGCTTCCCATCGCTTTACCTGTGTGTAGTGTAATTGTGTCACATGTAGTGGCAGTAGTGAAGTTGACCACAGAGTGCTCCTGTTTATTTGGATCCCCATTTTTACGAGGACCTACAAGGTCTTCCTGTGCTGGAGGTGGGACAGAATCTGGTGGTGTGTTGAGGCTGGTGTTGTAAGAGTGGCTGGGGTAAATGTTACTTGGTTCTTGTGCTGTGGGAAGTTAAAAAAGAGAGTTTGATTAAACCCCTTAAAAATATACTGTGTAATAAACGGCTACAAAACTGTTCATAATAAATGTGCATATGTTGTAATTTACTGAAAGTAAACATTAAGGCTCACCGTCAAATGTGGACCAGTCCGTATAATCAGTGACATCATTAGCTGTGGTCTCCTCAAGGACCCCAATGGCCCCAATGGGCTCCTCAATCTGTCAGTCAAAGATGGGATTTGTTAGTTTTTTTAAAAATCTTAGACCCCGACTAGTCGATTATTCAACAATTCGATCTAAGGAGCCTGATTCGACTGCCAGTCTCACAGTCAAATCGTTGTAAGTGGCGAAAAAATTAGGTTATGAAACACTGCATCATTCCAGTCGGACTATATGGGGTGCTGAATGTCTGTTTTTACATAGACTTGCTATTGCAAACCATGACATATAGCCTATTTTGGTTTAAATATCAGCCTATTAATAATACTGTTTGTAAAAAAATGAAAATAACGTGTGTGCTTTCAATGAATGTCCTTAGTGTGCATGAATAAATCAACATGTAGACTAAGTTGCACTATCCAAATTTGCGGGACTATCGGAGTAGCATCTGGGCGATAGCCTCAGAAAGGCTAAATAACAACCGCATAAGGCTACTGTTTCAAAGTCAAAAGAACATTTATTATTCAGAAAGCACTCGCATAAGAACTATCAGAGCGCTAAATATATTTTGAATTTATGAACGCGTAGAACTCAAGGCGCATAGAAGCAGCTGTTGCCGTCTCTCGCTCTCTTGTTGACTGTTCCCATTCTGTCTGTGTATTGCTACAATGTGTGGGATGGAATTAGGGTCAAAAGTTCTATTTACAACCACGGAAAGTAAGTAGGCTGAGAGAATGTATTCTGTCTGACTGGCTGTCTATCAATCTCTTCCCTCTATTTCAGTAGTACGGACAGCGTACCTTCACACTCTACACACAAAAAACAGCATAAAAAATTAAGCAAAAAAAAAAACAACATGGTTTGACGACCAATCACATTTTAGTATGTATATTCAGGGACAGGCCTACTTAGAACATTACATCTGCACAATTTGCTTTTTGAATACAACCAGAAAATGCACTGTTTTGAATGTGTATTCACTTGATTTGTTTTCAGGAAGACATGGAATGGTTGCGAGATCATCAAACAAGGGATATTAAAAAAACAAAAGGCCCTTACCAGCGGCAGCCCTAAACCAGCTCTGGCCCAGTTAACAGATGACAGCTGTTCTTTCAGCACATCAGCAATCGGGCTGGCAAGGTTGGAAGGGGGAAACAATGGACTCTGACAGGTGGGACACTGGTATCCCGCTGGAGCCGTGTGGAGGGGCAGCCGAGAGGCCAAATTATTAAGACAGGACCAGTGAAACACATCTGTGGAGGGAAAAACAACACAGCAACAAGGATGGGATGTCATTTTTCTAAATTCAAATCCTCTCCATTGTTTTGTATTTCTAGATAGCATAAGTAAGTAGCAATTTTTTTTAGCAAGTGTTTTGCAATTATGTTGAACATCAGTGGATTTATTTGACACAGGTGAGCTTGTATTCCCAATGACTTCATAATAAACAGAATCATCATAATCTCACCATAGCAGACCAGCCTCACAGTGTCTTGAGCATTCAGTGGAGTACTACACAGAGTACAGTTGGGGTTGTAATCGCTGTCCTGGAGCCATTGCAAATATGACTGCACGATACACTGAAGGGCAGCAAGTGGACATGCAGAATTTTAATGTGATGTTACACGTTTTGTACAAACATTAATCATGCGATACTTGTTCACACACTGACCTTGTTGTGGTTGGAGACGAGGCAATGCTCGCAGACATTTACACGATGTTCGAAGCAGAATAAATTGGTCACCTTTCTTTTCGGACACTTGCAGAGACCCATAGCCACCACCTGTGTTGATGACAAAACAACAAAAGGCAGGTTTGTTATGGATGTATTCAACAAAAATACATGATACTGGGGATTCTAGTTCTCATCAATGTGTAAATTACAGACTGTCCTCCTGTTTATTATGAACAGCAGCTAGAAGCAAGAAGAGTGTGGCTTCAATTACAATAAAAAGCATGTACATTAAAATGTTTGCATTGAATTTATGTAAAAAACAAATAAAAATGTTTAAATGACCTGTAATGTATCCTGAGGCTGTTAAAGACTTGAGTAACACAATAGAGGCGAAGATTGACATTAATTTATCTCTTCCCTTTTCCATTTCCCCAGAAACACTGAATGCTGACATATTTTTGCTTGTGATCGCTTTGTGTCAAGAGCTTCCTTAATTTCCTTATATTCTGAAGACAAAGTCATCCAAGAGTGTTGTACGATGTGTGTAACACTTCTGGCAAACCAGTCATAAATATTTACCATGTGGACAGGAAAATAATCATATAAGCAATAAAAATTGTAACGTAAATATGCACAATAAACTTTACATATCGCGGCATGAAGATATGTTAGTATTGGCCTGGGCTATATATATATATATATATATATATATATATATATACCATTAGATGACATACATTTGTCAATCTTCATACACTTTGCCAAACCATATACAACAATAAGGGAAGTCTCCTTTAAAATTATACAAAGATATTAGCCAGCTAACCATTATCTGGTCAAGTTAAGAAAAGGAGGATATCAAAGTAAATGGTTAATTCTGTGAAGTATTAACAGAAACACTGTACCCATAATAAAAGGAGTAGATTTATTATGACTCTGATTTCACTTTTTGGCTAGAGAATGTTTAGTTTGTTTTCAATAAATGTAATGGCAAAAAAAAAAATAATAAAAAAAATAAAAAATCAAAGATTATATTATATTATTAACCTATTCAACAAATTCAACATCTCATATCTACAAAAACAAATGTAGTAACTATAAACCCTCATTTATTATAATTGAAAATGAAACCAAGCCATAATGTATGTGTATGAATTAAGAATGTCCCCTGGCTTTGTGTATGTACTTTGTCCCCTTTCAGTTTGCATTTTTGGTTTGTTTGTTCATTTTACACTTGTAATTTATATATTTTCTTTAATGAAGACCTTGTAATTAAAAAACAATACTCTATTGCCAATGTCACAAGTATTGGATGTGGCAGTCCCAAACGAGGCTAGTACCCTAGTAGATTGGAATTTTTATAACTGCAGCAATTTTTAACAGTTAAATTATTCATCATTAAAGACAGGCTATTGGGTCAACATACCATATAATATACTTATTAGCTAGATATCAATGGCACTCAATACTAGACGCCACTCATACAGTGGGTGTGATTTCTACTTCTTTAGCTGTCAATGGCTGCAAATCCAATGTTGTGTTTTTTGCTAACTTGACATAAGTTATCGTACACATTTCGGCAGGTCATGAGTCTTTCTGCTCTAACTTCATGTTTCAACAACAACTAACACGTCTTGTCAGTGCGAACACCAGCTCAACATTTATCTGAGCTAACATTAGTTAGCTGCTACCATAGCTGGAAGTTATCAGGTATCGTTAGCGAGCTAATCTAGCTAACGTTAGCTAGCTGGTAGAGTTGGGGAAGTTCCAACGCAAACGATAAATAAATTACATTTTACCTGTGACACAGACTTTAATCAAGCCCCGTTCGTTTCAGGTAATGTTGTACAAGTGTCATTTAAGCTTCCTTGTCAAAATGACGTGGAGGGCGGCTCCAGAAGCTGTCATCAGTAAACTTAACTGCAGCTAGCTTCCTCTCTCTGTTTATGTGCCACGTCTCTTCCGCTTCTGCGTCTTCTTCGTGTCTTTTTTTTTTTATCGCAAACCAACAGGTGCATACTGCCATCTACTGAGCCGGAGTGCATGTTCCTACGGACAAAAATGCCGCATTTTCTTTTTTCATTAAGGTTCTTCGCGGTATGATTTTTATATAACAAAATGTAACTCTACTAGATATATAACGCACGGTTAAGCTACAGGTACACTGTAGGCAAGTAGCTGTTTGTTTATTGTCTTCACACCGCCATTTTGTTTATTTCTTCTTCTCTGGATAACTGCATATCCTAAATCAGTTTGAAAAATCTTGTCACGTCATACTGTACTGGAGGAAGTTTTTGCTTTATTTCACATGCACAGGCGCTCCAAACACTGACACTGTGAATTATATGAAGGAAAGATCATATCAGACCTCATATATTTTGTGCTCCAGTTTCTCACAACCTTGTATCTATTCGACATTGTATATCCACAGAGAGATTTTTTACTAAAAGGTTGCCTATTTACAAGGAATTATTCTTTATCCACACCATATGTCTCTCTTGTAACAGATTGTCAACATATGATTGTATAATATAGGCTACATTTGCAATATTAGGCTTTTATGAAGTATTATTTCTCAATCTCTTCAGCACATGTTCAGAAGAATAATGCAACAAATCTGGAGATTATCTTTTATTTATTTTAATCAGCTTTGTTAAAACTGTGATTGAATGGTGTTTGTTCATTTGTATTTGCACATGTATTTGCTATAACAATGAATATGTTTAAAACAAACACATTGCAATGATGCAATCCTTTAAATCTTGACACTTGAGGTTAGCACAATTCAACAGATGTAAAATTATTATCATGTCAAATGTGACACTTTATGTATTTATCCGAGGTACCTACCTACAGTAGGTGCAGAAATGCTTAGGTGTGGCATCAAGGAGAGGCATCAAATTGATGATACTGTCATACTTAACAGTTTTCTTTTAATGCAACACATTCATATTTTTTCATGGCAAGACAGCAGCAAAAAAAGACTCCTTGTGTTGTTCTCTTGCCTTTTTGTACTTGGCAGGTTTGTGTCAGATTGCAGTTAGTGTGTTTAGTCAGCAGATGGTGTACAAACTGACAGCCAATAAAGTATTGGTTATTACCAAAAGTACACAGAATGCAATATGCAAAATGCAGAAGTCAATCATTTACCAATCAGCACTGTCTGTGTAGACAAAGATATTAAAGTTTCATCACACAGTGTGATATAGATTATTGTTCTTCTATATGTATGTCTGGATCGTTTAAATAGATGATCAATGATTGCAGTGGCCTATGATCATAAGCCTGTGACTTACTGCAAGGGCTTAATTAAAAGTAGTAAAATACAGAGAAGAACAGATGTTATGAAGGCGAAATGTAGTTTTTCTTGCACTTTTAAGCAGCAGATCCCTGGGACGATTTGATTGCAGCACAACGTGTCTTCATTAGATCTGATGGTGTTGTCTTAATGAGCACATTTGGAGTCGGGGCTGGTGGGGAATGTCTGCCAAATGTCATAAATGGAGAAAGTAAGAGATAGTAAGAGACTGTAAATGGAGGAAATGTCTTGTCATAAAAACCTAGGCCATCCTTGATCAACAGTGTATACAGAGCCACTGCTTAAAAAAGTTTGGAGTCGGGACCAGGTTAGCTCTCAATTCAGCCATGACAAGCATTTTTTTAATGCATGGTAATGACATTGATGTGTTCAAGAAGCTGCTCGTTTATGCATAGTAATGACGTTTTGTCTTTACAGTAGGCTATGCACGAATTATTGTGTGTGTAAATGGCCGTGCATGTATATGAGAGGGTGCAATTTTTTTCCCTTCACAGTTCACTGCACATGTGAATTGCCTGTAGAGGGGGAAGTGGCGAGAGTAAAATGGGAAAATGGAAAAACAGATACAGTCCAAGAAGTGCAAAGGGAGGAGGCAGATATGTTCTTTACATCTTACAAGGTCCAAGGCACTGAATCAAATTATGCTGCATAAAATAAAACGTAGTTTAATGAAGCATTGAGTGTAAAATCCTTCTTCAAATTTGCATGGCAGTGCAAAGAAAATTACATTTGCAAATTCCTTAACTTGCTCCAATTCTTTTTAATAAAGTTACATTTAACAATTAAGTATAGCATACTTAAACAACTCTGGATTTGTGTGAGATCATCTCACCCCCAGTGGCAAATTGTTTAACTTCTTTGAAGAAGAAAAAAATTTATATGAGACTAAATGACTTTGTGCAAATGAGCATGAACTTGTAACGTCCTCGGTGATGACCAGACACATATAAATCACTGACAGGGGGTAAGGACATGTGGAAAGGGCATTTGAAAAGCACTGGAGCTATCAGATGGAAGGGAAATCTAAAGACAAATGACAGAGGCACTGGAGGACAAATCAGCCCTGGAGCTGAGGCAGCTGGGTCTGAAGAGGTTGTCTGGTTGGGCGGGGGGGACGTTGATTGATTGAGTCTGGCAACTATTGATCAGCTATCAGCTCTATCTGTGAGGGAAAGCGTTAAGATTCAGGCATGGCTTGTTTAATGAATCAGTTCCGTGATGTTACAGTAGAGGGATCGGCCTTAAATCAGAGCGGTGCTGAATATCCAGATAGTCTGTGGTGGCTGTTGCATATTTGAGTAATGATATGTTGATGTGTAACACCTTTTAAACATGTCGCATGACATTCTGACAAAGAAGAAAGAATTGTAAACATGTTTCACCTACAATTTAGTTAGTTTAGCTGGTATGGATGATTCAGATCTGTAAAAGAAGAGGGTGAGAAGATAGTTTTCTACATGTCATGTCATCTCATGGCCTTAAATACAAGTCTTGCACATTCACACTACTCCTGCTATTCTCTACACAACTCTTCACACACATGCACCATGTGCTGAACAAAATCTGTATTTGTTTAATTTTTGTTGAAGGTCTTACAGTAGAAGTGTAGATGAAATAGATAAAGAGGATATATTTATTCTAAATTAGGCATCACATGTCAATACTCATAGGATTTGTTCAATACTGAGGTTCAGTTACATTTGTTTAACTTTACAGTCACAAGCTTGTGTTCTCAAAACTTTTCTTACTGCTGTCTTCACCAGCTTTGCACACATGTTCATTTCACTTTGTTACTCTTCATGTTTATGCTGATGATGAATGATGATTTTATTATTGATAGGGTTCTTGAAAACAATGAGAAGAACTCCCACACACTGTCTTGCTTACTGCTGAACTATTTATTCATCAGGTATACCATTGATAGCATTAAACGTTCACAGATGATGCTTTACAACAAACTTCCATTACGATGGCATTTATGTACTGCATATACAAATGAATACAATCAGCGACAAATTGTCACTGTAAACTGTCAGCCATTTGAAATTTCAAGGCTTAGACGTGAGTTTATGTGCATCTATTTTTGAAAACAAAGAATGCAAACATTGTTGAGTGACCACATTTAAATGAGCTGAATCCATTTTAGTGTCAAAGCAATGACAATAATCCTTCATTTCTTGGTCCGCATGCTGGCCTGTTGTGTTCTTTGCAAGCATTTTGAACAAGTGAAAACTATTAGCATCCAAACTGAAAAAAGGTCAATACATTTATAGAGTAAAGATGTGTTTGTTTTTATTCCATGATCATCTGAAACAATCTAGCGGCCCTTTGGGGGTCCCACTCTCCAGGATGAAAACTACTGCGTTTACCATATTTCGCAGTGAGCTTGAGCTATTAAATGTTTCTCTCTGGTTGCTACAAATTTGTTTGTTTGTGTTTTGTTGTTGTTGCTCTGTGAGTGTAAAAACTGAAATTGAAGCAAAATCAAATCCATGGTCATAACCACATCATTTAATTTGTAATGTAATCACACTGTGCATACTGTTACTTTATCGGGACGGAGCCTCAGGATCAAATCCATCAGACTTTGCTCTGAACAAAATTGGATTGAGTGATTGATTTATGTATGTCAAGTGAAGGGCAAAGAGACAGACAAAAGGAAACCGCAGAGTGTGAGAGCGGGTCAGGGAAGGGGAGTCGCAGATGTATGGATGAAGCATGGCCCCCTGATGGGGGAAGGAGAGCATTGAATCAGACAGAGATAAATGGAGTGTGAGAGGCAGAGAGAGAGAAATTCAGACATATGCCTGCTGACCTCAACCCTTTTTTTACCCAACTAATCAATACAGGGAAATGTATGTGTGTGTGTACGTGCTCGTTTGGAGAGAGGGAGGTTCTGTCTGTGTCGTTCTCAATAAAGATCACAAACACAGTGACATTATCTCAGCCCTGACTCCTCCCTGGCCTTCCAACCTTTGCACATGCCTCTATTTAATTTTGGGCCCCTGTAATCTTATAAAAGACTGAGAGGTCTAGAGCACTTAGACAGCCCTCGTCACTGAGCTGGACGAAGAAAGTGGGAGTTAAAACGTACAACATCACTGCTACACAAATGACATATGCGTCTTCAGGTCGTACATATAAAGTGCACTTGCACATCTGCTTTCCTTGCGTTTCATTTGGTTTAACTAATAGAAAGGGTTGCATTTTCACACAAAATAATTGACAACAAAGAATAAAATTAATGGTTGGTCATTAGGTTTTTTTTTTGTCTGACTGCCAGACTCTATGCACTGTAGTTTTATAAAACACACAGACACATTGGCTAACAGACAGAAGACACCAGAATTTTCTACAGAATCATTTCTTTGACAGATGCCTGGTGTATACTATTACTCTGAGCAGTGCATTTTCCCAGCAGAAAATTCTGCAAAGTTTTTACTATAGTAATCAGATCAAATGTGCTATATTCCACCTAGTAGTCATCCCCTATGAGCCTTATAATTGGTTCCTCCTGCCATTTAAGACAAAAAATAAATTCCATACATTCCAATTAGGAGAAAGCCCCAGCATGGTTTTATGCAAATCCAAAGTGCATAACAACGAGATCGACCCAAAGTTCAATTATCCAGACTTCTTGAAATGACAGAAAGAAAGTGAAGATGCCAGCTCTGCAGGTAAAAATCAAAAAAAGAGAGAAGCGTGCCCCTGTTCTTTCTGTGAAATCATGACAGAGACACCACATAGCCGCCCGGATCAGATGGAGCCGTGCCTAGTGTTTATAGCACTAGGCACGGCTCCCATAGAGCTTCACCCGTGAAGACAAACAGTATGCAGGCAAGGATTAAGTGCTCTGGCTGAAAGGGAGTGAAGGTGTGCAGAGGATGAAGTTACCCTCCCTATCCAAACACTCAGCTGTTATTGGTTCTCTGGATGGCCAGCAATCACCGTTTAAGTCTCAAAGGCACCCGATTTATGAGATAGTAAATTAAAATGACACTCCCCAATGTGAGATCCACAGTGAGTACAAGATAACACTCCCACGAAGATCTCATGATGGACAAAGAAACCTTGAGGGGTGTAGGAGAGTGGAGTCCACCTGACTTGATTGATTGTTAGAATTGTGACATTTGATTGGATGCAGGGTATCATCAGTGAATCTCTAACCACTGTAATCTAGTCCGTGATTATAACAAGACTACAGTCTACAGTCACCCTAGCAGCTGTGGCTGTGGAAGCAGTGATGCTTTGAGCTAAATGCTAACATCAGCATGCTAACATACTAACAATTAACTAACGATGCTAATATTTTGACTTTAAGGAGGTATGATGTTTACCGTCTTCACCGTCTTAATGTAGCGTGTTAGCATGCATACATGCAGCTAACATTTGCTTATTAGCACTAAACACAAAATATAACTGAGACTAATGAAAATGTTTTTCAGGTATTTGGGGATAAACAAATAGAGATTTTGACCTGATAATGGCACAAGATGAAAAGTCAGGGGATCACCAAAGTCAGTGTGATTCTTCCTCTGGGGACCATGAAGGTCTGGTGTGATGAGCGCAGTTTAGCAGATCCTTCAGCACGACTGTTGCTTCTGAGTGAAGGTGACCGTGAAGAACAGCGGAAGAACCAAATGACAACCTCCGAGTCTGAAAATTCAAGTCTATAAGAAAAGGACCCTGCTTGTAACTTGATTTATTACCGCCGTAAACAATTTCCTGACGAGTTTATGGTCTCAAGTCTAGTTTCAAGTCCTCTTCAACACAACATGATGTTCGTTTAGTAAATGATGGTCCCATTAAGAGTAAAATAGACGATAAGGCAGGGTAAGCTTTAGGGCGGGGCTACCTTGAGAGGTCACTACCATGGTGTTGTCCACTCTGGGTGTTTTTGTCTTAGAACTTTAACCCTTTAGTGTGTTTTCCGTTGATGATAGGTAATTCTAACATTTTGGTCACCTAAAATGTCTTGTTCAGAGTTTGGTTGTACTTAGCTCCGCCCACTCGTGTCAAAAACAAAACAAAAAACAAGATGGCGACAGCCAAAATGCCAAACGAGAGTCTTCAAAACCGTTGTCAACAAACCAATTGCTGACTTCACCATGACTTTGTGCACTTCCTATATAGGCTATGGGTAAATCCATGGTTATCATATTGAAAGCTTTGTTATGTCCCTTCCTATATGGGACAGGGGGAGAATGAAAAGCTTTGCGGACAATGATCTGTGAACTCTCTGGTTGGATGTAATGTCCAGCAGCTGTCTGTGTGTTAGTGAGCCATCTGTGACTCTCCTCACCCGGTGGCTGTGAAAGACCCTGTTCAATCAAGCTTAAATTGCACTTGACCATTCAATGTCAAAGCACAAACACCAAAGACATGTCATGCTAAAGCAATGCTAAAACCATATGCGTGTGTTTACATACTGTATGTCCACCACACTATCGGCTCCTTCATGGGAAGTAGAGAAAAAAAGGATGGGAGCCAAAACCCAGAGGATACAGTTGTGTTTGTCCAAGTTGATGACAATGATTTGAACAGTGTAATGGATATGTTCAGTCTTAGCGGGGAGAGATGAACCATTAAAGTGATGTGTCAGTATCACCTACCTTTGAAGGGTTTGATCAGAATGGCTTTGTCGAAAAAGTCTGAAATGATTAATCGTAGAGAGAAAATAACTCCTGATATCAGGATGAGTAGTCGCTGTGAATTTGTCATAACAATGTCTCTGACTCATGGCCTTGTTTACCCACTGAGATTTTTTTGTTGAAAGACAGACATACTTGATTAGAAATAGTGGGCCAGTGGCTAAAGGGTTTTTATAAATTAATATTTTTTTTCTTTTAGGTATCTAGTAGTATGAGTGTCAGTAATAAGAGATGTTATTTACTCTTACATCATCATTTCTGTCAGATTGTCCATGCTGTATTTTTAACTATGCTGTTTGTTCTGTACACACGTCACCTATTGCACGTCTGTCCGT
This sequence comes from Bovichtus diacanthus, assembly GCA_943590825.1. NCBI lineage: Eukaryota > Metazoa > Chordata > Actinopteri > Perciformes > Bovichtidae > Bovichtus > Bovichtus diacanthus. The sequence continues at coordinate 5,415,583 of CALSBV010010655.1, forward strand.
CCTGGGAGAGGGATCCCTCCTCAGTTGCTCTCCCTGAGGTTTCTTCCATATTTCCCCCACTAATTGTGGGGTATCTTTTAGGGAGTTTTTCCCTGTGCGATGCGAGGGTCTAAGGACAGAGGGTGTCGTATCCTGTGCAGTCTGTAAAGCCCACTGAGACAAATGTATAATTTGTGATATTGGGCTGTATAAATAAACTTGATTTGATTTGACTTAAAACCAGCACAACACAGCTTTCACTTCATCTTAGGAGGCTATTATTCTTTTTGCTGCCTTACAAACACCTACTTCCAACATTTTTCAGTAGCCACTCCTTTCAATGTCAAGTGTTGAATTTCATCAGTGCTAAGCTTGCTGAACAGTTATTTTTATAATACAAGGGAAATATTATTAGACAAAAAAGACAAAATTATTGTCTCTTGACAGTCAAGTAGACTACACACATACACACACATACACATACACACACACACACACACACGTTGCACAAATTCTGCCAACATGCAAATAAGCATTTTCTTAAGGGGAATTAGTTTTATTAAGTGTCTCCTGCAGAGTCTATTTACTATCTGGCCCATCCAGGACAACTGCGTGAGTAATATCCCCCTAATCTAATTGTAAAACAGCTCGACGAAATTGTTTTACAAAATGTAATTTTATTCCAGTCTGGAGCACTACCTTAGTAATTTGAGCCACATCACCATGATTACTACCACTTCAGAATAAATAGCACACTTCATACAGATGTCAGGTTACCTACACTAGATGTGCGCTGCAACACATTCGGCTTCCATCCACTCTTGGAAGAAAACCTCACACCTACACATTCTGTCTCCATTTCTCCCCTACATTAACTAATTAAAAAAGAGAATGCAAGCTTAATAGCAGCAGATACCGTATGTCTGCAGGTTAGAGGTTAGCATAATCTTTTTCACACACCATCTCTGAGACCTTGGAAGAGACAAGGGCTGTTATAGTTTTACTGTAGGATCATTGTGCAGAAATTAAATGTCTGAAGGCGGGAAGTCCTGGCTGATAAATGTTGGTTACAGGCTATAATATAAAAATAAGCAGAACTGGCGGTTTTACTGTTTACTAAGACATCACATTCAACAACTAGAACGGCACTCAGAGAGCGGAGACCTCCGACAAGTCCAGTTGTGCATTGTTGTGCTCCTCGGATGGTCCCATTTCCCAAGTTGGGAAGTCGTTTTTCCGATTTCAGTGTGTTCATGAGCTTTACGTCGTAGTGTGGAAACAACATGGATGCTACAAGAAAGATGTGTTGTAATGTTTTGCTCATAGCATTCAACACGTTGATAGCTGTGTCCGAGCTGTTGTTCCGACTTGAGAGGGCGTTCATGTGAATTTTCCCGCTTGGAAATTATTTTTTCCGATTGTTCCGAAACAACATGAATGCAGCACAAATGCCATATCTCACAATGTTAACGGAAGTGAGACATCATGTGTACGTCCGTAATTTGCATCTGCTCCAAATTGTAATGTGTTTTTTCACCAAGTTTCATGAAAATCGGGCCAGTAGTTTTTTTCTGTAATCCTGTTGACGGACAAACAGACTAACAGAGCCGAAAACATAACCTCCCCTTTGGCGGAGGTAATAGCAATTAAAGCTCAGTTGAAGCTTAGACAGGTTCAAGAGCATATACTGTAGTTCTAATGTTCAGCACCGAGGTCCACTTCATGCCACAGTCTCACCAGTGAGCTCCAGCTAACAAGCTCAGCCACGTCTCTCGGGGACAGGGATTATGTCTGGCTCGCAATCTGCAGTTTTCTATTAGTTTGCACGTCCGAAGGCCGTTAGTGTCAAGACTGAAATGGAAGTCCAACATTTTTTCCAGTGTCATCACCATGTCTGTTTTCTCTTTTTATGCCAAAGAAAAGGTTTTTACCTGATCCTAATCCAGGAATGCTTTATTCTCAAAAAGGAAAACTTAATAGGCTTCTGTGTTTGGGACGACTATGTTGCTTACCCCGAGCCAGCACTGCAGTTTGTCTCTCTGCTTTTAGAAATTCTGTGTGCAGTCTTCTCAGGAGACAAGGCGTTCCTTCCTAAATACATGCAGTATTATATTTCTCTTATCCAAGACGATCAGACTGAAAGCTTATCAACCCTTAACTGTTGAAATCTTGGAAAAGCATTCTTAAACCATCTGCGTTAGAAACCAAGCAAGCCCATCTGCTCCTCAATGACTCCCATCGCCAACATCTCCACGATCTCTTTCTCTGCAATATCCCTCCCTTTGGGCTCATTTCCGATATCGTATTTCTCATTTTTCATTCCCCCTCGCCTTTTTTTCTCTCGCTACACAATGAGATTTACAGGGGACGGTCTTAAATCGTCAAGGAGTGAGGCAAGAAAGAGGTTACTGCCCAACCTTCAGGTCACGGTTATTTGAGTTGTGATCTGGCTGACCGTGACAAAAGGATACTCTTTCATCTCTGTGAGCACAAAAGGGGCTCGAGAGGGGGAGTGCACTGTCCAAGACCTGCAGAGACATATGTACTGAAGCTTTCCAAGATGAGCATGAGGTCAGAGAGGCCTTTTCTTTAAACAAAGGCTGCAATGGGCAAAGAATGATCGTTGTTGATCCCAGTTTACACCTCTGCACACTGAACGCTGGCTGTAGTGCCACTGATTTCTGATGGAAGCGTCTTCGTCTCCAAGGTGAAGTGGCTCTACACAAGCTTCTTCTTCATTTTAGTTTACACTATAAAGTATGATTATCCTCGTTCAGTTTTCCATGATTTAAAAGTCAAAATACTTCACTAATTTAGCATCGCATTCCTATAACAAAGTGAGATTCACAATTGACACTTATTTTTTAAATATTATATTTGAAATATATAATATATGATATATTTTCTGAATTGGAGAGACGCCACCAAAAAAAAAAAAAAAAGGCTGAAAAAAGAATCCTAACTTCAGCAGCAGAGAAATTGAGATACTGTTAAATAAACTTAAGCAAAGTAAACGTGACTTTCCAGAACATCACGGCTGGTGTTACAGGAAAATCTAAAACATCTAAAAGCAATAAAAAGCTATTCAGAAGCTGAACGCACGCAGTATCATCCAAGGGTTTGCATCGTCCTAATTGGAATCAATGGACCAATAGTAGTTTTTTAGGCCACAAATGTAATAATCCAATCATTCAATTATTCTAAAACATATAATAATCTAAATTGGATTACATGATATTCATGAGTTTTTTTTATGTTCCTCAAATTAAAAACTTATGTTTCTTTGCATTAGGCAAAGAATTTGTGGACTGTGAAAACTTTTTCTTTCTTATCTTGGTAAGAGTGATCTCAACCGCTCGTAAAATGCTCTCTTACCCAAGAGAAGAGCAAAAATAAGAAAACATTGGTGAAAGGAAATTTGTTGTTTTTATTGTTTTGTGCATGAGGCCCATTATCTATTCTATCCACGCATTTATTTTTTATGTAAAAACTTGGTGCCTACATTAACCACAATGCAACTCAACCACCAACTGTTTGGTTGGAGATTCGGGTGTGCAGCAATTCATCAGACTTCACGCGGCTCCACAAAAGTTTTCATACAACCTTTTTGTGCATATGCAGTAGTATTCCTTAAGACCTGTAAAACACTTTGATATGTGAAATTGGTGGAATTCCCCTTTAAAACCATATATAGGAGGGGATACATGTATGTATATTGTAAATGCATTCCTGTGCTTTTTCATTCAAGCAAGTTTTACCTCAACCATATTGTACCAAAGCCAATAGACGTGATGGAGAGGTAAAGATTTGACTTTTAGGTGTTTTGCTTCCTCTTGTCTGTTCATTCAGTCTCAGAGGTACTGTATATCTAAACTTTAGATATTTATATCCCCCTTGAAATGAATTAACTTGTGTTGGATTGAATCACAGCTCCAGCATGTTGAGGAGGGGATAATCCAATCATCTTCTGTTGCTCTGCATTGGGAATTCAGCTGCTGTTACAAACTGTTCACAATGCTTTACAACAGCAGTTACATTGTTGATCCGTGCTGATACTCATTAAATCTCTCACAGACCTACCACACTCCCATGGGCATAGATAGACAGTAAGAAATGGCAGCACATTGCAGTTCTTTGGCAATCAAACGTGTGGCTACAAGAAATTCAAGTTGCATTGAAGAAGGAAAATGAAACAAAAAAAAAGAACAATGGCAATTTCAAAATCAGTACCTCAAGTTCACAGTTGTTGCTTCTCTTCAGTCCCAACACATGGTAATTCCACTATTCAGGAGAAAGCCAAACACAACATGACTGTGAGTACACAAAGGCTGCCAATGGATTCTAAATTTCTCCTCAATCAATGTTCATTGTTTACCAGCAAAGGAGTTAAATGTGAGGCGTTGTTTCAGTGTTTACGGCTTGCAATGATGTAATTGACTTTTTTGTCATGCCCAATAGCAGAGAATATACTGTGAAAGTACTTTTACTACACATAAGCGGGTTAATTCTATGTTTTTCAGACACATTTCTCATCCCATTCTCATGGGAGATTGAAATTTGCACAGACAAATTTGAGGATTTGTAGATTGGGTGGCTTAAAGAGTAATTTAACACCCCATTAAAGTCCTGTTTTTGCTGACCAGTGGTTTAACTTCTCAAATGTACTGCAGGGTGTGTCATTGTTGGGTGCAGGTTAAAGGTGCAACAGAGCGAACTTCTAACCTAAGCAAATTACTCCGTTTTTAATTAACTGACTTGTACTCATTTGTATTGCAAATTTCCTTTACTAAATTAGCAAGTGGCTGTGTCATAGGCGGGTGAGGGAACAGAAGGGTATCCTGCTGATGCACTGGCCTTTAACTGAACAAAAATTTCGACCCAGTCGAGGCTGAATACTCGATTTCATCTGTTTTGATAAAGTTGTTTATTTAGAGTTGAGCTCGTTCATCCTCGTGGAGCACCAGGCTGCATGTAAACGTAAAGTCACCGAGGGCGACAGCCTGTTGACTCTTCTAAGATCCATTTATAATCTCAGCTGGTTCCAAGTGTCTTGCCTCAGGCTGTAGTTGGCACTGATTCATCCCAGAGCTATTCGGAGCCCTCATCAAATCAAAACAATATGTAGGTCTAATTTTTGCGTGAAAACCGTCTTCTTGGGATAGAATTTTATCCCCCATCAATACCTCTGTGAGTTATAAAATATTCTGTTTCCTCAGGCATGAGATAAAATGACAGGTTGCAGTAATAACAAGATTATAAAACTTTTTATTGATCCCCTCTGAAGATGAATTCGTAAAGCAAATTCCACACAAATCTCAGGTTCACATAATAATTTTTTTTTTTTTACGCAAAGTTATGGCACCATTACTTTCTATAATTTCACCAGAAAAAATATTGATGTGGCTGTGGCCATGGTTTTATTTATACAAATGATGAGGAAGTACGTGTAGACCCACTGGAAAATAGTAATTACACTATATCAACATTCCCCAAAACAGGATTAGCAGGGCCAGTAAGATGTTGAAGCCAGTGATTTCGGGTGTGAGATAAAATATACATTCCACCGACGTATTGTTTGACACCAGTGTAAAACTCCGACGGACGGAACAGTCAAGGAAGCACAATTGGTTTCCCCTTTGGAAGCAACACAGTGGTAAACAACTGATGGACAATATTAGACCCAAGGGGAGAAACTGAGTATGACAAACAGATTTATGCATGGATGAACTCCACTGCGCCAGAGCCATCAATTCTCCATCTTTCTCAGAGCCTGTTTCTTTAGCCTCCGTCTCACCGTGCCTGTCATAACATTTATCCCTGTTCTCTGCTAAGTGCTAATACATTTACATTTTTAGTGCTGCTCAGTAATAAAAGAGGTGGAATGAGTGGAGGCCTTTTACCATTGCTAAAACAAACACCAATGAATTCATCTCACGAAGGAGCCACCCCACTTTCAAAACTCCCCCCGACAGTCCATCCACCCACCCACAGTTTGGCCACTGCTCCACAGTGCAGGTCAACAGTGTTGCGGTTTGAGTCTCCTCAGTTTCACTCACAGTTCTCGCCCTCATGTTGAGGTTCACTTACAAGAGTCTGCCTCACACAGGAGGCTCCACATTAGTAATTTGTCCAGTCTGGATTCTCTGTGCGCGCCGTTGTCGCTTTTAGAATGTGGATGAAACATTTTGTAACCAAAAGTTACCAACTGAAGTCACAGGTTAAGCACACAGGCACAAAACGGGAAAAGAGGGGTTGAGGTTGGTCTCTGCTGTCTCAGTGGACTGACATGCTAGTCTATGGGTGGGGTCTAATTTTCACTCTTCACTCTGCTGCATTTAAGAAAACATGAACCTGGAGACAGCCTTCAGGATGTTTTCTTCACATCTCGTATTTTGTTGTTAGATGAAATCCACTGTCTTCATCAAAGCTGGGTTTTTATCAGTTATGACAAAAATGAGGGCGAAAATTAAAAAAAGCAATTTTAGTAAAGACAAAAACCATCACATAAGGAACAAAATAAATAAATAAAGAGAGCTGTGCAGGATTTGATTACTAAACAAACCACGGATAAAAATAGCAAAGCATTTTTCAAACACAGCCCAGTCGGTATCTAAGTAAATTATCTACACACTTGTGCTGCATCTCTTCCGATGCAACACTACAATACTGATCTTAGGTGAATGATCTCGAGAGGTATAACCAAGGCCGACTTCACCCTGCCAACTACTGAATAAGGTAATAACAAGCCTACTTTAAGACAAGTGGTTATTGGGTCGTTTGAAATAGAACAATTCACAGCTTTACAAAGCCCTTTCCTTGGATAGCTGGTAGGGCACATCAATATAGTTGAGGCATTTGGAACAATGACTTGATAAGACTACATACTGTGTATGACCAGTGAGCAGGAAAAGACTACCAATAATGTCATCTCATCATTTCCTAATCCATTGCCTGCTGTGGCGCCTGTGTGTGAGAGGAACTCTACCTGCACCTATGCTAAATTTGACCTTTCCACAGTGTATACATTCTTTGCTTACATGTCACACGGAAAGAGCAGAAAAGAAAGCATACACAAGCCATTACTAAGATGGTGAAGAAACAGTCAGCTGTGCATTTACACCTGGGACACTGGCTGCTGCTTCCTGCAGTGAACTGTTCCCACACGGCTTCAGTTCCAGTTAATCACATACAGTACTTTCAGTGCAGTGAACAGCAGGTATTTTGGAATGGGAGACCAGAAGAAGAAGGCACAGAGGGGTGCTTCAGAAGTGTCCATGCGAAGGGAATTTGTGCATCTATACAGTTTACACTGTGAACAGGATCTGGTACAGTACATCATGTGTAACAGTAGTCTATATCTGGGATTCCTCCTTCTCTATAGCCGCGGTTGGTGCCATGTCCTGCATTAGAAACATGGTTGTCACCTTTGTACAGGCCAGTGCCATTGGAGGGGAATATGGTATGAATGATGTAATCCTCTCGTAGGGGTTTAGGATGCATTGGCTGGCAAGCTGCCATAGGCGTCATCTGGAACCCTGGACTGCGGATCTCCAAAATGGTATTGTCCTTCTTGGTGCCTGACTCAATGTAATCATCACAGCTCTTGTTTTTTCGGGAGCTGCTGCGAGTATAGTGGTCACGGGAGCACAAATGCCCAGTCCTATGTCCATACCAGCAGAAGATGCCAAAAATAAGAGCCAAAGATACAATGGCGGTAGCCCCACCAATAATCCCTGCCAAGGGCAGCACTGTCATTTGCTGTGAGTCTTCATTCTCCTCTTCCTCTAAAGGGGTGAGGTCAGACGTTTCAGCTTTTGCACACACCAGAGCTTCATCAGTGTCAGCATCTCCAGGAATCGCTCCTTTGCGTTCTGAACTTGCAGCAAGGGGCACCATGCAGATTATGTAACTGGAGCGTGGTTGGAGGGAGGTAAGCAGGTACTCTCGACGGTCGCCCCGGACCAGAGTCTCTGTGATTGATCCCATGGCGTTCCCAGTACCCATTCGGAGCCAACTCAGCCTGAAGGAGGAGCTGGGTTGGGCCACGCTCCAGGTAACACGGACGCTGTTGTGAGAGAGAGGCTTCACGTTTAGGGCCAGACTCTTCCCCACACCACTGCTGCTAAGAGTGTAGTCTAAGCCAGAGTCGGGAAGCCCCAGGACAGGTCGCTTTGAGTGGAGGGTGAAGAGAGAGCCCTGTGGAGGGGTGTGAGTGGTAGAGCTATCGACTCCACCTCCGCCTACTCTGTCTCTGGTCCCTGCTGTCCTCACCACCTCACACTCCTCCATCTCGCTGGTCAGGTCTATCAAAGCCATGTCTCGCACCCTGTCAGGTCCATGGCAGGTGAGGCCTCTGACAGTGATGGAGTTACCGCGGGCATGCAGCCAGTCATACAGCCAACGCAGATTGCAGCCACAGTGCCAAGGATTGCCTCTCACAAGCAGCTGACCCAGGCTGTCTAGGTCTTTGAACAGTCCCCTTGGTAGGGTGGTCAGGTTGTTTCCTGACAGGTCCAGTCTTAGCAACCTATGCATGCCATCCAAGGAACCACGTGGCATATGAGTCAGGGCATTTTCCTGTAGAGACAGGCGCTGCAGATGGGCGCTGGGCAGGTTGACAGGTGGGGTCTGGAGGGAGTTACGGACTAGGGACAACTCGGTCAAGTTGGCAAGGCGGGAGAATGTGTCATCGGCAATGCGCTGGTTCGCCAAAAGGTTCCCATCCAGGACGAGACATCTAAGAGAGGCGAGGCCTCGGAAGGCGTGGGTTGGGATAGTGGAGATTCGGTTGTCATCCAGTCGGAGTTCTTCCAAAGAGGCAGGCAGTCCTGAGGGGATACTGGACAGGTGGTTGCGGGAAAGGAAAAGTAGGCGCAACCGTGGGTTGTCTGCAAAGGCCTGGTCCTCAATGCTGACAGTGGAAATAGAATTGTCGTCCAAGTGGAGCTTCTCTAGCAAGGGCATCCGAGCCAGCGCACTACGAGGAATAGTGCGTATGTTGTTGTCCTGCAAATGCAGTTCACGGATGGATGGTGGTAGGTGCACAGGGAATTCATCCAGTTCATTATCATACAGGTAGACCACACGAACGGTAAGCTGGCGCTCCAAGGACGTGGGCAAACCTGGGTTGTTTATCTGGTTGTTCTGAAGGTAGAGGACGGACGCCGAAGGAGGAAGCGACGGGATAGAGCTCAGACCACGATCATTACAGTAGATAAAGTCTTCATCACACCTGCATACAGAAGGGCATATCATGTCCCTGTCTCCAATGTACCCTTGTATCGTGGCTGTAGCAAATTGAAGCATGCCGGCACGTAGTGTCAAGCAAAGAAACAGCAGGAAGAGCCGAGCTCGCAGCTTAGCCACACCTACAGGTGCCATTATGGTGAACATAAGCACAGTCTCTCTTTTCCAGGTCTGTTGTTAATCCTCAAATCGTTGCAGTGAGCTGAATCCCTGTGCCCTCCAACCTGAGAGAGAAAGAACAATTATTGTCAGCACTGATACACAAAATAATTAGTAAATGGGTACAGGTTACGAGACAACTAAGGTGTTTTTACTCAAATTTTTTTAGTTCAGCTTCACACTGTACTTTCATTCTCTAATGTCTAACGATTAATGGAGCATAGGAACATGCTACAATTATCGTGTCTAAACAGAAGAGACATCTTGCACTTAATGACAAGATTGGGTTTTTTTCACCACAATTAATGGTCATATCATCAAGGAGTTGTGCACACATGGCTGGATCTGTGAAGATTCCTCTCAGCTTCTCAAAACATTGATTCAAAACGGAAAAAAACCCCGAAAAAAAACCCACATAACTGCACAGCTATCCATCCTTATGTGGAATTAGCAACAGTAATCCAAGATTAGAGACAGTAAGAGTAAACTTTAGTGTGTCCTGTAAGGAAAAGTTAGGAACAGCAAGTCCGGAGTTGACACATCCAATCCTACATTTAGAATTAAGCCTTGCGCATAAATATGAAGTCTTGAGAATATTCTCACTTCTGAATTATTTAAAGAGACCTAGAGAGGCTCTATAAATCCATTAGGAGTTCCCAGCAGATGGCTGCATTAGCCAGACAGAGCTGAAGATACTTTTCATTATCAAGACTGAACAACATGTTTTAGCTCAGAGCCGTCGTCTTCAAGAGCTAAATTCTTATCAGGCAGTCAAGATGGCACTTGGCACTATAAAACTTACACAACGACACAAATCATGTCTTCTTAATTAAGTTGCATCAAACGAATAAACTACAATAAAATAGTAAAGGAAAGGTCACTGCAGCAGAATGCAGGAGTGTGCAACGACTAATTAGCTATTTGTAGTCACCGCAATTGTGCTTTGGGAGTCTATAGGAGCTGTGCTCAGAACTTGATTGGCATCAGGGTTTGCTGTTGTTTTTGATTAAGCTCGAAATGGCATAACAGAAGGTAGATTGTTGAATACAGAGATTTTGAAACTGGTAAATTGCGAAAGAGTGACAACTTGAGCCAATCGTAGTCTTCAATAACTGAGGCCATTAGTCAAACCGTTAAGGCCCACACAGCAGCAAACATAGTCAGGCTGTTTTATTGATTTCCTCACAAATCCGAGGTGATCTGCCAGAGCCAGTCGGCTCTTATGTATATTACAGGATTCCCAGGAGTGTAAGTCACGATAATTAACCAAATGAATGACAAGTCTGCTGGGAGTTGACCTTACTGAGAATATATTTGCAAACATTAATCTGTGATTATTCATTACCAAAATATTGAAAATTCTGAGAGCAAATTTTGTTGACATAGCACTCATTTTCAAGTGTCATGAATTACCGCTTGAAAAAATAAACAACTCCAAACCCTCTCACAGTTGTTCAGTCATTTAATGGAAAAGTAATTACTGTCTATCCCTTGTCAGTTCAAATGTTTTGCAAATTATTTTTACCAAATAGAGGATTGTACTTTTTTTCCACTGAGTGAAATGAGCATGATTTTACGACCACCTTATTTACCATTATAATAGATTCCAATAGAAATCAAACATATCTAAGCTGCCAGTAGGCTGAGGTAGGTGGATATTACAGTATGTAGTATGTAAATCCTGCTTACATTTATATATCTTTTAATCTCTTAATAAATCCACTAAAAATATAAACATTATATAAAACTGACAAGTATGCACGTGACAAATCCAGAAAACAAAATCTGTAAAGCAAGATTGCATTATACACGGGAAAATGGATGTCTGAGAAGGGGAGTACCGGTAAATGTAATTTATATTTCGGTTGCAGCAGAATGTGTCTCTTGATTTTACCTCAGTGTTTGTACCCTACTTTAATCAGTCCTGGACAACAACACGAAGGAACAAGTTTTAAGAAAAAAATAAATAATCAAGTTTATGACAACCTTTCTTTAAGTTCACTTGTCTTCAGTTTAGTATGATAACACATTTGTGATTTATAATTGTGGGTACTTTAAAGCATTTTGTGCTTCTTTCCCTGTTCTAACTAGATAGTGTTCATATATTTCTACATTATAACTCCGATAGGGCAGATTATTATAAAATCATGCTGATGATCTGCTTTACGGGATGCTGTACTACAGTATTAATACAGTTCTTCATTGGATATCAGGCTTGGGACTTCAGAAAAATAGCTTCAATAGAAAATAAATGCATAATAGTACTGTCATTATCAATGTCACTGCATTATTTTCCAAGTTCAAGCTTTACTTTATATTTCTTGTTTGATTTATGTCTGTCTCCATCAGCTAAAACATTTCCCGACTCAGTGCTCGCTGATCACGAAACTCCATTTTGGTGCCTTTCTACTTCAATCCTCTTGAAAACCGAGAAGTGGGGTCAGTGCACTTTCAGTGGAGCCTGAGGAGTAGAATAATTACTAATATTTAAAAAGTGTTTATATCCTTCGTGCAGTTTCATATTGGTCGATTTTATGACTAAGAAGACTATACAATGTATTCTGCAGTAAACCTTCACGAGGTTTCATGTGTGTGTGGGGCTGACTAGTGCTAAAGAATGGATGACTTTTGAGTCCCAGGAGCTTCAGCAGAGAGTCTCTTGAACAGTGGAGTATTTGGGTCATCCCTTTAAAAACAACATAGATGTGGTGTGAGATTGAAGTGGTGCAGACTAGTGCCGGAGGGATTAATAGAGCATATTGAGCTGTGATTCTCTGGATTAAGCAGGTGCTACAAAGAATGGCAAACAGTCATTTTTTGGGATTGCTTTGCCCTATGGTTGCTCATTTTTCTTCCTCTATTAGAAAATAATGTAAAAGCATAAAGAGCTCCTGAATGCTCTTTGTGTTTGTGTGTGTGAATGTTTTCGCTTCGTACATGCTGTGTGTTTGTCTGTCCATGCGCAATCGAATTGCAAAACATTAACCCATATGGGGACAATCTATATGGACACAGTCTACATTTCAGTTATCTGTAGAGGGGAGTAAAGCGATGATGTGGGGCAATGTGTTAGCCAGACAGCCAGCCGCCTCAGGCAGAGTACAGCAACCCCCAATCTACTACTGGAACCCAAGACTGGATCGATTTACATAAAAAAACAGGGAGGGAGAGAGAGTGACAGAAAGCAGCTTTGAGCAAGACCTTTGAATCAAATCACTCGATTATGTCCCCCCCACAGAGGAATAGGACTGGGAAATCTGGAAACCAGATTTTGGATGACCAAATGGGCTGCTGATGTATCAGGAAATCCACTTTACTGATGGCGGGGAAAAGATAATAGTGGCCCACAGCTTATCTTACATGCCATGCCGACGAATCGTATTTTAGATTTACAGATTGGACATGTGGAAAGGATGACGCAAAACAAGATGGTTATGGTGATGACAGAAATAAAGGGAAAAAAAGATGAGAGGCCAGAAAAGCATGACCTATTCATTTTGGTTAATCGTGGTTTTATTTCTGTGTGTATGTAATATTTCTTGTAATACTCTAGCTAAGAGTCCATGTCTTTGCAATAATGTACAATAATCTTCAAGCTATTAAAACATGGAGATAAAAAAAAAAATGGACTTTAATCCCCAAAAGAAACAAACAAGGCATAAATATGCACAGCAGCGCACGGAAAAATATTTTCCTCTCCAGTTTGCTTCTTTCACATGTGCAAAATCATGAACTTCATTGTCACTTTTTATGCCAAATAAACAGCCACTACGGTCATCATCACAAATGACGTTCAAGTCTTTTGAATAAAGCCATCTGACTTCCTCGTCTCACATAGCACATTCAAAGCAAATGAGTCCCTGCTCTTGTGGCTCAAAACAAATTATAATTGTGAATTATTTGTGCTAAAACATTACAATGCTTTTGAAAATCTCTTCTCATATTGTATTCTTTGAAAAGAGGCCATGTGAATATGCTATATAGGCTGATTGAAATACATGTTAAAGGCTAAATAAGTAATGGATTTTTCCCAACCACACTAACTCAGTTTTTTTTCTTGGTTTATGTTCTAATTTCCTGGCATGAAGAAGTGATTGGATTTGTACTCAGCAGTTTCTCATTTGAACTGCTGACACAAAGACCCAGGGTATGTGACATAAGTGACATATATAAAGATTTGTGTTTCCAGACGAAATAAGTTTTCTTCTTTTTTTCGTCATAAAGCTGATACTAACACTAAAGTGAAGAGACCGGTATTTTCTCTTGTGTTTGAATGGATTAAGATTTTTAGGATTTATAAATTCTTCAGTAACATATACAAAAAAACCCCCACAACGATTAAATCCCATTTCTAATCATTTGCATATTACACGTCAAGTCATTAAACCAAATCTTTTAATACTTATGACTATGGTAATGAAAAGTATCTGCATGTTTGCATCCAATTACCATATAAATATGAAGAGAAAGAAAAAGAAAAATCAATATGGCCCTAAAAATTGACAGTTCATACTGTGCACTTTACTCAATATTGCTTTGATAATATACTGTAGCAAAGTGATAGCGATAGTAAAGCAGCAACGGAGTGCTTCACATAATTCACAGTTGGGGATGTACTGAACCTTCAGCTTGTTTTTTATTTTGTTTGCTTATGGGTATGCAGCTCAGAGGGCCCAGAAGTGATATATAGCACTACAGCACTATAACATGTTTTATCTTTACAGCACTATAATATGTTGTGTCGCGGTACCAGTCTAATTCCCTGTCCTCTCCACTGCAGCTGCTGCTGCTGCATGTGAATTATTTTGGCTCTGTGTTTCTTCCTCCAGACAGCCAGATTACAGGTAAATCCTTTCAGCAATAACAAAAGGGGCCACAGCTACATGCAGAAATATGCTTCTGCTTTTTGTGCAAAGGTAAGAACAAATCTTAAATGTTGCTGCGCGGACCGTTTGTTGTTTGCCTTTTTGAGGGGTGGCGGGTTCATGTTGAAAATGTAATAACAGAATCTGTGAATTAACTTTGTATTTTCATCACTAAGTTTTGCAAAAATATGTGTGTTTAATAATCGGCTCATTAAAAATAAACTGAGTAATCCAACAAACAACAAAGAGTCCAGTCTGAAATATCTAAACAACTGCCAGGTCGCAATCTTAATTTGTTCAATATGTTGATTTATGACCAAAATACCTGCAAAACTAATGAAATTCCCATCAGCCTTTGCTGCACAATTATTAGGGCTGCAACCAATGATTGTATTCATTATTGATTAATCTGCCGATTCTTTTCTAGATTTATCGATTAATTGTTTGGTCTATAAAATGTCAGAAAATAGTGAAAAATGTATCTCAAAGTCCAAAATCCAACAATATTAATTTTAATGATATAGATTAGATAAAAGCAGGAAATCTCCATATTTGAGAGGCTGAAAATTGCATTTTCTGACATTTTTGCATGAAGAATTACTTTAACAATTACTCGATTATCAAAGTATTTGCTAGCACACTGATCTAAGATACTGAACATGGTAAACATTATACCAGCGACACATTAGCATGTTAATATATATAATATATTATTATACACAATTATAATTTAGTGTTCCTTTTTATTTCTTCCTGTGTGCTACTTCAAAAATGCTTTATTTTATTTTATTGCCCATCTTATTGTTTTACTCTATTCTAATTAAAATATTCTAATATTATTATAGAATATCTGTGTACACATTTTCTGTGTGTACCCTGGAGGAGCCTTCAACCTTCCACCTTGAAAATTGCCTTTCTGATATCAAATGATTTTAATATACAAGTTTTCCCGGCCTTTCTTTGCTAATTAAGGAAAAAAAAAACAGAACTACAAGCCTCTGGATTTAATCTATGAAGCAATTTAAAATAAAGGTCTTGATATTTAATGGGAGATTTGCTGTTCAGCCACATTGGTGTATGATACAGTGAGAAAGCACAAGCTTGGCAGACTAGCTGGCAAATAAACTTTAGATGTGTCAGTCTGTGTCACTGATCATAATACAGTCTTTGATCAATGCCTCGCTGGCTTCTCAAATCATTTGCACTGCTTTTAATGTTGCTGCTTTTTCCAGTAATGTTGGTGCAGCTTGAAATACAGGAAACAGTTTATTCTTAAGAAGAGTCTTCTCCGTTTTGAGAAAACACACTTGATCATTTTAAATGGGACTTATAAAGGCAAATTTATCTTCTGCCTTTAAGTCAAGGAGTCAGGCTGTGGGTTTCACGCTTCGCCGAGGACTCGGATTGGATTTTTTTTATTATTTGTGAGAAAAGGAGAGAGGGAGGTTGGTTAGCTCAATTGGTTGGAATTCAACCCTGACGAGTTGCAATATAAATACAGGGCTCTGGGCAACCCAGGCGGCCGAGTCACATGGCTGTGGTGGAAATTAAGCCACATCAGAAAAACAACAGGAACCAGAAACAGTTAACATGGCTGTCAGGTTATGTCAGGCAGCCGTACTGGAGCTGAGAACAAGTGTAATCTTACCACATCTAAAATGGTGTGAAAAATGTAAGCGATTTTGAGTGTAAAGTGATAACTTCACTGTCATGCAGTAAACACACCGGACCTTCACACGTCGACATCAGCAGCTACTATTGAGGCAACCTTTAAAGATTAAGAAGATAACTGCAGCTTTCATCTTTTTATTTGTTTTTGACGTAATTGAATCAGGCATTCTGTACCCTTAAATGATTTGTTCTTATTCAATGTGTAATCAGATGTTGCAGTAGCCCTTTTATTTATTTGTTTGTTCAAAAATAAAAAGGGTACGTACATTCGATGCACTTTTTTCTATTCAAAGAGCCAGACGCTGTTATTTGGTATTCATTTGTGTTGTGACTTAGTTGTCACAGATTTGCCTTTGCAATCAAAATGACCAAAGAAGATGTGTGTTTTTTGTTTCAACATCATAAAGGTAAATTTTTTTCCAGGAAAGTAAAAAAAAAATGTAAGTATACGGCCTTTCAGATACAGATTTTCAAAGTAAAGCTTTATTTATGTGCATTATAGAGCTAGACCGATATGTCAGCTGATATCAGCTTATTGCAGGTATATCAGTGTCGGACAATAAGTAACAAGACATTGTAGTACAGAAAAAAAGGTTTGAGGTCATTTAGAAACTATGTCACCATTACATAGTTGATTTTTCAACTGTACAATGTCACAATACGTATGTTTATGTTATGTGTTTATGTTAAAATAAAATGTTTTCCATTCGGCTGATTTTTGAAACTCACAAATATTAATCCCAGTATCAACCTCAAAAATCCAGCATATACATTGGAAACATACATATGTACATATTCTTCCGACCTAATTTAGCTTTTCACACAGTGACTATTAATGGGTACAGATAGGCAACAAGAACATTTCAAAATAAAAGATGTCAATAAAATAAAAATCTACCAAAATAGAAAGTACAAGTAGATCAGTTTCCATCACATGTTGGTGCCATGCTGCTCCCAATCTACTGTATTACTCACCTCCCTCTCGGTTACTTGGATGTTCATCTTCTCATCTACACCCTTCACATCCCAATTTACACTTCAAATCCCACACTGTACTTCCCGAAATCAAAACATGTTTGTGCATGTCTTTGTAAGCGCAGCCTGGACGTCTTAGGACTCAATTTCAGTCTGCATTGATTGAACAAAAGCAGTTGTGCTTTTCAGTTCAAGGAAACAGATTTTTCTTCCCACTCTCCGTGACACAGTTTCTCCACTCGTGTATATGTGGCTTGTGGGAACGATGAGGCGGCTGACTGAGACCCAGTTTTCCTTAGCTTCATCATCACACCTCCATTAACATCATCTTCCTTCCACTTTCGTCTGACCTGTCACCTGTTCGTGTTACATTTACACGTTTTAAAAAATTGTCCATGTGGACTGAATTTAATAATGTTTTCATCTTTCCATCTGCAATTCTGTCTTGTTTTTCTGCATATTCTCTTCCATAGCATTCAAGCTGTTGCCGCTTGTCTCTCTCTTTCCCTCTATATAACTCTCTGTTTATGCAACGTTTGCTTAATCCAATTTTATACAGTCTTTATATCGCCCCAACAGAAATATAAAGGAAAACAAATACTTGCTTTTCCTTTGACTGATTGAAATAACAAATGTTGGCAAATCCCATCCTGTTAAAATCCACCTTTTTTCTAATAAAATCTTCATCTCTGCAGCAATGCAACTTTGCAGAGTAATTAACAGAACCAATAAATGTATGTTTTTTTGAGATGGAATTTTAGTTGTGGTGTAAAAGCACATGCGTGTGCATGCAGGCTTTTGTTTTTGTGTTTGGAGCTGTATACGTTTGTCTTTCACCATATGAGAAATCACAGCGGATTAATAGATACAGGCCGCCTCCAGGGCTCAGAAAAGATCCTCGACTTTGACTTCTCGCTGTGTGTGAGAGTGTGTGTGTGGGTTTCTCCTGCATGAAACATCAGCTGTGGGTGTGTTTGGAACTTAAGCAAAAGTTGCTTTGAATCCCGAGACGCCTCAGACAGTCGTTGAAAACTCTCCACTCTCTCATGACTTGACATAATCTCAATTGTATGGGCTCCAGACACAGAACATATTGTATTTCTGCTGATAAATCTATGAAAATTAGATATTATAATAATGTTGCCTCGGAATTATGGGCTATATTTATATGTTTTATATTTGGAAAGCAGTAAAGCAGGAGTAAAAAGAAAATGTAAATCCTGCCCCTGTGAACTTATATGTGTTGGCTTTGGAACTGAGAAACAAATTGAGGAATCACAGACTTAGTATATTTCATTAATGGTGCCGGCTTTTAGAGCAACCTTTACTGATTGCTTTCTTTGGCCTCCTGCCCAAAAGGAGAAAATTGAGAGGGATAATCGAGCTTTATTGTCCACTGGTTAACTGTTGATAAGTGATAGTTTGTTAATGGCTTCATTTATCTCTTATTTAATTACTGCCACCATTTGAGAAGGTGGTACAGTCAGGGTGCTCCTCTGGCTTTGTTTCTAGTTGCTTTAGTTTTAAGGTATCATAACTTTCCGCTCTTCCATTTTCTTTTTCTATAGAAGAAAGAGACAGTTTTCTTACCTCCGAGCAGTAATTTGTACTGCATTTTGTGCATTTCATAGAAGTGAGTCTGTTGTAGGCTAGTGCTTTAGAAATCTTGATCCTAACACAAAGGTTCATTGAGTTAGATTCACAATAGATTGGGTTAAAATAGAGTTCATTCATTTGAGTCACAGCACTAAGCTTCCGTTTCTATGAAAAATAACGACTCGGCCATCTTTGAAAAACACAGAACCCTAAAAAAGACTCTTGTAACCATCTGGATGAACACATTTTCTTTTTGCTTCAAAAACATTTCTTTTTAATTTAATTTTTAACCCATTTCCTAAGTTGTGATTGCATTTTACAATCCACATGTTCTATTTCCTTTTGTAAAACACAAGCAAAATACTAAGGCTCTACTTTGTATGAAAATATATAAATATTGGAAAGAAATATCTTGGTGATAAAATGTTGAATTCTGGTCCAAATTGAGCAAGGAGATGTAACCATCAGCAGAAAAAGAGACACAACTTTGTGAATGAGTGAAAAGTCTTTTATTTTATGGTGCAGTGGACCTAATCTCCTTCAGTTATTTGTTGCTGATCGACTTTCTGGGTTTTTCTACTACAGTTTGATCACATAGCAAAAGGTATAAACTTCTCAGATATTTCAAATGCATTGACTACATGAAGAATAACTGAATATGTGCTTACTTTCTGAAGTGGGGCTGCCAGGGAAGGAGGTGCTTTGGCACCATTTGCACAAACTTCTCAACACGACTCCTTCAAGGTCTGCAAACTGTGTCTTCTCGGGCTTTTGTCGCCATGCAGTCCATAATCTCTGGTGCGTCGGGGTGCAACTCTTTCTTCTGTGTTTTTATGTTCAGCTTCGATGTCGATCAGTTGTCACCACTGGCTTCAGATATGTTCTCTGTGGAGAAAGAGAGTGACAGAAAAATCATAAGGGAACACAGCTGACCATCAATCACATGTCAAGATGTTACTTTTTCTGATGAAACTGTAATAGCATTACAGATCTCTCTGCATGTGTGTCACTCTGTGTGCACTATTCCACTTTCTATCTTTATTACTTTTCTTAATCTACTCTTGGTTAGAGGATTAAATGATTTATTCTTCATTTGCCAAACTTTCATTACATTTATTCCAAATAAATCAGATGTGCATTTGCAACGACTGTGACTGCATTTAATCAAAAACCCTTTAAGTAGAAAGAAAAAAAACGAAATGGCTGTTTAAGTGGTTTTAATGCCAAATAAAAAAATTATTTAATGCTGTGCTCTTTTATGCTAAATCGATGACTGCATCACGATGATAGTCTTGAGGTTGTTAAATAAACTAAGTTAAAGATTACCATCAAGTTTTTGCCTCTAACCTCACAAAATGACTATCTCACATCTCTCTTGTTTTCCCAGACGAGGCCGTCGGCCCCCCTCCGCCCTCACTGCCTTTCCTTCACATCGATGCTGATCGTTCTCTTTCTCACAGCTAACATCGGCTGCTTTGTGACATGAGACAGCACGCCATCTTCCTTCGAGTCAGTTCAACTTACTCGTCTTGTCAAGAACCCAAACCTCATCTGATCAGACATCTAAAAACTACAGAGCAGTATTTCTCCTTTAACTTTTATTCTTGAACACTCTGCCTCCAACGAGCTCTGTAAAAACACTTACCACCAAACAAGGACACCTTCAAAAAAGAAAAGGTCTGGAGTGCACAGAAGTTCAAACAGGTGCAATGAGGGTGCTCTTCAGTGGGGAAGACAAACGTTCAGAAAAGAAGAAAGGTCCAAGGGCACTCTTTAGCTCTTTCACAAGGGCACCTATTGGATCATTTCAACAAGGTGTCTGCAAAAGGTGTTTATGTAGATCAGGTTTTCAAAGTCTGCCACTCTGAGCCCCTCTGCCTCAGAAAATAATAATCAAAACAACTGCCAGTAAACTATGCAGAATCAGCTATTACCAGTTCCTGTTTGCAATGTACCCATGGATGTACAGACAACTATCACTGGATTACTTTGATACTGAAGAAAACTTAAAAATGTGATGACTCTCAGGCAAGTTCTGAAGGAGAGTCTTTTTTTTACTGTGATTTCTAAGCGCATTTCCGAACAATTATTTGCAATGAACATTGGCGATAATGATATCCTCTGAAAGTGCATGTCATGCTGAATCTCGAAATATGTGCTCAGATTTGACTGAGTTATAACTCAGAGATCGAGTGCAATTTCTGACGCTTATTGCGACAATCGGGTGTTGAGATTTCTGACGTTACTTCATTGCCTCCATGGGCTGTGTGTCACAATCACTGCTGCTGCATCAACTGTTGCTTGTGTTGGCGATCGGGTCAAACCACAATAACTAACTTCCCATTGTTTTGTTTTTGGTTTGTTTTGTTTTCGTTTGGAAATCTCCGATGTAAGAATGGATGCTTAACACAGATGTTGATGAGAATCTGTACACGGAGTTACAAATGTGATATTGCCACTAAACTGGAACTGAAACGACTGCAACAGCTGCCAAATATCTAAGTGTTGGGCAGACAGTGCAGCTCGCCTATGATTTAATTCCAGTGTGCCGTCAGTTACACGGGTTATGGTTAAACAACCGTGCCAGGTGTCAGTGCAGCATCCTGAGTGCAATCAAGTGACCCAGAGGCAATAAGAGGGCCTGGTTAGCGTGGTACTTATGTAAAACTTATATGTCAGTAACTTTACACACCAGTGAGGGCTAAAAACAAAACACATCTGAGCACAGCAACAGATTTATTATCGGAACTAGAATTCCACTCCAATGCTGCGTTCACATGCTCCATGGATGGTGTGCTTGAGCAAAGAATGTGTTGTAACATATTGCTCAGTCAGAAAGTTACATTTTTGGGATTATTCCTACACCACATGAATGCAGCACAAATACCCTATCTCGCAATGTTACAAAAGTGAAACTTAATGCGTGTATCCGCCCCGTGATTCGTACCCTCTCCAAAATGCATTGGGTTCTTCCTTGGCCCATGCTACACCCTTCCACTGAATTTCTTGAGCAACGGCTCAGTATTTGTTCTGTAATCTTGCTGAAAGACAGACAGCCAGACTATGGCCATGAGAGGAGCCCTCTAAGTAAACACAGGGGGCATTTTGTAGGAGAAGAGTAGCTATCATAAAAAGGGTCCGCATCTTCCTCTCCAGGGAGGTCCAACAGGGCTAAACTGTCTTCTTTGACTACACTAAACCCCTTGGCACTGTCACCACATCCCATAATTCCTCCTATCATTGACATGACACTTAACTGACCTTTTGATTCCCAGCTCTGACACACAGGTTTGGTTGCATATCTCCAATTTTCTAGCTGAAATCTCCAATTGGATTCCTGCCAAACACCGCCCGCTTGACCTTGACAAGCCTGAGCCGCTGTTCCCCTCTTAGAAATCCCGCCCTTAACAAGAGCCGTCAATCACAATGACACCCGCACAGTCGCATCTTCCCAGACGGACGTTTAGTTTGATCTTAGACAACCAACTGCTACAGCTGCTGTTGCAAATTTGCTGTGTGTAAAATGTGCTGACTCAGGCGCAGTTGCTTGTACAAACACTCTTTGTCTCCCATCTGGACTGCTGCAGCTCCGATCTGGCTGAGCAACCTGAAAATAACTGCAACGAGACAGTTGTCAAACTCCTCTTCAAAATGGCTCGTTTCCTATTACTGTGACAAAAAGTGGTGATATAGCGTATGCAGGTTGAGATACTTGAAACTGTTGATGTACAGTCCTCACGTCAGCATATTTACACCATATTACCCATTTCAAATGTTGCAGCTTATTATTTACCAACACCTCTAGAATTGTCTTTTTGGCATGATGTATTGTGTTTGTTTAACCTGTACATGAACAGAAATGTAAAACGGACAATTTAAGATTTTGTGTAGGAGTAGACTGAGTAGCTTCTTCTAATAGCTTGACAAAACATGTTCTCACTCTTTGTATAGACGGTGACTTTGTTCCCATGCAGGATCCTCACATTATCACTTGACCACCCGAGAATTGCGGGATCACAAGAAAATCCATCTCGTCAGGCTTCAAGCAACGTGCTTGTGTCCGAACCATCAGTGGACAATCAGCATGCGTGCGTGAAACTGTTCAAAACAACAACGGCGTCTCCTAAAGAGGTTAGCGTAGATACTGCAATAGCATCAGTTATATCGGAACTGGAGAATATTTCTTTCATTACAAGAATAGCAAGGAACGACATTGAAGGCTTTTCTTGATGGTTTTTTGCTTTTCTTCTGACTTTGTTTGATTGACAGATGCTTCATCCAATCAGGTGCCAAGTATTTTTTGAAAGTGCCGGCCCTTTTCCAGATAGTTTCCAATAACGTCATCTCAGATGGTTCTGTGTAAAAAAACCATCTGGCACGTCAGGTTATGGAAACACAATAAATTCCCCTTGTTGTAAAACTGGTGAAAAACCCCGGCACATACTGCTGTATAGTACGCTGTAGCAGGCTCGGGGAAGCCAATTTTTTCCGCAACGTCATCTGACGCAATGTGACAAAAAGAGAGTTTTTTTAAGGGTGCTGCTCAAAAATGCCCACTTTCTCCCTCTGAAATTCCTTGTAAAAACACATATAATCATACGTCACTTTACAAATGATCCTTTCTCTGAAATGCAAAGAATAGATTTAATAAGCAATTCAACTAGCGAGTTGCTATTTACTACACTTGACAGGAAATCTTCTCAGCTTAGTTTCAGGAAGCAAGCAAAAAAGCATATTTTCCAAAACATTAACAATTAATTAAAGTCATAAATCTTTCGGCCACATGGTGGAAAAATCTGACGACTAATCATGTTGTGATTTTTTTTTTTTGCCTACAAAATATTATCCATGAGGATCAGGCTTCGTTAAATATCTCTGTTGCTATAGTCACTGACTGCATGTGAGTATAAATAAAATAATCAAATGTCTGTGTGTTTTCAATAGTTTACACCCCAATGCGATTTAATAGTGATAGACAGCAAAGGTGCAGAACCTGAAACTGAAATGATTTGACACACACACACACACACACACACACACACACACACACACAACCCTCACACACAGATACCCTGCGATGTGACCGGACTTTCAACGCAGCTGCACATAATGTCTATTCACCGACAAGGAGGTGGTTGAGGGCGGCGTGGACTGGGATGACAAAGATGACAGATAATTGAGACAAATCCCGCTAAGTGAGATGATTTCACATGAACAGTTAGCTCGGACCTTTTCTTCATCATTGTCCCAAAGTTGTATTCGCTCTTTCCCATTCATTGCTTTGCTGTTTCACTTTTTCCTCTGAGGCCCATCTCAATGACAACTGAAAGAGTATTCTCTCTTCCTCATTAACTGAGGAGTGCATCAGTCCTAATAAGAAAGCTTTTACACGGTTAATTAAGAGACTCAATTCACTCATCTCATTGTGACTCTCGTCTTCTTTAATTTCACTCATAAGGACTCTCTTTTTTTCCCCCTATTATGTGGACTCCTCTACATCTACGCTATGCTTATGTCCAATTTGCTCGCGCCGGGTCCATTTTGAGCCTTTCCAATACTTTCCTCTTCCACTGCGCTCTCGGATTGTCCATTTCTTTTAATTCTCTGCCTTGATGTTGCTAACTCAGGGCAGAGGAGAGGGGAGAAAAGGGAGAGGAGGATATAAAAATGGACATAAGGAAATAAATGAGCTGGTTTGAAAAGATATTAAGATGATAAAAAGCTGGAAATAGGGGGCAGCATTCACCACAACACAAATATTGGCAAGGACCGAGCTGCAAGGACTTGCCAATGAAATGTAAACATGGAGGGAATATAGAGTGGAGAGGAAAAGAGGAGCAGTGGAAATAGAGAGTGGGACAGTGTTTAAGTGAAAAGCGGATGAGTAAACAGACCAACAAAGAGGAAGAAGAAGAAGAAGAGGTGTGGACGGAGGTGGCGCGAGTTGAGGTTGGCGCTTTAAAGGTCCACACGTTTGAACAGTAATTAAAAGTTATCCACTGATGAATTGCCCTGTGATGAATTGTTTCCCTTACCATAAAAACTGTGTATGCATCCCAGAGGGATAGAGGCAGGCCACTAAATCTGTCACCCATGTTTTTCATGCTCTCCGCTTTTGACAGTAATGAGCCAGGCCAGTATGATTGGCTGCTCAGCGGCTGATTAAAAGTAGTTTCCTCTAATACATGGATTTACTTTGACATTTTTTACGCAGGGAACCTAATGGCTTCATAACAGTGGTGAAAGTAATAATTATTTTCATTAGCAGCTCGTCGCTCAGTTTGTGATCCGATTATTAATTGAATCGTTTCATCTTTAAAATGTTGAAGAAATGTGAAAAAGAGACCAAGGTGCTGACTTTAGCCGATATTCTTTTTATATTAAGAATGACAGTCAATGGCAAATGGGTCGCTTTTTGTGATGAACCTACAAAAAACAGAGATCCCCTGAATCTGCAGCTCATTGTTCAGCTTTACTGTTTTGGTCTCATAGTGTCGTTTATAGACGCAGAAGGCAACAAGCTCTGGTAAACCCATTGTCCATTACTGTACCTGCTTAGCACCAAACGTTACTAACTTTACTAAATAACTTCCAATGATTAATTGTCTATCAAACTAGTTTCAGATGAATCTTCTGTCAATTGGCTACAGCTGCAACATTTAATCCATTCATCGATTTGCCGATCGACAGAAAACATATTTTGATAATTGAATAATCGTTTAATAACATTTCTTTTGGTCAAAAATGGAAGAAAAAAAATCACTACCTGGTTCCAGCTTCTCAAATGTCAGGATTTGATACTTTTCTGTATCTTCGACAATAGTACACTGAATACCTTTGAGTTTTGGACTATTGGTTGGACAAAACAAGACATTCGAAGATGACACCTGTGAGAAATTGGAACAGGCATTTTTCTGACATTTTAAAGACAAGACGATTATTCAAGAAAACAATTGCAGGCTAATCAATAATGAAAATTATCCTAAATTGCAGAACTACAAATTGGCTTATCGATGAATCGACAATTCGTTTCAGCACTTCTTCATAATGTCTTGAGACACATCTCAATTCTCCAGTCTTTTTTCCCCCTAACGTGCATTTAAAGCAAAACCACAGAATAACTGAAATGAGTATTATTCAAATCGTTGTAAAAACTCCTAGTCAGGCAAACGTGATTTGCTAACATTACACCATTCGTGAATTCAAATATACCTATAGGAGGACACTCAGAAAAACACAAGGCAGGATAAACGTGCATGTTGCAAATGCGCACAAGCGAGACGCATTGGAGGCTGTTATATGACGCGTAGTGGGAGACAAATTGCAGCGTTGCAGACCAAAATGGTTCACGGCCTCGGCTGAGTCTGATAAATTCTGCCCGCTGAGCTCCACTAATCACTGCAGCCCGTCACAGACACGCCCCCCTTTCCCAGAGGAAAGAGGCTCCTGATCTCAGGGCAGCCACGGGGCCGACCCCACGTAACACACGCTTACGGACGCAGCCGTGCAGCCGGTCCACACATTCCGACGTGCCCTCTTTATGCATGAATCTGCCGATTGTCAAACGGATCACAATCAAAACAGAGTTGGATTTTCCTCTGCTTCTCTCCCTGGTAACAGAACAAAAAAATAAATAATTCTGCCCCCTGTGTGTTTTTTGGGACTTGCATGAAGCGAAGAAACTGCACAATGCAGCACAAAAACTTCCATATCTATCATTCTTAATTGTTTCTCTAGTCCACCCTCAGCTCACACATACACACAAACACACTCAGCACGCTCGTTTGTAAGCTGTGTCAGTGTAATTGATGCAATGACTGGAAATAAACAGGCAATTTAAGTGCTGGACACCTCACTGCTCTCTCTCTCTTTCCCTCTCCACTGCTCTCTCTTCAACCTTTCGTCCCCTCACACACACGCACACGCACACACACACACACACACACACACACACACACACACACACACAAATACGGTGCACTATCTCACAATCGAACAAGCTGGAATAAGGGACAAGGTCAAAATGCTGGAAGGGAAAAAAATAAAAAATGTGTGAGATGGAGAGGAAATTAGGCAGGATAAGAATAGAGAGGGACAGAGGGCAAAGAGAAAAACAAAGACTAATCTCACAGATGACTCATATCTGGATGGCCTGTTTAATGACAAATTTAACAGCCCTATGAGAGAGAGAGAGAGAGTGAGAGAGAGAGAGAGAGAGCAACAGACCATGTTATCACCAACCAAACTACGATTTTAACCATTTTCTGTTTTTGCTGCTCGCTCGTTCACTCATGTCATTCAGAGGCCTGCAGCTCACAGGAGATGCAGTTCAGCCAGCGCGTTCACCTTCCAAAATGTTTCCTTTTGAAAAAATCTTCGCCGTTTGTGTGATGGGTCGCCCTCACTCGACCACTCAGCCGAGCGGACAGTGTTCCAGCCTCTCCTGCCTGCAGCGTGCTCGGACCAAAAAAGACAGAAATAGCCCACGCTGATCCAACAGGCCACGTCAATCTGACCGGGCTGCAGCACAGAACAGACTTTATCTTTCGACCGTTCCAAATGTCCCTCGTGTTGTGCATTGTGTGCATCTATATCCTGACCAGGAGCCGCACTCATAACTAAAAGAGCTACATGTCAAAAATGTGTACTTGCTCGTCTTATTCTGTATTTGATTGAATTAATTTGATCCCACTTGGTCCTGTTAGCATCAGTGGGGAACAGATCATGCCGCATGAATATTAAGAGGTTGCAGCCAGTTGTGTATGCTACAGAGTTCATAATAAACAAGGTGTAATGATTTAATGTGTCCTCGTGTTGACATATCCCATGGGCTGCCATACTGTCGGCACATGAGGTAATAGGAAAAGAGAGTCAAGCATAAAATGATAGAGCAGGACTTGACAAATGGATAGGGGTTGAAAAACCAAATGCACAGGGAAAAAAACAGGAGGCATTGGTTTCCATCTTTCTTAAAGCATCCTTCATTCTTGACGGAAAAGGCCTTTAGAGTATCCTCAAAACAACCTGGGGACTCAGATCACTAAGGGCCTCAAAAAACACGGTTTTATGTATCCATGCAGGTTGTTCTCATACGCTGTTCGTAGCTATAATTCTTATATATCCCACAGAAGCAATTCGTATTAAAAAACACCGGACTTACACCCAGACCGCTGTTCGTGTTCCGTGTTGCACCAGAATTGATTTATTTGTTGCGTAACTTCCGTACTTAAGTAACGCCACTTCTGTACTTACTTTAACCCAAACGTTGAGTTATTCGTCACGTAGCTTCGCCACTTCGTAGTTATTTTTAACCCAAACCACAATCTTCTCCTAGAGCTAGCGAAGTAGTTTTGTTGCTTGAACCTGACAAAGTTGTTTCCTGTGAAGAGGGAAGTTTATTTTAAAAAGACTGTATGCATGTAACTAGCGGAAATTGACAGATGTTGCTGGACATTCATAGGAGGACGCACAAAAAATAATAAATAATTTACGAATTTACTTTTCGTAAGATATCATTACAACCGTTGTATGAGGATACGTTGACCCATGCAGGCAAAAACTAAATTAAAATGTTTTTTAAAACATTTCCATGGCATTTTGAAAATATAACTCTTATTGTAGAGGTTTGAGCGGGTTGTATTATTGTTCCTTCAATTTGGGTGGTCAGATTTGCACTATACATAGGGACCATCTTGAAGGGGTCAAACTGTATGCCCAATCTATACAGTCAACCGGCTTTTTATCTCTATCCTTAAACCTGTTGACCTCCATATGACCATCATTAGCTTTCTGGGGGGAAAAAAAGCTCTATGTGTGAACACCGTCTCTCATGACCTTTGACCACAACACTGCTGCTCAGCCATATTTTCAGGACTGATGACATTTGCTCTCCTGCTATGGAAAAAATAGTTGTAATCCTTCAAACTGCACGCCCTTGACTCAGCCTACAGAGCAACTCAACCTTGACTTTGTGTCCAAAAACCACACTGACAGCATTTTACAGAACTACATATACATTCATTTAAATGAACTCAAAATAACAGTTTCAAAATCATTTTGATGCCCGACACTGATTTCCAAAACGCACAAGAAGAGCTAAATTTACAACAACAAAAAAAAGTGGACGTGTGAACTAGGCCTCAAATGTACAGAAAATAATCTGTACAGGAATAGTATTATCTGGATGGATATTTCTACTGTGAACTCCGAAGTCTTTGTTTTGAAAACCTCAGTCTTCGTTGGACTTGAGTCAGTCATGTATTTACTGCAGTACAGCTTACACCTTTCAGATGAAGATCAGAGCACAATAGTGTGGTTGAAAATGTAAACTAGTAGAGTCAAACTCTGATATTATTGTCATAATATGCTGTATGTATCGCCTTTTTCTAACTACCCTTCCGTTTCTTATTTTGGTCTTGAATTTCCTTCGTTATGTCCTTTCTACTCCACTGAAATAAACTCCTCTCTCTCCTTCTCTTCCTGACGTACATCCTCATTCTCCCTTGAAAGACTTCACTTTTTGATGGCATCATTATCACTGCAGCCCCCTGACAAACAAACCCCCCCTCCCCCGTCCCTCATACAACAAAGTACACTGACGCACACACGCACTGTACACACACACACACGCATGCACACTGCGTAGGCTCTCTGCAGTGCCTCTACCTCATTGACCACAGTATAATACTTCATTAGCTATATGGCAGATTTTACCATCTAAGTGAGATTAGCTTCCTTTGTCTCCTTTTAGCCTCTGAAAAGCTCCCCGTCATAAACCTTCTCTGCAGTCACAAAGCCAATAACCTCAAAGTCAAGAAATTTTATGTTTTCCTGGCTTTTTTTTCTTCTTCCACTATTCATTCCTGTATTTGCAGAGAGTGTGTGTGCTGGAAGAGCTCCATGGCCATATGACTGATTGCCACTCTGACACTGTAAAAAATAGATGAAAGACTCCCAGAGGGGTCAAACGCTCCAGTTTTATTAGTTAAAAAATAGAGAAACCAGACACAAAAAAAAGGCTATGATGTAATTTTCTAAAAAGCTCATAAATTATAACTGTAATGTGTTTATATATTTAACAACTTTGTACTGTAATATTTAACACCTACAGTATTAACAATCAAACTGCTTAAGGCTGCTCCATAAAAGGGCAGCCATTTGTCTTTCCGTGCAGAGGAAAGTAAAACAAATTCAGGAGGCAGACCGGGGCCACAGAACTTCATTTTAAACCTTCTGAGAAATTTCAGCGCAATTGATCATCGCACCTCATTTCACAAGGCACAAAGCCTGGAGCGCGGAGAGCGGACTGCTCAGTGGCAGGAGGAGGGAAGGAAATCAGAAACAGTAAACCTGTCCATCTGGGCCCCGTCTGTGTGGGCTGCTGGTTATTGCACCCTGACGGGGCTTCCACACTGCGAGCGGCTGATGTGTCGCTGTAATCTGACCCGGTGTGGGCGGTGCAACTCGCTCCCATTGCGTCTATGTTGCGGTCTCGTGAAGCTTCAAAGTTTAGAACAGGCAATTTATTAATGTTCCTTTGCTGCTTCACCATAGCAGTAACCATAGACGACTGCACGGCTGTATGCCATGTTGCAATGTATATGATAAATGTGATAAATGACGAATATATACGCGTGTATGTGCGTGTGTGTGCGTGTGTGTGTGTGTGTGTTATACTGTATGTAGCAGGTTAATTAGTCAAGCAGCATAGTTAAATATGAAAGTTTGACTTTGAGACTTTACTACAGCGACCCCAATGATCACATTTGTACTTTACAAACTACTGTTGCACACTGTGTGTAGTTACAGATTTGCACTAATGCAGCATAATAAACTCTTAGTTTGTTTTTTTTATTTGTATACTTATTTATTTTCATCTCAGTCATTTTCTCCTTTCTGTTACTCCACTGTTCCAACTTTGCTTGTTCTCTTCAACATTAAATATTCATGACTAAATGAGAAACAATCAAAGTAAAAAAAAAAAAAATGTAATCGAAAATCTGCTTCATCGCGACTGTGTGGGTGTTTGTGGGTGTCAGATTTAATTGACTGTAACCAAACAACTCGCCAACATTTGAACTATTTGAAACTTTGCCTTTATCTTGAGATGTGGGGAAAACATGATCAGACTGCACAAAAAGTAGCGCCGTGAAGCTCAGATTTGATGTACGTATATGGTGTTCTTTATTCTTTGACAGTTTTCCTAAAATTAGATTGAAAATATTACATGATATCGCTTTGCTTACAGTATCGCAACATATCCAAATCATAACCGCTGTATCACGATGCGCGTTGTATCGCCAGATTCTTGCCAATCCCCGGCCCGAGTGGAGAGGCAACAATACATAAATCAGCTCGTCTCCAGCTCTTCACTTTGGCTGATTTCTGGTAACAAGTTGAGCATGTTGTTCGCAGAGCGTCTGAACACGGAACAGTGATACACAAATGCCGTCTCCTTATAATACATTTAGATTTTATATCCACTTTCATTTCGCACTGATTCTATTCAGGTCTCCTTGCAGTTTAAGGGCAGTGTCCCTGCTTGTGAGCCATTTCTGTCACGGTTTGTGAATTATTCATTTAAAACATGATTGACCGGGGGATTGAATTACTGGATTGATTGATCAGAGGGCTCGTAAAAAGGAATTCCAATGACCACTGAAACCTAAGTGTGACTTAAATGACTAAAGGGCGGAGCAGCTTCTGCAGGCTGACGCGCTCAACCAGTGCAGGCAGAAAATGCACCACTATGGATTTGGTTCACAACATCCCTCATTCTTGTTACCTCGTCTGTAAAAAATGTTTAAAAAATAGCTGGGAAAGGGTGTATGTGAACTGGGGGGCTAAAATAAAAAATATGCATAGATGAAGGAAAACTATGATGGAAAAGGAATCTTGTGAATGCTCCCAACGCCTTTCATGGTTTTCTGTCACTTTAATGAAGAGGCTAAAGATTAGGGGCTGCAACGAGCACATACTTTCATAATCTACTGATTAGTTCCTCGTTTAAACTGTTAATGGATCGCTCAATGAATTGTCAGTCATTTGTGAAAAAAATGCACTTTCCAAAAACCCAGATTTTCACTTTACTATCAAAGAAAACCAGAAAACTTCCCCTGTGAGAAGCTGTAACCTGTTCATTCAGACAACCCAGTGCCACCAACCACTACCAATTATGAATTCTAGTGAAATACAGAGACACATGTCGTGTAAAGGCATTGTGCTGGCTGCCCTGTTTGTTTAGGCAGTCAAACAAATGTCTCAGCTGTTATTGTAGGAATGTTAACAATTAGTGATAGAATGCTGGATGTTATCGCCTTTAACTGGCACTAAGAGCAACATTCACACAGATATCAGATTTTATAGAAATGTCTCATGTTTCCAGGAGATTATTGTTGCCGGTGTTTCTGTCTCAGACTCTGATTCTCTCTCTGTCTGTCTCCTCCATCAAAGCAAAACAACAAATCCCCGTATTCCTGATTTTTCATTACCGCCTCTCTTGCTTTATCCCTTAAGGTTCATGTCTGAGCCTTGTGTTTTATCTATTTCTTTTTTTTTATTCTACTTTGTGCATTTCTTCGTTGCATGAAGTGCTGGACATGCCCTCCTTCTGCACTACAATAATCCCAGATTACACATAGATATTGGGCGTGTGTAAAGCATACCAATACATGGCAGACATCTTCTTTTACTCCATGTGTGCTTTATGTAATCTTGTGTCTTGTGATTTCCTCTTTGCAACCACTGCACCTCCATAAATTGTTGCACATTTCTGCAATCCAGCCTCCAAAAAACACTAATCAGGTCTTGGATTTTTCAGAGCTGCTGTTCAGTCTACATCAACCAGGGAACCTGACCCAAATGTCTCTTCCCATTTAGAGTGAAGGAGTAAAAATTTGAAAATTGTGAGACAGCTGTGCTGTCCGTAGTGTGGAGCGGAGTTTTTCATATCTGTGTGTGAGTGTTTTCGTTGTTTGTATAATAAAAGGTGCCGTTTGCATATTGCAGAGTCATTAGCAGAGATGTCTTCATTTTGCTGTGTGCTATGAAGATCCTGAATTTAAAGGCAAAGCACTTTTTTTCATTTTTTCTTTTTTAGGGGAAAGAAAAAGGGAGGAAAAAAGCCATATGAGCAACAAAGCGGATCTTAATTATTCCTCCAGTGAAATAAAAAAAGAAACTAATCATAGCAGCCTTCCAGAAAAAAAATGAACACAAATATCTCCATCATATAAGGAATGAATTTTAGGATGTCAATCTATCTTCATAAAAAAATATTAAAAATCAATCTAAATTTTAAATCAGCCCACGTGTAATTGTTTTATTTTTTTTTTTTGTTTTTAATCAATTCCTCTCCACGCGCTGCTGCTTTCAATGGTTGATTTTATGGCAGCTACACGCATGGCCTCTGCCTCGATCCCGTCCCTCTGGATTCATTTACAGGCGTTCAGTGAACGTACTGTTGCATGTTTTAATGGCCGAGCAGTTCTGCTGGGCTGCAAGTGTGCTGCATGTGTTTGAGCTATCCAGAAAAGAGCAGCAATAAGAGATCCAGAGCTACAGCACGCAGGAGCCACGTTCAAATGGGTCTTTTCTCAAGTCAGTTGGCAAATATCTGCACTTGGGTTGGCATGCCCACTGTACCCTACTGGCTGCCAGCTGTCACTCAGGAAGACAGAAAGATGGGGGATAGAGAACGAGAGGGAGGAAGAGGGTGGGAGGGGGGGATAAAGGGAGTGGTGATGATGTGAGGACACGAGCCCCGAGGCTTTCTTTCTCTCTTGTTTCTCATTTGTCTCTATGATGATAACAAAAAACATGGCAGCCTGAAAGAAGAGAGGTCGACATCAGGGAGAAAGAGGAGAAAACAATGCTGAAGGGGAAGAAAGAGAGAGTGAGCGTGATATGGAAAAGAAATATGATTGAGCTTTTTTCATGTTTATGAACATGAGTTAGTCCAAATGAGTGCACCCTTGGGTTTACCACAAGAATAACCATATACAACAATGTGGTTCTTTACGCATGCTTTTATTTTAATACGAGGGAAAATGTGATGTGAAAGGTCTCGCCTTGATGCATTGCCAAATGAATTAATTATGGAATTCTATCTCTGTTTTTATGTTCATTCCGGCTATTTCCTCTTATTGTAAAAGCACTTTGTGCTGCATGTCTTGTATGAAAGGTGTTTATTATTATCATTACTGTTGTACTCCAGTGAAGAACACAGGCTGCATGCAAGTAGAGTCATTTAGACTGTTAGAGATGTGCTGTCCGGATTATGATCCAAACACAAGTGAACTACTATTACAACAGAAAAATAAACACAAAAGCTTGTGTTTCTACTCTTGTATGATGCACGAACACTAGTTGTTCACAGATATGGAGATGTTCTGCTTTTCTCCGTTTTATGTCATATTAAACCAAATATTTTGGGGTTTTGGACAGACAAAACAAGACATTTAAAGACATCACTTTGGACTTTGACAAACTGGGACGGACATTATTCACTATTTTCTGACATTTTATAGACCGAACGATTTATCGATAAATCTAGAAAATAATCGGCAGATTAATGAAAATAATCAATAGTTGTTAATAGTTCTTCTCTCTACAGTCACAGCACTGCACAGAAATAATTTCAGCTTAATAACTCTTTAAAAAAGTGTGGGTTGAAAACACTCTATATCAGCACATACTGCACATTGGATTTGACATTAAGTTACTTGATATTCTTTTCTCTGCTGCAGCAGATTTACAGATATATAGATTTCCCAAAGCCTTTCATGTTACACGCCCGGCCATGACACATGCATACAACTTGCTCATATTCCATCTCATGGTAGACATTAATACTTAATACATCTGGCCCGTACAAAACAACTGAGCTGCATTCTTCAGCTCGAGTGACTCGGACAATGCTGGAATTTTTGTGTATATTTGGTCGACACATGTCAGATACAGCTCTATTGGTAACAAACAAAACAGAGCATGAATGCTTAGGCTTTTCATAGGACGCTGATTTGCGTGATTTACAGAGTACAAGGGGGTTTAACAGATCACTAAATCACTGGGAGACACATTCTGTGACTTGTGCTGGATTTAAACGCTTCACTGTCTACAAATGTCAATACTATATTGGGCCATTTCAGCTTTCGAATGTCTGTTTGTTTTTACTATTACTTATTCAGATTTTCCAAATCATTTATGCAAATAATATTTACCAGCACGTTCACCTCAAACTCCAGCAGTCTCTCCCGTGTTCCACAATAAGATTAATGCCATTAACACATGAACAATATTTCACTAATCCTGGTACATGTACGAGCTTAAATTAAGCATTTTTTCAAGGCTGCATGAGACGGAGAGATATCGCTATTATTATACTCAGAAAAAAACATATTTTTACGTTCAACCGTGGTGTTGTATTAAAAACGGATATGAGCTACATGTTTAAAAGATGTCGATGGGGGCATAAAAAGCTCCAAGAATGCGTAGCACAGAGCAAATTAAGTTCACATGCCAGAAGAACATATTTCCAATGGGAAAACCATGCACCACCAAGCAGGCAGAAGGTTTGATTTACCACGTTGAATATGATCAACGTTACATCTCCTGCATCAATGTACCCAGAGACGGTTCCTAAAATGAAGGACAAATGAAAATTGAGTGAGGACGTAGTTTGCTTTTTCGGTCTTTCATCATGGCAGGGTGTAATGTATGAAGGAGGAAATAATATTGCCTGTGGTCGAGCAACACATAGGCTCTTTGAGACAGAATAATTGTGATTTCATTCCAGCTCAGTACGCTCTCACAAGCAGCTGCAAGCTATTGATGTCTGTTCCCACAACTATTGTTATTCCACACTCAATTCACAGACTGGGATACCACTTTTAAAAGTAAGCCACATATTGGACTACGTCCATGCAACGACGACCCCCACATCCTCACACGGCTTTCATCTGTGCAGAGCTTTCATCTGAGGATGAACTGGTCACTCTGCATGCACAGCCCAAGTACAGCTACTCAGTTCCTCCCAGCGTTAAACCGTCTGTTTTGGAAAGACTGAGACATCAAGTTTTTTTTTTTCTTTCCCTTCTGTAAAAATGGCAGACATTCAAAATAGCGAGAAAGACAAAATGAATGCAGGAAGCTGTGTTTCTTTAAACTGGAACCACAGTAAATGGTTATATCAGCAGCACAGCTGATGTAATCAGGGAAATATATGCACTGCACACACAGCAAGACTGAAGCACAGCAGAGGAGGGAGAGCAGTGCCTGTCTGCTCTTTTTACTCATATCATGACTTTGTCTTTGATTCAATATCAGAATGAGAACTTGAACCTCACAAACTTCTTTTGCGTACGTATTTGTGATGGATTAATCAGGCCAATTAATGCCATTTGAGATAGTCGGCATCAGCCAATAACGGCTCTCACGAGGCCGATTATTTATTTATTATAGTATTTCACCGAGCCGACACCAGGGAAGGCCACTAAACTAACATTGTTTATTTATTTTATTTATGTAAGTTTGTCTCTCAGAAACAAAGAGATGCTGCTATCTGCTGATAAATGCTGTTGTGAAGTGGAATAAAACTATTTATTTTTCATTCATTCGGTTATTTTTTTGTTGCAAACCTGTGGACAAGTGCATAAGTTCATTTATTTTTCTAGCTATCTATCTTACCTAGCTATCTATACAAACTGTTTACCCATTGCTTTTAGCAAAGTATTTAATCCATTTAGCTCTTCATTTCGGTTATCTAATCAGCCATTTATTCATTCATTTGAGCTATTTATACCGACCGTTTATTCATTGCTTCCATGTTAACTGTTTCAACCTCTAAGTTCTTCTCTGTTGCTCAATAGTTTCAATGCTGGTGTCAATATTTGCATATATTGCGAAATCAAAACATAACGTGTGTTTTTATTGAATCAAGCCACACCGGAATCTTCCCCGTACCCTGTAGCAGGCGCACCCACGTACCCCCTGGTGTCCCCGGCCATCACTCATGTTTTGTCGAGCTCAGACCTGCGACACCTCCATGGGAGCCTGAGGTGAGCTGAGTCATGTCATGTTTAGGTTGGGGAGTTATTATCTTGACAAGCGTTGGTATTTACTGCTCTTCACGGTGACATCTTAATGATAATAAAATAAGGAGAATATTTCTGAACATCTACTTTAGCGTGTTCAAATAAATACGGGCTATGTTTTTCTCCCCGTTTTTCGTGTAAGATATGTGACTCAAAAGACATAAACCGTCTCTTTTCACGTCAAAACTGACAGGTGAGTGTGACTTATAACAGCATCAGCACTAATGAGCACCATGCACTGTGTAATAGGTATAATGCTTATGGTCATTATGGTCTATTTACATGCGTTCAGTGCTCGACTTAATTACATTTTGATACTTGGAAACGACACGTAAAATGCTTCAATGTCCATTTCATGCGTCACAGCACCTGAAAAGACTTATTTTGTCCGAGGTGGCTTTAGTTGCTGTGCTCCATTGTGTTTGAGTTGTTGTAAAAAAAGATCTTCATTATCTGCTACCCTATGAATAACGTCATAATATTCATACCTTTCTGTTGGCTAATACTGATTCATTAGTATATTCATATTTCATACCGAGCATTACAACAATCAACAGCAATTAGGAAACAATTGGAAGTGTTTTCATGTCCATTCGTATTTTATTTGCCTTGGAAGGATTTCGGTTTGGAGCACATGTGCTGAAATCGCCATTCCCGCTCTGCCAAATAAATAGCACTCATAAAACTCAGGCGTCTGCTGCACAGGATGGCAGGAAGTTTACAATAAATGTCTGGATAAATCCACGAAAGACAGTGTTGCCAACTCTTCTCCAATGAAATACACTAATAGCTGCTCAAAAAGTCTCACAACTACCTTCATTTACATAGAAATTAATAGGTATTTATCATCGGAATGAAAGAATCTACTGCATGAGGAAGAGAAAGCTGGATGTTGTGAGCTACAGTAAGACTGGGCTATAGAGATGCTTCATTAGCTGGTGGTAGAGAGACACATCCTGTCACAAGCTGCCCCTTTCTTGTCTCCCAGCCAGCTGACTAACACTGCTCCAATGAATCTCAGTTTTGTCAGCAGTGGTTCAACGTGCTGTTTACCCTGCAAATGTACAACTAATTATTTTGAGGTCATGGCCCAAGAAAGAGGCTGTCCAGCTCAGCTCAAGCCTGTGGCAATGGGACCAACACCAAAGGCCACACTGGTTCCAGAAAGCCCTCCCTTTCCTTTCCTTTGCTTTGCTTCCCTTTGCTTTGCTTCATCCCCTCTAGTGCTCTCCCTGGAGAAGCGAGGGACTGTGTTTCTGTTGTTGCTGCTGCAAGTGGCTCAAGAACGGCTTTTTTTAAAGACAACAAAAACAGTTGGATGCAAAATGCAGTTAAAATATGACAAATTCCTTAAAAACTGGTGTATACCCACAGGCATTTTGCAGAAATTAGATCTCAAAAAAAAAAAAAAAGGCTGAAAGGTTGCCAAAAAGCTGCAACCTTCTTTTATGTCACAAAAGACCATTTATTTTTCATACTCGATTGTAGATTTCGCAAAAAAAATGTCGCGCTATGCAATTGTATGAGCACTTATTTTGAGCCTGTGACAGATTGTCTTATTTTTTTATATACCTATCGTGTGAGTACATGCTCATAAATGTTCCATACTGCTAATAAGCAATACCAACGAGTACTCATGCATCTCCTTAATCAGCATTGTTTTACCACTTTGGCACCAAAAATAACACAGTAGGATTTTTGGAATGACATACCATGCAATTAACAATACGAGTCAATAGTAAGTATAGGTGCTTTCCGTCCAGATCAATCTGACTCTTTTTTTCATGAGCTGTTTTAATCCTGTTTCTCAGTCCACCTCTAGTCTGTTCTGACAGGTTTCCACTGACTGCCCACCGCAGACACAGCAAGCCATCAATTTTTCAGCTGTAATGGCAACAATGGGTAGCGGGAAGGCTGTCGCTCCTATAATGACTGTTCTGTCATGAATATAATGGCTATGCTGTTATGTTTTATGGACAGGAAGTTCACATATTCCCAGTGTGAGCAAAAAGTACTGTAGCAGAGGGCAGCTAGCTTTATTTCTCTCTGAATCTGTTTTGTGGCAACACTGAGCAGTCTGTGGTGTTATAAAGAGGGAAGGACGTCATGAGACAAAGCCAGCTGATCTTTTCATTTGTCTATTTCTGTAAATCCTTTGATGCGCCATTTTCTCGCCTGTTTTGAATGACTTCTGCATGTAAAAAGTCCGCGTTGACGTTCTGTGACGTGTGATCAGGACAAAATGACATCTGGACACCAAATGAACGTCAATAACGCGAAAAGGTAAAATGTAACGTTGCCTTGCATTCACAGCCAACTGAAGCGTGCCCTAATGTTTTGGGACTGGCTCATCACTGGCAGCAACAACACAAGTCTCTGACCTGCTGCAGTCACAGCGACCTGGTCCGTGGCGAAAGTAAGATGAAGCGCAAAAATTAATGGCTGCCTATGCATTATCCTGCTAACACGTCGCAGCTTACCAAAGACATTAATCATCTGACAATATACCGATTTTAAATGTTTTTTCTTGGGCGAAATTAAGTAATCAACAAGGCGGCTCTGTGGTGCAGCCATAGAGATCCATGGCTACACTGTGAAAGAGCTGGAACAACAGCAACATAAACAAATCCAACATGTAGGAAAGATAATAAAAAAGTAAAGCGCTCTCTCCAAATAAATCCATGACCCCATGCTTTAATGTGGTCTCACAGCAACCATGTATAACTTCAAATCAACAAATAACACGCTGCAAAGCCACACAAAGACCCTTACACTACTCATATATTGCACTATAATGTAATGTGGAAAAGCAACACTATTCAATAATAGGGCGGGGCAAAAGGGCCAAAATCTTTCCATCAGGGTTATTTCATATCACGATAACGATATATATCACGATAACGATATATATCACGATGTAGCATGTTTTTTGGTGGTTCGATAAACAAAATTGTCTGAAATAACCACATGATGAAGCCTATTTGTGTACTCCAGTGTGAATGAAATACTTGACAAATGAAATGTACAAAGTATTTTCTCATTTAATTCAGAACTTAAAAGCAAAATTAGCATAGTGAAATTATAGACAAATAATGAGTGTGAGGGTGTGAAAACAAAACCACAATCTTCAAACGATATTCCCATTAAAGTGTTTCACATCAGATTTTCCGAGTAATTTGTGTTAGTATGTTAAGACGTAATTGTGTATCACGATATCTTGAAATATGATTTCATCACTATGCGAATCCATTGAGAGACGATTAATTATCATGTTGAATCATCGCCCAGCCCTATTCAATAGCCGTGTTCCTGACCTGTGATCTAATAGCACTGGAAGAGGCTGCATTGTGCCCGAGCTAGTCATCCAATTGCAAATCTCAGTTTCTTGCACATGTATTGATATATGATTAAGTCATGCACATCAAGCGGGCAGCACTCTGCAGCAGCAGTATCACAGTTACAGTGCAACTACAGGGATCTTTTTTTTTTCTTTTCTTAAAAAGGTATGGGTAAGTCCTAAAAGTGAGCGATGTAATCAGCGAGGCCATTCACAAAGACTGCCATCATTACTGCCAGACGCGGGCCTCGGTTCCAGCGAGTCACAGGGCAGTCCAACCATGAATATCT
The DNA here is from genome assembly GCA_943590825.1 of Bovichtus diacanthus. Taxonomy (NCBI): domain Eukaryota; kingdom Metazoa; phylum Chordata; class Actinopteri; order Perciformes; family Bovichtidae; genus Bovichtus; species Bovichtus diacanthus. The sequence goes on from CALSBV010010655.1 coordinate 5,455,793, forward strand.
CTTCCAACTTTCACAAGATGAATTCCTCCGGAGATGCCATCTGTTTGTCTAACGCCTGTGTGCCATGTGCACAGTTTAGATCAAGTTATTGCAGCAGGCATGTCTCAAGCCTCTGCAGTTCCTTATTCATAGGAGTGCTCATCACCCTGTTTTGTTTCGCCTCTGTGAAGTATCCCCATGTGGCCTTTTTTTTTTTTTTTTTTTTTTGCGAGAGGCTTCTCAAACTATAACTATACTAAATAATCCCATCACATGGGATTATTTAATGAGTTGCATTGGTCGACATCATCTCCCAAAATACTGTCATAATCAGACAGTAATGTTTGAAATTTGCCGTTGAAAAAGCTATCGTTGATATTTACAGAACATTTCGAGTTTAAACCGAACAGAACAGTCACAGAACAAGATGCTGTAAAACTAAACTCGTACCCGTTTGCCATTTTAATTCCAGATCAGATTGGCGAGTGCATGAAGCAAGCTGTGTGGACACACATGAGCACTTCCCTGGCTGATGTTCTGAAGCAGAATATTTTTCTATTTTTACATGTTTAGATTTACTGCACATTGTGTTGATTTTTAGCCTGTGGTGTTATTACATCCAACTGTTTTACCAAGTTAATGGCAATTTAATGGGCATTCATGGTGGGAGGCACTGCTGCAGGAGTAATATATGCAGTCATTCTGTCCACAAGTCAGATAAGTCAATGGGAACCCAGCAGTGGGGGTGGGGTGTGTGTGCGTGTTCAGGTTATCCAGAACTCACCAACTTTACAATCCTCATTCAGCCCTAAACCAGAATAGTGGGCTGTATATCATTCGAGTGCATTCAGACCCATTCTTGAAAGCATTGCTTAGATTGTCCCTCCCCTAATTGAAAGTCAAATGCAGACATTAAATACACATTACAAGTGCAAATGTGTTAGAAATATCACCATAGGAAACTTACATGTTGTTGCTTCAATATGCCGCTTTATGGTCTCGCATGCCCATCACAGCCTAATGTAGATAATTAGAATAATTGTCTCTTTTCTCCTTTGTTTGGATTTATATCCAAACTGGGCCTTTGAACCAGAATCCACTGCTTATATATGTGACTGCCAGCTATTCACTCAAACACGTATCCTCAATCAAGCGGTTTGACGTTTGCAAAGAGGCGATTGTATTGTTTCACAGACAGAGCTGATTATTTCTTGCACCGAGCCTCAACAGAAGACAGATATGTGTCAAATACTTGTTGGGGGCATAATAACGCGCAATAACACACTGATGGGGTGATTTTTCTTTCTTTCCTTTTTTTTTTTTTTTTGTGTGTGTGGACATATCGGATGATGAACGGCATATTGGCAGTCCGTGCACATCAATCAAGGCTCACCTACCGGATGGTGCTTCGTTCGGATGCCACGCTTTCTCTCGGCTCTGTTTGATGCGAAGTCCCTCAGATTTTGGCCGCCCTTTTTCCCCCCCTCAAGGGTCCTCCGGTGTCCTCCAGAAGCAGGTGTGACCACTATCTCGCCTTGTTGTATTCCCATATGTTGTCGCCAGTGCAATTATGAATGCTCCAGTTGATCAGTGACTGGATAGCCTGTGTGATCATGTGCTGCCAGCTCCTTTCTCTCTCTCTCTCTCCCTGTGTGTCTCCTCTCTGTAACTGCTCCCTCCGCCCGCTTATCTCCCCGCTGCGGCACTGGCTACATGGTAATACGGAGAAATAAAAACGTGCCCGAGTCGCTGGCGAACTTGCGCGCCTTATTATGGCAATTAGTCACCGGACCGGTCCGTGCTTGCTCATCCGTGCCCGTGCGCCAAAAAAAAAAAAAAAGAAAAAAGAAAAACAATCTGCTGGCTCTCAACTATATGCGCTATTTGCACTGAATAAATTTCCCCCGAGACGCTGAAACGTGTTTTATTTTCTGAAAGAGAGAGAGAGAGAGAGAGAGAGAGAGGGGGAAAAAATCTCTCCAATGTGCCGGCTGAGGCTGGAGAAGAGGGGCAGCAGAGGAGAGAAAGACTGAGGCGTAAAGGATGGAGAGGATTAAAAGGAGAGGGAGGAGGAGGCTGCACAGTCGTGAAAGCCTTTCCTCTATATGTCCTTTGAATAACAGTGAGACGCGGTTGCATATTTCCCCAAGTCTCTCTTTCTCTCAGCTGCTCCGTGTGTTTTAAATGTGCTGTGAACTTGTGCAAAATAAGCTGTGCAGATCATTGATAAGCATGCCAATGTAAAGTCAACTCCATCTATCTATCTATCTATCTATCTATCTATCTATCTATCTATCTATC
>CALSBV010010655.1:5458082-5474847 GCA_943590825.1 Bovichtus diacanthus
ATCTATCTATCTATCTATCTATCTATCTATCTATCTATCTATCTATCCAATCTATCCATCTATCTATCTAACTGCAGGGTTTTAGTCTAGAAACCAATCCTTGTGAATAAATAATATCACCGGGAGTCTCAGTTACATTTTGGAAAAAAACTAGTTCCCCTCATATTTTTGCTCTGGTCTCAGTCTCACTCCCTCCATGTCAGACTGATGGATGTACTTGTTATGTTTTTTAATTAGACCTCCACTCTGATCCGCGCAGCATGTTGGGCAGGTTATGATTCTGTCCAATCATGGCACTGTTAGTCTGAGCCTTGACAGCGAGTGTTTGCAAAGTGGTCCTCAAATTGGTCAGACATCTGCTGCTCCAGTCCCCAGAGTGATGTGGACCACAGCTTGCTGTGGGAGGAACCTGGGCCGTGTTATGAAACCCACCGATGTGTCTGAGTTTAGACCAGCTGCTTACATTTAGATTGTGCATCAAAAAACAATACTAGTTGTCTTGAGAGCTTTCCACAAATCCGCTGGGGAGGATGAGGTGTGGCACAGCTCTCTTTCCCAAATATGTTGTTTTGATATGTCCCTCCAAGATGTTCCATGACAAGTGATCGGTGTAGAAAAGCCGAATTTCATACATAAAAGGCAAAGCTGTAAGCAAAGACCAGTGGCTCCTATAATTACAATGCAGAGCGTCAGCGTATAACATTAATGATTCAGTAAGACCTTGAAAAATGAAAAATGCAATAACTCAAAATTTTCTCCTGTGCTCGCGGTGCATTTGATGTTATTTTGTGAGCATCAAAATGATGTCAGTGTTTCTCAGGGAAACAATTACTGGAACATCGGAGTGCTATAGCGTGGCAAAATGATAACCTTAGCCCCCTACAACTGTGACTCTCCTCACTGAGAGATGGCAGAAAAGCATAGGGGGTCCGTAACCTAAACTAAATCTGTGTGAGAAGTGTTGTTTCTCAGTCTTTTGACGGGGAACTGAAGCTGTTATATCCATCCAGACTCATTTTACCTTGCAGAACACAGAAGTTTCTGCCTCGATCGGTTCATTTTTTGTGTTATTGTAGGACTTGACTTGAATCAGAAAATCCGAAGTAACCCTTTAAAAACACCCAAGTCACACAATAACACAAACTAACGAACCAATCGAGGCAGCAGTAGACCAGCAACCTTCCTGCGTTATGCAAGGTAAAATTGATGTTTTTGTCAAAAAGAAGTCTGGTGGCTTTGAAGAGAGCATAGATGATGCTGCTGCCCCTGTCCACCGCAGTACATCGCTTAGCTTCCATGTAGTAACTCCTGCCAAACTGAGGGCATGCTGACCGCCATCTACTGCAGGTAATACACTGACTGTGGATAAGTACCGCATACGACCCTACTTCAAAACATCCAAACTACCCCTTTCAGCTGCCAAAGTGTTCATAAAAAGGTCCCAAATGTTTATGAATTGGTCGGTGTGTAAGTAGGCTTGTCTGTAGTTGCTTATCAAAAGTCCAAGGCCCTGCTGAATGTGCACGCTCCTTAGACATGCAGGAAATACTGTATACTACATGGGCGGTCAGAGGGGCCATCTGTCATTATGTGCAGGCAAGTCATCGATAGTCCAATCACTGTCATACTGGCAGGTCCAGATATTTCAGAGGCTCTGCAGGCTGACTGTTGATTTTTACAGCTGCTGTATATATATAATATGGACTCTCCTACATTTTGGCTGCCTGACCTGCATGTTGACGCACTGAGACGACTACTACGCCATTTGTGTCGTACTAGCTAATATCCACAACCTTGCATTAGTGCATGGCTCGTCAGCAGTTGATGTGGATGTACAGAAGCATACACATTTTGAAAAGTGCTAATCAAATTTACCTGGTCCTCATAATAGAGGCTAACTATGTTGTTTGGCTGAGGATGCTGCTGTCCTTGAAGGCCGTGTGTATCTGGCTCTTGTTTATAGCCAGCTGTTAAGATCCCTTTGTGATGAAGTGGCTTTCAGTCCATCCAATGAACTATTGTGCAGCTAAATGTGATTTGCCACATTGTAATTAGACTGCAGATTGAGTGAGAGCTTCAGTGCTGCGTAATGTTCAACACATTTTTCTTCAGAAGAAAATGAAGTGAATCCAAAGGCGCAAATATATAAAGAACCCCTAAACAGAGCTCCATCGGCAGGTGGAAAATGACTTGTTTTCCTTATCAATAAATAACGTACATGCATGCCACTGTATTATATTGCACAGCGTTTTGTTTTATCATGCTTATTGCTGATAATAAATTAAGTAGCCTACTTACTGCCGTATATTGAATACATTGTATTGTGTCCACCTCCATGCCACATGACCTCCAACAATAACACCAAGGTAAACAACACAACCATAATATTTTGATATTACTGTATGATATAAAGTTACTTACCGCTAAGCCTCAAATAAGCTGTACAAACGTACGACTTTGGTGACGTTATCTAACTTTAGTAAGCTATGCTAGTGTTGTTAACTTATGTTAACAACGACAGGAAACAACTGGGAAAAAGCTTAATGTAATCATTTCAGCGAATGTTGCTTTGCTAGCGACATTGGCATAGCTAGCTAACTTTAGCAAACTCAAAAAGGTTATTACAAGTTATTTGCTGCTCAACTTTAGACGTTACAGTTATATCGGGTTGCGTTGTTTACCGCGTGGTTTTGGTGGAGGTCGTGTGGCTTATTCAAATTCCTGATGATTGTCTCTGGCGCACACAATTTCAGACGTCACTTCCTTCACCGACCTCCGAGGAGGTGGGCCCGAGCCTGGAGCTTTGCAGCTACACCCTTCTCAACAGGCCTGAGACACAGGCTGCAGGGAACTCCAGAAGAAGCTGCAGTTTGCAATAGTTTAGAGTGATATTTTGAGGTAGTTTGCAGTATTTTTCTTTAAGATGTAATGACCAATATGGTGATTGAAATCATGATGTTCAAAGTCACCTTTTACCCCCTAATCTGTAGGAGTGCCCAGCCAGCGTCCAGGACACACGCCCCCCCCTCCCTTGTGACATTTTGTTCAGCTTTTCTCTCACCCACTGCCACTGCTCTCCATCTATGCTGCATTTATTTCCTTATCCTCCCTCTCCATGGCATCTCAGTGGGAGTGGGAGTATAATTACGCAGTCAGACGGTGTTTACAGACGCAAAAGCACCTTAATTTATTCCAACAGTTAGCAGTAATTCCCCACTTTAATTTATAGCTCCTCCACCCTGTGGGAAAACGAGAGAAGCAGATAGTGAGGACGAGGGGAAGAGTGAAGGAGCATATGGATCTTATAATACAGAATACAGTTGACTACAACATACTTCCACGAGGCTTACGCACACGTTAAAGCCATCACCATTGGTTTTACTGGACATTTAAGTTTTTCATTCCCAATCTATGGTGGCTTTTAGCACGCTCTTTAATGGAAGAAATACAAACAGAAAAAGATGTTCATGGCAGTGTTACTGTTCAGTAATCATTATGATCCTCTTTTATAGGAGGCTTCATCAGACTGCCAGCAGTGATATTTATGTCAGGTCAGACAGTAAACCAGGCAAAGCAGAGGAGTGAGGGGTTTCAGTTCGTCTTGACTGTCATTTAAACAACACGGACTGGAGAGCAATTTAGTTCTACCAATGTCTTACACTTCTCTTCTTGTAAACAGATTTTCAGCCCGTTTTAGGTGTAATTTACAGCAAACAGGGAGTCTTTTCAGGCCAACAGTCAATTACTCCTGTGTTTCCTTAACTTCTAAGTCCCTCTAAAGCTGTGAACACTGGTGAGAAAACTGGCATTGATTACATTCATACTGCCGCCTCAGAACAGCTTACAAAGGTTCTTATTGACTTTTTGGAAACCATGTGAGGCAAGGTACAAAACCTTAATGAAGGCACCCAAAGACTTATGTCAAGATACCCAAGAAAAACAGCCTGCTGGACTGTAGCAGCTGGCACCAGAACACACGTCTCCATCCCCAGCATGAAAGTGCAGTATTGATGCAGCTGTTGATGGCAATTTGAACAAGAACAAGTCAGAATGGAGAAGAAAGCATGGACCAACTCTCTGCATTGAGGGCTGTTAGGGAAATCTTAAGGACATAGTCAAGAAAGAGTCTGTGTTAAGAATTGTACATTGATAGAGAAACCAAATGCAGCGTCATCTTCCTGGACTTTATCCTCTCCTAAATACACCCATTTGCCATTGTCACGTAAAAAAAAAACCCAAAAAAACATTACATTACATAACATTTACTAATTTAACTTGAATGCACAATATCGCATTTTCTGCCACCAGGGGTCTCAATCAAAAACCATAACAAAAGACAGAGTTTCATAGGGTTATGGGAGCTCACTTCACCTCCATTACAGTCAAGTTGAGATTCCTTCAGGTTTTATCATTCAGGAGTTTTTTTTTACCGGGAGCCAAGTTATCCGCAGAGGTCTCTTCCTCCCCAAAACAAATTGACCGGGTGAGAAAAATCAGTAAAACACTGAATAAAGCAGTTTCACGTCAAAAGTCAGTGTTTCCCTGGCGGGCACAGGACAGAGGGGCTGAGAGCTAAACACTAACCACTAACAATTGCTCAACTTGTTTCTCTGATAACTGCAGACGTCCAGATGATAAAATCCTTTATCCGTTGAAATATACCAAGATCTAAATAGTGCATCGTGGCTTTAAAATGGATAAAAAGTACATTTATTTATGACTACCACAACACTGATGCATGCGAAAAAAAAGGGATATGACGCCATTACAGGCGACTAAATGAAACGGCACGTAACCTTGATTAAAATGACGGATTTCTTTAGGTTTGAACCTTTTTGGAAACATTTGGAATTATACAAGTACACATAACAAAATATACAACATAGGTCTAGTCGTTTTTTAGTCATTCTAATGCATTAATGTTATATATTATAAGTTTAAATTATCATACAGAAGGCCAATTGCATATAGTGTAATGCTAGAATTGTTGGATAGCGAACATTACAGCAGAGCATTAATAAGACCATTAGTAGGAGTGCAGGAGTAGGATAGGATGCTCATTTATAATAGAAAAACACTAACGAAAAGAAACAAGGTATTTCCAGTGCAAGAAGAAGAAAGAATAGTATGTTCATGGGGAAGAGGGAACATGAAGATATTAGATTTTAGGTTAAAAAAAAACAAAGACGCTGATTGCTGTGTTGACTGGGAGCATGGAGATGACTTCACTAATGATGAACCTGAGTGAGTACTTGATGTGACATTGGGTGTAGCCACAGTTCTGTCGCCACAGGGAAAATAAGTCCAACCGGAGAGGAGACGCACAAACAAAATTATCATGTGCACTTCAGTAAATAAGCTGCATCTGTCACTGGTCACACATGTCAGCGGTGAAAGCAAACAAAATTGGCAAAGAGTTGTCTCATCTGGCAAGTCTCTTCAGTAATTACGGCGGACTAAATGATATCACTGGGTCGTCCTGATGAGCCAGACTCTATGTAACTGTGCCCTGGTTTATGTCCGGCTGGAAACTTGAAGAATGTCGTCCACCTTTTGAAGAGGCTACAGGCAGGGAAGCATAACTTGGATGAGTGCAGGCAATTTGCAGTAAAATATTTTACAATATTTAAGAACTGTACAAAAATTATTGCCGTGGTCAAAGGGGAGGGGTAAAAACCTTGGTACACAAAAACAAAAAATACCTCTCCCAAACATCTCAAAGTAATATAACAGTAAAGTTATTCAACCATTAATTACTACAAGAGGCAAAGCATGAAGAATACAAGATGTAATTCTCCACTTTAAACCTCGCTATCTTAAGAGCACTCCACCGATTTAGCAGTGACCTCCTATATCATTGCCAGACTTTAACAATTAAAAAGGGACATGTCATGAGAAACTCTCTTTTTCAGTGCGTGTGCACATACATTTGGGTATCTGGAGTGCCTACCAATCCACAAACTGTGAAATTAATCTACCCAGTCAGTCTTTTGTGGACTGCCTCGGTCAAAAAACATGGGATTCAATGAGGCATTCAGTCATTTTTCAGGAGGGCGGTTTAAAGAGACTGGCACAAAGGCGAAGCGTTTCAGACAGAGGATGAATACAGATGTATTCAGACAAGAGATCAAGAGTTTAACACTAAAACATATTTGCTAATCTGCTTCTTCCGGACTGTGTTTGTGTAGTTTGATCAGATGTGATTGACACCATAAACAACCAACCCACAAGTGATTCTTATATTGCTAAAATCTGATTGGTGCACAGAAATACATGACATCACAAGTTATGAGTCCCGCACACTTCAAACCAGTGAGAAGAGCTACAGGAAAAAAACTACACTGACACAAACCTCTTAAGTGAAATAACCAAAACTGTTCGAACTTTGGCAGAAAAAAGTGTACAAGTAAAAGGATCATTTTGAAAATAGATTTCAGGGCCTTTGAAGTCTATTTTTTCTATGACGTTCAGAGAAAATATCATATATCCCCCAGATGCAAAGACAAAACCTCTGCATAGCTTCTTATGCTGTACATTTTGTACAGCATGACTTATATGTCACCAACATTATTCCACCCATTTGAATCATTGACCATTTAAAATGCAATGTAAATTAAATCTCCTGGGACAAACACGCTACAGCCATTACTTTCTCATTTCAGTGCAGAGTCGTTACCTTCTGGATGCTTCAGTTTAAAAACACTGCTCATCTGATGAAGAAGTACATGACTGAAGTTCTCGAGTGTCATGTCGGCATTTAATGGGAACATCAGATGGAAGCCCATAGAAACTGTAGGGAGATCAATCAATCACATTTTTTGATTGTGGGTTTCTTGATTTTTTTTGTTTTTTAATTCCCTTTTAGGTAAACCCAGGAAGTGAAAAAAAGAAGGTATACACCATTGCAGTAAATTACCACAAAAACCCTCAAGACCTTATACAAGTACCTCATAAAACACAATCACAGAATCATTCGTGGATAATAAATTTAGCATACAGGACGCAGCCACTTTTACTATAAATGGCGCAAAGCTTTCTTCCTCTTAAACACATTTACATATTCAGAATTGCTACAGTAAAACAATTAAAGAACTAAAGTTGAATTTTCCCTAGCTGTCATATCATCCAATTTTAAACAGCGAGATAAAACTGAGAAACGCATGTAACGTTCAAAGGACTGCTTATAAACACGGGAAATTGTAGTCATGTAGTGCAAATGGGTTTTGTGAGAACCATTTGTCAGCTTTTCAACTATATCACCGTTCTACGGAGGCCCCAAACTACAAAAACAATTTCCTCTCTGTCATTTACATACACATTTCAATGTTAATTCTCCCTTTAAACCATTCATCCGGCTACATTTCCTATACATTAGAGACACATAAAAAAAGATGGATAAACCATGGCAATCAGTACTTAAACAGGAGGAAAAAGAAACCCATCTAATTGCTGGAGAGAAAACACAGGTGATAAGCAGGCGTGGAAGGGAAGAGTTAAAATGTTCATTTTAGACTTTATTATCCCTTCTTCCTATTCCTGAGATAAACAATCCATCTCACCGTGCTGCAAAGGGTAGTGATCCGTTACAGCATGATAACAGTCATTTTGATGAAATGAGGCAGACCACTCAATTAAAAACTGAAGCGGCTGTCAAATTCTTGCAAACTAATAAATCCTATCTGCTAACTATATTGTGCTGTCCTTGTGGGTAATTTAATTATATTTATAAAAGTGATATTGGTCTCATCTGTTAGGATTGTCCTTGTTTCTCCTACTTGACTAAATATTCCTGGGATCCTCTTCCTGCTGGTGTTGCCTCACTGTCAGGCTGGACTCCTTCAGACTGCAATGTTAAATTGCCGAATACAGAGTGGAATTTCCCCACGGGACTCACCAAGGCACAACCAAATATTTACAGAGGAGCACATTCTTTAATCCACATCGCAGCCATCATTTGTCCCCTGCAGAGGCAGGTGTGAAATATTCTTGGCACAGAGCAGGCTGGCACAGCAGTACGAGCGGGGGAGAGAGGCAGTGAGAGGAGAAAGTCGGGGTTGGGCTCAGCAGTATCACATGTTAGAGGGTCAGCAGTGGTAATATGGTGGAGGTCATGTTTTGTACTTTTCTTATTTTTTTACAAATCCTATATAAAGACCAGAACCAACAATGACTTACAAGAATTATTGTTTGTGTAGATGAAGCCTGATTTGTTATTCCTCTCTGCCATAGACAATGTTCGCCCGTAACAGCCAATGCAAGTACTCCTTCCGGAAAGAAAGAGGGGCGAACCTCTGTAGATACAACATACCAACGTTTCTTTCCGCCATCCACCATGACAGGAATATTTTCAGAACTTACCATTCGGGCCATTGGCTTCGCTCTTTTTTTGTTCCATCTCTGTACAGTTCGCACGTTGAGCCTTGCTGCTGGAAATACTCACAACTATCTCAAATTTGTATTTATCCGCTGCTGAAAATAGTCCCCAACAAATACAAATTACAACTTATTATAATTATTCCTTTTGACATATGCTAAAAACTAAAGTTAAGAGTTACGGTAAATCGGAACGTATTGAGACAGACAGAGGCATTGTTGACAATAAAAATATAGAATATTACCAGCCTTATCCTTTAATAGACTATCGAGGGTGAGCTATTCCCAGCAGAAAGCTCATCCCCCACAACCGCTGGAGACTCGCTAAATTACTTATCAAAGATTCCTTGTTGATGATTCCCAATTAATGATGTAATTTTCCACACCAATGAACTGACGTAGTCTATCCAGCATCATACGGGACAGAAATAGTGGAGGCAGGGAAGGGAGACAAAATCAGCACAGAGGCATATTGTTGGGGAGGGTGAGTGAGTGTTAAGGGGAAATCTTCTCTCTTTATACATCAGCAGTGCTGTCCCTTCCTCACATGGACAACATACAGTGAGTGTCACATCGTGCCACAGCAGAGAGAGGAGAGAGCAGTCGTACGATCGTACACAAAACTCTCCTAACAAATGGATATAAATATAGAAGAGAATTATTAGTTTTATAAAGAACAAGGCTGTTTATTGTTTGTTTTTTTTGGTCCCCTGCTGGCTTGTTGGTTTGTTAACTCACAGTAACAGTTAGAGCTCCTTCCAGTTAGAGCTAAAGCCAGTGTTTCCATTAAGCCTCAACATCAGTGGCTCCCAAAGCCCCGGCACCCTGGGGTGCCTTAAGGACGGGCCAAGGGTGCCGCAAGATTCATCATATTATTGTTCAATGTTTTGAAGAACGTTACACGGCAACATTTACATGAACCACGTCTTGTGTTCTCAGACATATCTAAGCAGAAAAAAAAACAATAGGTATGAAAATCACTGTATTAAGAGCTGTTTAATATGCAGCTAATGCCATGACAACCCACGGTTGCCAGTTGTCATAGTAACACAACACACTTTCCAGCTCAGGAGTTTCTGAGGAGCACAACAGTCAGAAAAACAGTGACCATCAGAGAAAGTGTTGGGAAAATATGACACTGTAGACAGAGCTCAGAGAAACTATACATCTCCGAGCTCCGCACAGAGTCACAGGACTGAATCAGAGAACAAGAACCAAAACAACAATCAGACTCAACACTACAGCCACCGGCTGAACGGGCAGGTTGTGTGGTGCTGTGAGCTCCTGATATCATACACGTGTGATGTGGCGCCGCCATACCTGAAAACAAGACAAGGAGGCAGCCGTCAGTGCGGTCAGGCCTGCGGGCTGTCCTCTCTCTCCCCACATCAACAGCAGCCTCACATGTCACGTCTTATCTAAATGTGTCCGACCTTTTGTTTTGTTTAAGTCGTTTGTCCTCGTACACCTTAAATATAACCCTATTTTAATTTGGAAGAAAATGGAAGAATCATATGTACCTATTAGCAAATGTGTGGACTCAAGTCACATGACTTGAACTCAAGTTTTGCCAAAATCAAAAAAAAGACTTGAAACACGACTTGGACGTCAACACACGACTCGTGACTTCACTTGGACTTGTGCCTTTTGACTTGAACATACTTGATACCTTCCCCCGAAGCCCAAAGATGAAAACATATGTTATTTGTGTGCCACAAATCCATTAATTTCCTGACTCAACTAACGTTCATTCAGAGCAGGTAGACACTTCATTCCCCAGATCCACTTTATTCGTTTAAATGTGCATCTGTAAATCTGCAGAGCACTTTGGCTTTTATTCTGAGTGATTGATATTATTTAACTTAAAATTGGTATAAAATATGATGGTGAATGAATGGTAATGATTAAAAAAAATTTAATAGCTCAAACCGATAAGCATGCAGGTGGCTCAGTGTGCCGTGGCGTAGAAAGGTTTGGGAGCCACTTTTACAGTCATAAAGACAATTTTCTGTTCTTCTATTTTGTATTATTCAAAATTAAATATGTTGAGGGTTATGGCTGTAATTTTTCAAATATCACTCTGGGTTATTATAACGTGTAATTAGCATTTTAGCATTTGTTGTTTTTTTAATTATTTTGTACATACTACAGGATGAATTGATTTCAAAATAAGTTTAAATCAGCAATAAACAGAGGCCCCTAGTTTTTAGAGTTGTGTGTCGTTATGAAACTTACTCAAGGTCTAATTCTTCTCACAAACTACATACATTTTTACATATGTTACCTTGGACTATACAACGAGTTCCATTTTCTAAAATGATTAAACACAGAGAAACATCTAATTAATGCGCACAGATTGAAACATCTACGGTATGTCATTTCAGTTTATATTTTGTCATGGCAGTGAAATAGCAGAATAACTGAAATCATCACTGACATGTGGCCCTGGAAAAATAATTAAAAAAATTCTTTAGTCAAAATCATATAAATACATTGAATGTCTGCGAAGCAAATCGATTAGCTCGTATTTCTAAGTCTTAATGTGGCTCTGTTGTACTTTTTATGTCTTAAAACCTGTTCTACAACATCGGGGCTTTACACCTACTCTTTCGCCTTTGGACTTGAATAATAAGAAGCAGAGCACTTTCTAGGATATTTGTATGAATTAAAAAAGGATGTTTGGGCTGAGAAATCATGAAATAGCTCCAGACTTAAGCAAAGTGGTTGGCCATAACTGAACAGCAGATAATAAATGTGAGATGACAGAAATGCGAGGGTACATGCATAGCACGATTCTTATCTGTAATTTAACAGTGAAAATGGTTCTTGGGCTGCAGGAGATTCCAATGTTAGGTACCTTTAAACCTGGGTTATTTGAGGAAAGAGATTCAGTGACAGCGACAGCACTCGCTCTCCCTGCGGGAGCCACTGGGGAGGGCAAGTGAGGGCAGCTATCGATCCAGTGATCTGCTCTGCATGTGGGCAGTGAGCCTCAAGTGCAATACAGTCCTTTATTTCCCGCTAACCTACATGAAATGGTTTTATGGCCGAAGGAGACAGAAAAGCTCCAGAGTTTGCGTGGGGGTCAGAGCTGCGCCCAGCTCCCTGGTGCAGCAGTAAATGGCTTCATGCCAAGCTGTGGGAACATCTCTGGATGTTGGCGTCGTTGATTTTCTGTCACACCTTCCTCATCCGTCTCTCCCAGGACAACATCTGCCGGGGCGACATCTGTGAGGAACCTCGACAGGGTCAAAAAAGGTCACTAGGGACAGATGTTCCCCCTTTTATACCTCAACGTTTACAGTGAATGACCTTTTGCTGAAATTGAGATCAATTTGCAAACTGGACTTTTTAAAGTAAATTAAGTAAACTAATTGAAATTAGACAAGTTGGGCCATTAAATCGTTTCAAAGTTTCCTAAAACACCTGGCCACTGTAGTTTTTAGCAGACATCGCTCAAATAGGAGTAAATATTGCATTTGTTGGGGACTATTTTCAGTCATGAATAAATATACACATTTTGGGATTTACAAAATAAACTACAGTGCCCATGTTGATTGTAATGAATAAATTGCATCCATCCATCCATCGCCCCCCTCCCCAGCAACATTTTCCAGCTCCTCCCGAGGCGTTCCCAAACCAGATGAGATACATAATCTCTCCATCGTGTTCGGAGTCTGGCCCGGGGTCTCCTAATGAATAAATTGCATTTCTAAAATGTGTTTTTGTTTCCCAGTTACAAACACACCATTTGGATCATAGTATAAAAAGTGTTGGGGTGTGTCGGTAAATTGTTCTTAGCCAAGTTTGTCAAGCAAAGAGGCTCAGGAACATACTGAATACTAAAAATACATCTTCATCCTCAATTTGTGGAAAGTTACTCACACATGAGCAGTGTGCATCTGTTTGTACCATCTACGCGAGTACGGCACAATACATGGAAACAACTGTGAGGCGATGCATGAGAAGGAGCTAAATTAATAATGAAGATATCACAACACAGACTTCTTCCTTCATCGTGCATTATCACCCACCCCTTCTCCTTCCCAGCCTCCACCACACACACACAAACCCTCACACACTGCCACCACACCTCCTCCTGCATCCAGCATATGGATCTGTAATTATTATGCTTTGCTGTGTGTGCACAAGGGCAGGAAAGCATTCCATGTGTCCTTCAGCCGCTTATTGTGCCAGTTTCAGCACAAATGTGGCCCATGCATGTGTTGTTGCTAAGAGGCTTGAGTGATAGCTGTAGGCGCTCTCCGCACATACACATCAGCTAAAAGCAATTTAGTGCCTGTTAATAAGAGCGGCACAGCGCCCACAATAGAGTTGATTGTATTTCCTCTGAAACGGTGGTCCTGTGTGCTGCATGTCGGCCTTGCGCGTGCCTGTAAATGCACTCATGCATTACAAGGGCTTGACCCAGATCACAGATAGACATAATAATGCATGACAGGTTGTCCTTTTGAAAGCCCTGTGTCCTAAAAGGCAGACTGGCCATTCACAGTCTCCATGTCTGATACCCTCGTGAATAAAGGAACAGTCTGCCACGAACGTCTGAGTTTCCCTTTAAAGTTCAACGTATGTTCATCTAAATCTTTAAAAACACATCCACACTTTGTGAGATCATCGCGTATACTATATCCAGTAACAGCTTGTCCCAACATTTCTCTACAGCTATAAGATGCATTCTTTGAGTGAAATATTCAGACAAGACACACTGTGTGTTTATGGCTGCATCCAATGGAAGGATTATATACGTCGTGTGCATCGATTTATACATATCCTCCAATTCAGAATATATTTGGTATAGTTAGAAATCATATCAGATTTTCATTACACTAAAGAATTCACGGTAACGATTTCATCTATGGAAAAGTTGAAAAAAATCAAGTCAAATTCATATTTTACTTTCTTTATTGTTCGTCTTGTCAGTTTTTTGGCAATTGAATTACACTCATTTGTGTGTGGGGGCGTTGGGGCAGGGAGACAAAGTGAGAACGGAAAGAAAGGGAAATAACACCCATATTTGGAAACCTAAAGATCCCTCCTGTAATTTAAAGTAAACTTACATAAGTTTGACAGTTCAAGAGATCAAATGTCCTCAGCTTGAGCATTCACGTTAATGTGGGAGTCTTGCGGCTTTGACTTTGGACATGTAAATATTAGATTGGCAAAGAAGCCCAGCCAAGATCTTATTCCAGTTGCATGAGGCGCTAAAATTACTCTGAGGATGTGATCACATGCCAGGATGTCAATTTGAGTACAGTTTCCATGGCATCTGTGAGTATATCCAGATTATATTTATTCATTATACATGAGCACCATATTAAAGATGCATACGAACAGCTTATCGCAAAGACTTTAAAGGCGCTCCTCACCAAACAAACAAAGATACTGTATTATTCAAACTATCTCATGTTGTGGAACTGTACCACGCATTCCTCAGCTTTGAGTTATTCAGAGTTAATGAGGCTGAATTTATCCTGAGTAGTGTCATCTGAAGGGCATATAGGAGGGGAAGTGACACTTCATCCTGGTAGAACATTTTTACATTTTATAGTTCATGAAATAACTCCACCTCGTGAATAGTAATCCAAAAAAATCTGGCTGCTCTGATGGTCTTTAGTCAACAGGATTGCGTGCAGTTATTACTGTTGGGGGTTTGTGGAGGTGAAAGTAGCGACAGCAGGCCTGCAGGTCAGCTGATACTGGAGGCTGGACTCCTCCTCAACTTCTCCGGAGGTGCAGTGAGCACGCTGGGCGGAGAAAGGGGTTCCGCCTCAGGGAAATCATTCAGAATGCAGCTGCGGGAAATGCTGGAGGCGACCAGTGCGTTGCCTTTGAGAGCTCAACGCACTGCAACTTAAAAGGAAACATAATGTAGGATTCGGTATTTTGACGATTTATTGCCCCCTACAGTACAATTCACTTATACACCGCTGTCGTAAATATGGACAGCTGTGACATTACACATCCATTTGCTGCGGTTTCATTACTTATGATCAAAAACTAGAAAGTTGACAACTTTGCTAACACAACCAGAACATCAAGCGAGTGCTACAACACAAGACATAGCAAGACATGCTAACTAGGTTTTATTGCAACGAGTAAGGCTTTCTGTCCATCAGGAAACTTTGCAAGTCACAGGGATTCGAGGCAGTGGACATTAGCAGTGTGGTTAGCTTTCTGTGCTGTAGGAGAAGTTTCAATGAGGTTTTGTGTCTGATATTTCAGTGCAGCACATAAAACATTAAGGATCGTCGATCACATGAAGGCTACAGTAGAGTCAACATATTCTTTGGCTGTTCATACCTGGAACACCTGGTGCATGTAAACATACACACTGAGTTTATTCATGACAGTGTCTAATGTTCCATCTGAATCTATGTGCTGGTTAGTATTCATCTCTCTCCATAATCTAGTCTGTTAACGGTTCTCGCTGTCTCCTCAAGCGTTTAACCTTGTCAGAGATAGGCTTGGATCCATTAAGATTTCCTGAAAGGGTTGAGCATTACGGGCTCATTTAGAATGAGTTCCATTTTTAATAAACTGCTCAGAGCCCTGCAGATCAGATACCGAGGAGGTGCACTTAACAATGCCGGAGAGATAGATATGCCTCATAATTTATATTACACAAAGGCTTAGGAAATCATACCAGTGTACCCTCCATGATTTCCCCCCCCCCCCTTTCATTTTGTTCTGCTCCTTCCTCTTCTTTGTGAAAGCTCTTTTCACGCCACACGCTCTTAGTTTGACATATTCAACACATTTAAAAGCTGCCTCGTCATCTTTCAGTTTTGCCCTGCTGAAGCTCTGGTGGGATTGTTTTATATGCTGCAATAATGTTTACCTTTTTTTTTTTTTTTTTTTTTTTTTAACAGACTTAGGGTTATTTGTTTGTACACGGGCATCACCGCTGCCAACTGAATCTATAACAGTCTGAATAGGCTTGTTAACGTGGATGTTACTGTCCTGTGGATCTTACCGCCGGTGATTTGACTTTTTTTTACAACACACGTTACACTGGTATCACTGCACAATCATGCCTAAAGGTGGACATGCTTGGAAAGGTAATGATCATATCTCAGCTGAACCAGAAATGATGGGATGAGAATAAAGCGGGCAGGGTTAACAGACAGTGAGAGGGGTGATGGGTGCCAGAGGGTTAGGGTGAGGTTAATGGAACTGGTGGCATAAAAAAAAAGTGCAGGGAAGGCTGTTTAAATGGTATGTGAATTGAAAATGCATTTTAAGCTGCTGAATCAATACGTTTCTCTGTTCTGAAAACCTGTCGGTTAGTGAAGGCTTTGAGTGGAGCGGGTGGGGGCGAAGAGAAACTCAAAGTAAAGACCTTTCTATCTACTACGTGACTCTAATAACAGAAATACCCAATGTGTCGACATATTCATAAGCATTGCACTCTCTTTTTTTTCTTTTTAAGCTCCAATGCTATTCTCCCAGTCAATAAAGCACAGAAATATGCTGCTGGAGAAATATATATGTCTTTATCCTCGCAGTATCTCTTGGGTCGACCTGCATGATTAAGTGAAAGCAGCTCTGTGCGCAGCGCATGACTCACTTTTCTGACATCTATTCACAGATGTTAGCTACTGCAAAATTAAAGTTGCTTGTGTAAATGCCACAGAGTCAGAGTAGGACAAGTAAAGAAGGAGGAAGTAGACGCACACGACAAAGGATCATTCTTTCTCGTTCATCAACACAAGGTTGTCAGCCAATGATGCACTCTGCAACTCATGGAGCTTGCCCACACGTTCCCCCACAATACAGAGCGAAAGATGATTCACTCATGAGCAGAAAAGTATTCTTCTACATACCACCTGTAATTTACAAACTGTCACTGCCAGGTGAAAACCTCTTAACTGGTTGTTTTTAATTTCCAACTTTAATTAAAAGAAGCTATAAGCTATGAAAATGTGTTGACCCTTGGGTTAATGAAGCCTATTGCACGCAATGACATAAACTCAAACTAAAAATGCATGATCTTCCATAGGTCTGGCATAGGTCAAGTTTCAAGGGCTGGAAACTACAGTTCCCAGAATGCAACAATAGTATCTCAATAGTATCTTTCATTAGACGCTCCCTGCCTGTTAAATGTGTACATTTTTCTCTCAACGTGCTCCGTTCATAACTATGACACAACATCATCCAAGTTATTTTCTTGAGGCTTTAAAAAAGCTCTTCCCAGATTATGCATCACAAACAAAACACTTTTGAAAATATTACACAAAGTATATCCAACAAACATGTATATTTAATTTTTTTATGATTTTGATAAATGTTCTTTCTGATGCTAGACTGAGAAAGAAAGACTGAAAGAAAGAAAGAAAGAAAGAAAGAAAGAAAGAAAGAAAGAAAGAAAGAA
>CALSBV010010655.1:5474857-5554219 GCA_943590825.1 Bovichtus diacanthus
GAAAGAAAGAAAGAAAGAAAGAAAGAAAGAAAGAAAGAAAGAAAGAACGAAAGAAATTCTCATTTGTTTGTTTTTGGAAAGACATTGAGAATTATATATTGTGCAAAACAACACATGCAATTAATATTGAAGGTAAGAATATTATTACTTATAGTGATTGTAATTATAACAGTTTATGTTCCATTGTTCACCTTTTTTATCTCATTAGGGAAATCTCATATTCATAAAGCTACATTTCTTAACTCAACCACATCTTTTAAGTTGTTTTTAATTGAATGTTATTTAGAGTCATACATTTGTAACAAATAAGAGATCCATGGCAGTAACTAAAATTTACTCAGAGATGTTTGTCACCAAATAATTATTGTTTTAGCTATTTTTCTTCTTTCTTGATTCATTTAATTGGTATGATTGTCTGACTGTCATTTTTATTATGTTCGGTTATCGTAACTGTAAGTTTAAACAAATGATGTATGTGTTAAAAGGTATCGTCAACTGATTGTCAATGATTAATTGAAATGAAGTTGGGGGAAAACTAAATAGAAAGTTCCTCCAGAGTCACAGAACACATTATAACTGTTTTAACAGGCTGAGTAATACTCTCAATGATGAGTAAACTGACCTGTATATGGAAAATCTGTGGAGTGCCCCTTTAAATTGATTTAAGTCAATTAACTTGTCACTTCAACCTTCTATTCTAATCTATACTTTCCTTCAGCATAATCATACTGTACAGTTTCCATCATATGGCACAGGTCAATATACTGTCTTGATGCTCGTACACAACTAAAACACATTTTGTGACTGACCGTTTAATAGAGAAATCTACAGACCACATCTGTATGTGCGATCCACTCTGAAAACTCATCAATAAGTGAGATACGACGGCATCATAGTGCTACTGGAAAATGTTTCCTCCTTTTGTGTGTGTACGCTGCTGACTAAAAGAAGTGCACTCAGTTCTTGGGTCACTTCCAAGGCGCACATACTGTAATTGATGATTTTGAGCAAGTGCTCCATCCAGATCTGTCTTTGTCATGCTCAATATATTACATTTATTCTGTGCAAATCATCCACCCGGGGATTGATATGATTAATGACTCAATGACACATTATATTCATGTTATCCAGTACTTCTCAATTGCTCATTGTGGCTCTTGTACTGTCAGTGCCAAGCACCCTACTGACCCCCGGTGGTGTGGAATTTATGGTGCAGCACTCAGGACCACGGACAGCGTCAGAGTTCATGAAACTTATCAGTGGACTAATAGAGCATCGTGGGTCCTTAATGGGCAACGTATGATCACAAACCACACATTTTAATAGCCTGTTAAATATTTTATTCAGCACTATCATCAGTTAAGACACTTAGTGTACAGTTTTGAACATAAAGCTCATGTTGGACAGTTGTACATGAGTGGCTACTCTCCTACAGTCAGGAGCTGAAAGTAAGTTTTCAGCTTTTGAATTGTAAACACTGAGTCAGTAACCGACAGTAGAAATACGTAATGTATAATGTAACCTTAATCCCTGACTATTTTTAATTAAGGAATTGCTTTTTAGAAATAACATTTGCTAATATAATGAAAACCTATCAGTCATAGTGGCAGCCTGAAAGTTTTACCTGCCACAGCCACCATTTACCCTGAATTTGGCAGGTGGCAGGTGCTCATTTTAATTCCTGCCTACAGTGCAGACCTGCTGAAATATTTTTAGAGCAACACTACAATTCAGCGCTTCATTGAAGCTGCAAGGTCTCACAGTACGAGGAAATGTAGCACAGTACCAAACATTGTTGTCCACATCCGTATATGGATCGCATCTCGAAGGACATTTATTTTTTGGTTCACTGCAAATTGTTACTAGAAAGCCATTAACAGCTATTAATGGTACTTTCATAGGTGTCTGCGGAACTGCTAATATGCTTAAGATGACACTTTAATTCTGCCTTCTAATTAAAATTTAATTCCTTACAAAATCTAAACATAGTTTCAATTTACCACGCCAACAGAGCTGTTTCCCCCCCCCAACAGTTTGTTGGCGTTCATTCTTGTTGTGTATGAAAGTGTGAGTTTTCATGAGTTTATGAGCATTTGCTTCCTCCTGCAGAGACAAAAGTCTTGCCCTTCAGAAAGTGCAGCTGTTTGTAAGCGATGCTGTGCCAAGAACAGCGGCCTTTGCTGCAGCACACAGTCTGTAGAGTATGTGAAGCGAAGAGTTTGATTAGCCCAGAGGCTCAGCTGGGAATTCATCTTCTGCCAGCGATCAATGAGCGGGCTGCAAAGCATGCCAATCACTTTTATTGGTTTCTCCTTGCTTTTGTGTTATCACATGCATCATCACCACCAATATAATATCACCTTTTGTGGCTCCATGGCAATGTCGGTCAGTGGGTCCAACACAGACTCAAATACAACAACTATTAATTCAACAACATGGATTGCGTTGAAAGTCGCGTACAGATATTCCTGGTGCTCAGGAGATGAATCCTAATGACTCGTAATCCCCTGACTTTTCATCCGGCACACATTTATGACCAGAAAAAAGCCGATGACATTTCCATCAGCCTCAGATGTACTTCACGTTTAGTGCAAATGAGCAAATGTTGGCTACTTAAATGGTAAACGTTATACCTACTAAAAACAATCAGCATGGCGGCATTGTCTTTTTGTTGTCATTAGTTGTGACGTTAGCATCTAGTTCTAGTTCTGTGGCTGAGAAGAAAATAACTACATCCAACACAAAGGTGTCACACAGCTTCTCTTTATGGCCACACACCCTGTACAATGTCTTTTACTGGCTCCTGGCTTGGTGATACACGAGAAAGGGTGTAATTTAGTGAGAAGGTGTAATTAAATGTCTTGTCCTGTGTAATGAAGGTCTTCTATCATTATGTGGCCAGTGCCACTGCGTCCTTCTCTGTCCTGCCCTGTGTCGGCTGTGTCCTGTTCAGCGTGTCCTGTGCTGTTAATTGCTGTCTTGTCCCGAGCAGAGGTGCACAAAGTGCTAAGATATCCTACTTGAGTAGTAGTAATACTACTGTGTAGAAATACTTACAGTTATAAGCATTCAAAATGTTACTTAAGTAGAAGTATTTTGTATAAGCATCAAAATATATTTTAAAATCCCCAAAGTAAAAGTGGTAATTGTGCAGAATAGCATTTCCCAATAATATATATTATATTATTGGATCGTAATTGTGGATGCATTAATGTGTTCATCACTTTAATGTTGCAGCTGGTAAAACATTTAATCTACTTCATGGACTATAGCTGGGGAATTCACCAAGGGATCAACAAAGTTTATCTTAACCTATAATAATACATTGATATACATTTCTATTATTATTCTGAATCTGAAAAGTAACGAAGTAAAAAAGCGTAAGAGTAAAAAGTACAATATTTGTCTCCGAACTGTAGTGGAGTAGAAGTATAAAGTAGCAGGAAATGGAAACACTCAAGTAAAGTACAAGCGCCTCAAACGTGTACTTAAGTAGCAGTAGAGTAAATGTACTTCTTTACTGTCCATGTGGTCTAATGGGGAAATGGAGCCTGTCTGATCCATTGCCAGTGACCGTCATACATCACATCATTTAGTTACATGAGTAATAGAACAATCAAGCAATCTAATATTATTATTATTATGTAAAAGTATCTTACAATTGCCTTTTATTGAGCACAGTGACACATTCACACATTCTTTCACAGAAGGGATCACCTGACACGGGATGAGATAAAACCACACACAGCAGCCACCTAATGGTACAGTAAACCGGCCACCAGTAGGAGGGTCGGCGGTTCGATCCCCTGCCTCTGCGGTCAGCATGTCGAGTGTCCTTGGGCAAGATACTGAACACCAAAATGGCTCCTGAGTGTGTGTGTGAATGGTTATCACTGATGAGCATGTGGCATCTTGTACGGTAGCGTGTGAATGGGTGAATGCTGACGTGTTGTAAAGCGCTTTGAGTGATGCAAAGATTGGAAAAGATATCGTGAAAAGCAGACTCCACCCACAAATTAACCATTTGTATATCCATCCATTATTAATATGATATATTGTGTATAATTACAATAATAGAAGAATACAAAAAACGGAATAAAGTCTTGATTGAAGTACTTTATTCAACTCTCACACAACTGGTGCAGTATAATCCACAAGTGTCATGTAATCTCAGTTCTTCCCAAACCCTTCAGTGACGCGCTGGGTGCGCGTTTTGGCAAATAAGACTCTTAATTGGACGCTGGGAAACTTTTAGTCAATGTGGACATGCTACACATCGTTAGATTATCCACAATTCAATCCTTCAATTCATTTTAGGGAAATTCAAAGTCACCGGCATGGTAAACACGAAACGAAAGGCAGGCGGTGACTTCCAGCCTTGGGAGTGGTCATAAAGTCCGACTTTTGTGTCCATTCCTCGGTTATTTATCATCCTTCAGTCCGTGAGTGTCCACCGTTCAAAAGAATCAAAACGTGTTTTCACTCAAATCAATCCAAGGTGTGAATGTTGTCATGAAGTCCATTGCTCACTGTCTGCCGCACTTTTTCCGACATGTTCTCTCCTTTCTGCACAATGTTGTTGGGTCTGCTTGTTTCCGTTACCTTGCTGGTTTCAAAATAAAAGTGTGACCAACTTTCTCTGTTAAGTTTTCACCCTTTTTCTTTTTCCGTTATGTTAAAAAGGCTCGTTGCTGATAGGAAGGTGGGATTTAAGAGGATCTTAGAGAGATGTCGTGTCAGCATGCCGGTGCCATTGTGAAACCATCATTAATAAGTGTCTCGAGCTAGATCAAGTGAAAGAGTCCTAATTGATATGTTATTCCATAGCCTAACTTTAATACAATGAATATTCATACTGATTTAAATGAACAATTAGATAGTATTTCCCATCTTTGCTGAAGATGCCTGTCCCAAATATACTTTGGTGAAGTTCAGTAATGGAAGCAAATAAAATCCAGGGCTATTAGATAGTTTTACAGTATTTTAAAAACACTTCCGCATAAACAGTCTCACGCGCGTGCAGGGGCTCTACTACTCGCGTGCGTTGGTACGAGTCCGAAGTGTTTTAAATAGTAAGGTTTTTAGCGAAAATGCATGCGTTATTGAAGTAGTGAGCATATGAAGGGATAAACGAGGCTTGGATTTATACTGCACGAGGTGAGTGCTCGAGACGTTTCTCCGATTGTAATTACTGTGCATCGGGGTGCATTCAAGAAAAACGTTTCCCTCAACACTTCCAGGTCACACGGGGTGAGTGATCAATATACAAGGCATCATTTTGTGGGTGAAGGGTTACTTCATTGCAGATATCATCCAACATTGTTAAGCAGCTCAGATGTACTGTAGAAACAGAAATAACGGCAGGATAGAGGGATTGTAAGACTAAAAATAAACTCGCACAGAGTTAAAAGAGGCTGAAACCACTCCACTTACATCCCTGCTGCTGCCACCTAATATACACAATACCTGTTAAAGCTATTTTAACAGTCACGAGGCTCGGGAATTTTAAAGAACATAAAAAGGTCAAGTTGAAGAACAGAAATAAATAAGTAAGGAACAAAGCAGCCCAACAGTATCTCAGCATGTCGGCATTATTTGTCTTCAAGTAGACCTACCTCAAGGAAATAATAGCCAAGGAAAAAACAAACCTTTGCGAATGCTGGAGAATTTGGTTCCACAATGAAAACAATTTGATGAAGACCACAGAAGAATGTCTAAATTCCAGGGAAACGTATTGCACACGTCTGGTGTTAGGTCAATTTTAAATTGTTTAAATTACATTGAAATGATTTAGTTTGTAAAATGAATCTGCTCTTTTGGTGGAGGTATTTCTGTTAAAAAGACAACTTTCCTTATGTTGAAAGACATTGATGTGTGTGTTTTTCGGTTTGAGAAATATTATTTGTACATAAAAGGTCAGTAAACGTTGTTACTTTAATTCAGTCAACTTGTCTGCATCACTTAATTTACAATTTACTTAATTTTGTTAATTTAACAAGGTAAACCTTTTAGGGTAGCTACCTTTTTTTAAATAAATAAACCAATGAACTCAACCACCCCACCATTTTAGTTTAATTCATCATCATAATCATCATTATTATTATTATTATTATTATTATTATTAGACACAATAAAGAGTGCTGGGGACTGAAAAACATGATGCAGTGCATTTCCAGAGCAACACTCCTAACAATATTTGTCAGAGCTGATGACTTTCAGAAACTCTCACCCTGAAGATGATCCCAAGGTTGTTTGCTTCTGTTACCAAAAGATGTGGGGTAAGTTACTGTTCAAATATATAAAACATAATATTTGAAGTAATAATTTGTGATGTCTCTAGCTAATCTGATCAAGGCTTTTTGTAATATGTCAGTCAAGTAATAATAGTTTGAAGGTTGAAAGCAAATAAATCACATCAATTCATTTTTATCACTACTTAGACATGTTTTAGAAAAGACAGTGTGTACTAATCATATGTTTTTACAAATGCCCTTTACAGAGAAGAAATTCCTGAGAAGGACCAAGAGCCCAATCGGCGGCATCAAAACGCCACCACAAGCTCCTTCTCCGATGGAGTTAAAAGAGGCCCTGAAGACGCTCTACACAGACTTGGCGTCTTCTGCTGAACAAGATGTGGTCAAACCATCAGAGAAGAAGAAGAAGCCTGCAACTCCGACCCCACTCCCACGTGTAGGAAGAACGATTGGAAAAAAATCTACCACCTTTAACCACACCTTTACTTGCGGTTAAAGAGGAGGGGAAGCCAGCAGCACTCCCCTGTGATGCCAATTTGAAATTACGTAGAGTGTCCACAGTGAGGGTAGCTGGTCAGCCACAGAGCAAAGCAACCACAGATAACGTGAAGAGCCCAGCAACGCGTCTGCCCTTACTTCCACCCATTCCAAAGAAATCAACACCTACTGATCAAGATACAAAATCCAGTGTCACCAGCAAGTCCTCCAAACTGAGTGTACCAGTAGTGACACACAGGCTTGTTCTCCCACCTATTGCACAGAAGAGAAGCAGAGCTGAACAAGAACCTTGTAAAGACGTGTTCCCAAAATCAAGGAAAGGGCCACCAATGAACAGGGAGGTGGTGCCAGAAAAGACCAGCAGCAGGTCTCCAGCACACAGAGCACTGCAGCCAGCAAAACCAAAACGTGAAGCAGGCAATGTGCCGAAGCCAGGAAGCACCAAAGAGCCAAGGCAACCCGGAAATGAGCTCTAACTTGACCCTAATTGCATGGTTTGTCATGCAGCCCACCAGGTACCCACCAGCCTTGGAAGGGGGTCCCCCCTTGCGTGTACCTTCTCAAGTTTTCTCCCTTTTTCACCTGTTAAAGGGTTTTGGGAGTTTTTATCTGTATAACGTGGGTTAAAATGAGCATTCCCTCCAATATCATGAATAAAAGTCAAAATCATTTTAATTAGATATTTCTTTCCAAGTTGTTCAACCATACACTGACTGAAATCATAAAATTAATAAAATGTGAATATATAACTATATAAAATCCTGTTATTTTATTCATAGTTAGGAAATCTTTTAAAACATTTAGAACGTTCACCTATTTTAGTTTCTGGAAAAAATACAACATGAACATTGTTGGGGATATGCAACAATGTTCATCATGCAGCTTGAAATAAAAATAAATACAATAAAATAAATCTCTCGTTTGGAAAACAATGTCATTCATTTTGAAATGTTTAAATGTTAACACATTGCTGGTCATTCCAACATTTGTGTTGTCTTTTGTATTTCGTTTAAATTTTCAAATACATCATATGTATTTGCACTAAGAAAGAAATTAATTAAAAATATAAGTCTATCTCTATCCTTTCAGCTAATCAAATCTAGTAAAGGACACCAAGCCTGATAAACGAGCAAGAGAGAAAATAGTCCCTGCACCGTATCATGGGTCAAGGTTTATTTTGTAGTGTTGAGGTTTATTATACAAAGAAATATACCTGCAAGTTCGAGGACTTTTAAATACACCCAAGGTCCACCTATATATGTGTTTTCACTTATGTCACCTGATTAGACTTCTCATTACTGCATAACTAGGTTTGATTGACAGCTCCCTTCATTCACCTTTATCATTCTTTTTGGCCCTGTAGCTTTTTGTGACTCACATATTTGTGAGTGAGCCGGGCCTTTACATGCTGAGATTGATTTGTCTTTATTGGTTAATCACTGTGTGCAATGTGCACTAAATGTTAGTGGCATTATAGTGAAAGTCCTACAATACAAACACATTTGTTCAAATATGTCTTTCTTTTATACATTTACACGATAATACACAGCTGTGATTTGACATGAAAAGTCAAGCTGTACACCTAAATGGAAACTCTTAATTTCAGTTAAACAGCATAGTTGCTGCCATTGGAACCCAAAATTGTGTAAAAACGTTCAGTTTTTTATTCAGTGCTTGGTTTTTGGACTCCATACTAAAAATATCTTGTGTAATCATAACAGTGTTTCCTTGCCTCCAGTTAATTGTTTACTTATGTCAACGCCACCTGGCCTGTTGAAGTGTTCGAGCTTTATACAACTTTTGTTTGAGCTGATATGGAAGTGCTAACGGCTAAGCTACCGTAACAAGTGCACAACAGCGACAACAAAGGCCGCCACAGTTGCCCGGGATGGACTGTTGGAGTTTGTGGCCTTGGACGAGAACTTCACCTCCGCTACCTGCTGGTTTTCGTATGGACCGCTTACTTCGGACAGTGAGGTAGACTATTCCTTTACTCTCAGAGTTGGGATACAGATTCTGCCGACCGCACCGGACCAGATCTGGCACTTTTTTAGTTTGTGTGAGTGTGTGGGCCCATGAATTGTTACGTTTAAACCACAAACTGTCCTTGGTTGGTAAAGTAATGATGGCGTAGGCCTATTAGTTCCTTTCTAAAGCAGCAGTGTTCACAGATGAACGATAGGAGCTGATCCAGCTGAGGATCACATTTAATAAAGATGCTCAAATATCCACTAAACCTATATTAGTGCTAGTTGTCCAGACTTTTTAGCTTTTCCCTCTCTCCGTTATGAAATAGGAACGTATGAAAATGGCTTCTGTCAAATGTGAAGGATATCAAACTCTCTGAATAATGTATTCGAAGTCTCACCATCAGTATTTTAGGGATCTTAGTGTAGTTATTGCTGACCATGCTGCAATCACAAGCGCTTACAGAACAATGACAACACTCAAGACAAACCACACAACAATCTATTTAAAAGTAATGTTTATTTTGCACCAGCCAAAAAAATCTTGGTGCAAAAGATAAATTCCCAGTTACGACATCAGTGACAGTGCATCTCAGTAAAATAGCAATGCTCAAAAAAAGAAGATACAAGGAAAAATATCATTTACTATAACAAAAGAATATCAACACCAATAAAAGCAGTTTCTTATGTATAAATGTCAATGTTCAAACACAAACAACCAGTTACCTTTTAACAGACAAAGACGGCAAACAACAAGGAAATAATACAGTAAGTTGCAATAACTCTTCATCTGGTACAGAAATATCGGTACAACCAACCTCCCAGTGCTATTCACGGCATTCATTCACTCAGTAATTCATTCACACAGAAGTTGCCAATGCATCTTAGTTTGCACTTTGCAGATGCATTGGCAACTTTTGCACACACACACACACACACACACACACACACACACACACACACACACACACACACACACACACACACACACACACACACACACACACACACACACACACACACACACACACACACACACACACACACACAGCTGGTAGACAACAGGGGCCAATTTAATCATCAATCCCATTAACACAGCATTTAAATCAATTACATGTAATAAATATCAGGAAAAGCACCGTTTAAAGCTGAAATGTGTTTTAATTGATCAACTGACTGTTCAACATGTAAAAAAAGAAAGTCCAATAAGAATACATCAGGAGACTAATATACCATTAAACCATTACATACATCATTTTGTTTGCTCTAACTCAAGGATGAGTATATACAGAACTTGCAGGATGGTCTCATCACAACCATATCAAAGTCATAATTGATTCTTATTCTGTAACATTTGAATTTCAAAGCCATACAATATTTTAAAACCACATTTGTAAAAAGACCCTTACATCCCAGGGGACAACAAGCTGAGCGTAGTTGAGGGGAAACAATATGTCACTGTATCAAATCAGATTGTATTTGTGATAGCCGCATATGGCGCTGGTCTGATAGGGCAACAAAAAAAAAAAACTGTAATACCCTTTAAAAATTCACAAGCCCATGACGATGTACAAAATCACCAAAATGGATTTTGCTCCAATCCACGTGCGAAAAACTCAAACTGCACTTGAGCATATGAACATTCTAGGTGACATTTCCGTAGTAAGCCAGAGCTACCAAAATATAGAAAAAGTTCTTACAGTTCATCATCACAACAGATTAGCATGCTAGAAATGTTCAGAGCGGCACAATATTGCGAGCAATTTACAGCAAGTAATGACGGAAAAAAGCCCACTGTATTTCACTGCTTCTTGTGGCTTCATCTGTTTTTACAGGTGCTACTGTTGAACACGTGGTTAGTACTGCGACCACATCAAGTCAGACTGATTGTTTGCCAAAATACTTTATCAGAACCATCGATCAAGACATGCTCGTTGTGCTCAATGAGCTCTGTAGAATTGGTAGTGTGCCCTGAGGACTGACAGTTAAAACTCCATCCAATAGAGAACGTTTTGACTCCAGCATCCTCTGCAATCTCAAAGCTTATACTTATCATAAGCATTTCCCTCTGCGCTCAGGCCTTCCATCAATGTGCCTTTGTTTGACCATTTACATTCTTTGCAAATAGTGCAACAGCAAAACATGTTTCCACAAAACTGCTATCTTTACAAAGCAGAGTGCCTACATTTGGCACAGCACTCGGGGGGCCAAACTTTTGCAGAATTTTGCCAATCGAAATAATCAAAATAACTAGATACAATCAAAGGATTAAAGCCTGTGAATTCCTGTGAAGAAGGGCTTTTCATTTGCTTATATGCACATTTGTGTGTATTCACAGCGGCTCAATTGATATATTCACTGTGCTGCTGTATATATGGCTTCTGCTCATGTATGGCTCCTTTTCCCTTTATCCCTATATAGCCAGGCACTGTTTCTTACCCACAGTGAAAATAGGTAAATGTCTCATTTTTTACTTTTAGTGTGTGATAAGTGAATACTTAATAATTATATTTTGCTCAAGGCCACAGATTGCTGTACATTTTAAAATGCCAAACTAGATTTCTACCATCTTCTCTTCCATCCACAAAAATACAGTTGGTTTGGGGAGAATATGGCATGATGAACAAAGTTGCTTTGCTGTTAAAACATGGAATTCAATTTTGCATTTAAAAGTCAACACTAACCCAAACCAGTCTTTTGGTTTGTCAGTATTTATTTTGGAACCGGGTGACCCCATCACCACTGGAGGATATTGTGTTGCCAGTATAAGTACATACCTCTTTGTTTCCCTCTGATCTCTCCCCTGCCATTTCGGCTAGCTCTGCTTCGGGGTCACAGATTGCTTTGGGGTCACAGTTTGCTTTGGCTGTGTTTTGGATGCTGTCGCAGAGGCAGAAGCAGAGGAGGAAGTGGAAGAGGAGGAGGAGGAAGAGGATGAACTCCATCGGGTCTCTACCCCTGTACTAGTCATCTTCAACTTTCTGCGTTTTGCAAGGGGAGCATTGTCGACACTTTTCAGAAAGAAGCCCTCTCGCTTACCACGGTTGAAAGCCTGGTGAGTGAGGGAAACAACCAAACCAAAGTAAGATGAAGTTCATGCTAACATTTATTTTAAGAAAACTTTACTTCATTTGTACCCAATATTACCTTGTAGGTGGCATTAACATAGGTGCGGACAGAAGGCCCACTAGATTCTAGCACATCTGGAGTGCACAAAGGAGTGGTGGACATGGTCGCTCCGCCCTGCAGCCAGCTGTTCTCCTTCAGATCAGAGAGTTTGAGACGCATCTCAGGGTCCACTGTCAGTAGGCCTTAAACCATAGAGGACGGAGTAAAAACAGTCAAAGAAACACAATATAACAGGGTTTCTGCAGGTTTTAACAAGTTCAATTTAAGTACTTTTAAGACCACATAGACTGAAATGTTACAGATTTTTATTTTGCAGTCAATTCCCAGAATCACTTTAAGCACATTCATTTATTAACCTGTTTAAAAGAGCACAATGTTTGGTAATATACTGTATAAAAGTAATGAATATATATATATCAGGGTTAGATCGATACGGTTAGCTATATAGCTATATATATATATATATATATATATATATATATATATATATAAAAATAACAGCTTAGTGTCACTTAAAACTTACTATAACACATACCTTTAACAAGCTCTTTGGCATCCTCCGATACACCCTTCCAGGCCTCCCCATCCAATGAAAAATCGCCCTCCTTAATTTTTTGCATGATGTCAGCAGCATATGATGAGGTCATCCCCCGCTGCTCAATCTGAAATGGCACCTGGCCTGACAGCATGGTGTACTGATGAAAACACACACAGCGAGTCATTAGTACTTCACTTAACCTTACTGATGTGACAGAATCAGCGGTTTTAGGTTAAATTACCAAAATGACCCCAAGACTCCAGAGGTCACAGGCTTTGTCGTATCCTGCACTCTCAAAAAGTTCAGGTGCAGCGTACTGCAGCGTGAAGCAGGGAGTCTGCAGGGGGGCGCTGCCTGCAGGGCACAGGCGGGCAAATCCAAAATCTATTACTTTCAGCACAGAGTCCTCCCCCTCATCTGCAAACAGCACATTCTGCAAGGGAACAAAATAAAATTCCATGAAAATCCTCTCTTATTTTATCCATTTTGCTGACAGAGCAAGACCACTAAATACCATGACGAAATACTAGTACTACCACCAAATACTGCATGTTGGTATGTTCCTGAACTTAATGTAGGCCTTACTTGGTGTACTGCCCTGTGCAGCACATATGGTGCAAAGGTGTTAGTGGAGGGCAAACAGATGGGAGTCTCATTCAAATGAGGCACCACAAAATTAGGGGGTGAAATTTAGTTTAGATGTCGGAGGATTGCAGCTATTTCCACATTGCCCATCTGACCATGACTCATCATTTGGTGATTCTGTCGACAAACTCAATCCTTGAGAAGAAATGTACAGGAATTATGGAATAATGTAGATAAACAGTTTTAATTAAACTCTCTCCAGCAAGTAAATGCATTTAAATTGGCATCAAAAATAAAAGTTTATGCGATTACGACAGGCATCTCAGTAAAACACTCTGTGTGGAACTAAAAGTTAATGGGTGATTCTTACTACTATCTGTCATTCACAGCTCCTTTATACTATATGAAAGCCTTCCCCTTCAGTTAATTAAATCCCACAGCCATCTGAAGACGGCAGGATGTGTGTGTGATAAATCTGCAGCCTTCATTTTGAAAAGTGCTGCACCGCAGTAGAGACATTACGCACTGCTGTCCACTGTGTTTACCTCGATTAAATCATGTGCAAATGATGCTGCAAGAAAAACACGCCAACATTCCCACATATCAAACTGGTCCCTTAAAACTCTATATTCAGCCAGTTTATGCGAGACATCCTAGGGGCCAACAGAACACATGCAGTTCACAGTGGAAAAAATACTGAGACAATTAAAACTTCACTCTGTTCTTGTTACCACTATTTCTCTCTCTCAGCACATTATTCGGGCAAATAATTCCACACACCGTAACTTCCTTTCTAACATCCAACTTCTCTGGAAAAAGTTACATTTTTTATTACTGAAATGTATTTTTAAATTTCAATATCATGTGATACAGTAGAATTATGGATGCAATGACTTTGGACAGATGTTTTCATATGAAAAGAATCCCACATTCATGCGTGCACACAAGACACTGATCTATTGTGTCATTACTTAACTTGCTCTTTTTCATAATAAGACTCTGAATATTTTAAGGAATTAATTAAGTAATCAAAGCCCAGCCCACCTCTGGTTTGAGGTCTCTATGCACGACTCCAGCCTCGTGCATGAAGCTGACAGCTGAGACCAGGCTCTGTAACAGCTGACTGGCCTCCGCCTCTCCGAAGAGTTTCTTCCTTCTGATCCTTTCCAGCAACTCCCCACCTCGCAGAAGCTCCATCACTAAATATGTGTGGTACTGACGGAACAAGAAGAGAAAACAAGAATTCCTACAGTGCTTTTGTAGTTGCACATTGCTTTCCATCCTTGAAAGTACATACGGTGTATTGATTATTTGATGTTGTGTCAGCTTCCTGCACTGTACCTGATCAGTATAGACTTCATGCAGCTTGACGATGTTTGGGTGAGTCTCACATTGCCTCAAAGCTGCAACTTCCCTCTGGGTGTTTGCCTCCATTC
Organism: Bovichtus diacanthus; assembly: GCA_943590825.1. NCBI lineage: Eukaryota > Metazoa > Chordata > Actinopteri > Perciformes > Bovichtidae > Bovichtus > Bovichtus diacanthus. The sequence goes on from CALSBV010010655.1 coordinate 5,489,265, forward strand.
TAGCACAGGTAACACATGTTAACAACGACATTTGATTGATTTAATTTATTAATAGCACACAAAAAAAGAACATTCAAAAAAGACTATACAAATAATAACAGAATATGCAAGGGAGGCCAAAAGCCTTCAAGGCTTATTGTGGGTCTCCCCCAGTTTACATTCTGTGACTTATATAATCAGATGGTACAGCGATACTGTAAGACATAGTCAGTCACCACCTCTAAGCTGTTACTAAGACGGTGTAGCAGCATCACATCTCCACTCACCTGCGGCTGACGATCTTGACAGCAAACTCGAGGCCGCTTTGCTTGTGTCGGCATTTCCTGCACACAGAGAAGCTACCCTCACCTAGGGGTGGCCCGTGAAGACACAGCTCATAGTGCTGAAAAAAATGGGATTCCTGAACAAAGATGGGACGGTATGAGTCACATTGAACTGTTAAAGGAGATTTGCTGTGTTTGTTTTTTTTCCCCGAGTGCAATAGGCTGTGGCGTCCAGCAGTGTTAACTGGACCTGACACACGTCTTTGTTATTAAAGAATAAACAATAAGAAGAAAATCAACTAGAAAATTCCATTCCATTCCTAAACAAAATGTTTACATCAGTGTAGATTACAGAAGGGCTTCCAATGAAGATACGCTGGTTTTGCAAAAGAAGAACAACTAAAGCCCAGATCACTTTAAACCTTCACCCAAAATGGCTTTATACGACAAGAACCAGAGATCCATACCTCTAACATTGCGCTGCGTTGGACAGAGGCTGAAGCTGGACGATCAGCACCACGATCAGCACCAATCTGGGATTGTACAAAATCTCCCATCACCGCATTCTTGTTGAACAAGATGGAGGGAGCAATAAAGGAGTAACCCTAAAATGACAGAGAAGTATGAGAGGTGTATAACGAGGTAGTACACTTTGAACTGGAGAGAGAGAGAGAGAGAGAGAGAGAGATGAGGTGAACTACCCCAAATACACAAATGTATTAACAGAAAAGGCCGTATTTATAATTAGGCGAGCATGAATTTGTCAAGGTCCAGACAGCAAGGACTAACCTGGAACAGGCGGTCAGTGCTTGGCGGCGTGCTCGCCGGAGAGTAGACGGGATCCATTCCTGTGAATTCTTCAGCAAAGTTCCCCACGTCAAGTTCGCTCTTCAGCTCTGGCTTGAAGTGACTTGGTACCTTCTTCTGTGCTAGGTCAGCCCAGTTCAGTCCCTGTTAGGAAACAAGAAGCAGATGGAGAGAGTTATGGATGAATGAGAAGAGGTGGGACAGACAGATATACGAGTGCCTGGCAGTGGAGGTAAGCAGGACCTTGAAGAAGGTATGTGCTTTGATGTCTTCAGACCCTCGCGGTCCGGAGCCCAGCCTCCTGTGGGGATCTTTCACCAACAACTTCCTCAGCAGGTCCTGAGCAATGGGTCCAATCATAGAGGGGAACGGTGGATCACAGCGCAAAATACGTCTGACGGGAGAGGGGTGAAAAAGAGAGTCAAAGAAATAAAACAATGCCCATTTTGTTACAAAATCCTAGAGCAGCTTTAAGATTAATAATGCAATTCCAATTTGGGCTAGACAGATTAATGAGAGAAGCTACTTCCAACACAATGGCTGAGATCATTTTTATGACCTATAAGGATTAAGGAAGGTTGATCATTTGAATACATGTTTTATGGAGATGGAGTTAGCAGCACTCACTTTGACACCTCACTCTGGGAGTTCCTCTCTCCCTCCAAGGTAAAAGGAGACGCACCGGTCAGAAGCTCAAACATCAGGATCCCAAGGCTCCACCAATCTACCGACTGAAGGAGAAGACGGGTTAAAAAACATCACATGAAGGAAAGAGAACAAAATATAAGCAGATAAGGAACCCACTGTGTATTTAATTAGTGGAACCTGGGTTGTCTTTTATCATACTGACTTCCTTCAACGGCAAATGTCTTTGAGCTAATGTGCGGTACATCAGTCTATACAGGGTTAGGATCATTTTTCCGTGCCCTGCATAGGCACCACAGTTACCCACAGTTTTTATGTCTTCATAATGAAGGTTTTAATCTTTAACTGCAATTTAAATATTTACAGCTAAATGTTCAAGTCACATGGATCTCAGTGGAACAATTACTTAACAGTAATTACCACTTCAAATCTTTAACATGACCAAAATGACATGAACACTGAACGCCAGTACTCGCTGCCTTAACGTCATGTATTTACCTTGCCATGCCCAGATTTCCCCCTGATGATTTCAGGTGCCATGTACTCAATGGTGCCACAGAAAGAGTAGGTCCTTCCCTTCTGTAACGCGAAAGGGAAGATTACGTATAACCATGAAAACAAATCTTATATGAACACCTTATTGTTATGATTTCAATAACAGATGAGTCACATTCCATGTATCATTGTCCACATGTTTCGATTTTGGTATCATGTTTACATACCTCTTCTTCCAGAAACTCCTTGCTGAGCCCGAAATCTGTCAATACCACATGGCCTTCACTGTCTAGAAGAATGTTTTCCAATTTGATGTCTCGGTACACAATCCCAAGCTGAACAACAAACACAGTGAAAACGTCAGGGTAAGTGACAGTCACAGAAGAACATAGTAAACGTTTTTTAAAAGCAATGAAGACAAAAATGAGCTTTTATCTACTGGTTGCTTTCAGTAATCGCAGCATTTCCCGACCACATTCAGTAGTTTGAATCTTCTGAAGTTCTAATCCCTAAAGTTGCCAAACTAAACAGTTGCCCAGACAGCAACACGACATAAAGTGCACCCTCTTAATTGCAACTGTACCTCAAGAAATGAGAATACTAGTCACCACAGTTGCTTTTGCTTAGACTGTTTTATTTGATGCTATCCAAAGAAAAATCTCATTAAAAGTCAACAATCCACTACCTCAGTGGTTTCCAATGTCATTATTTGTATTTATTTAAATGCTGCACAGTGTACTTTTCCTGCCGAAGTTACACACTGCTGTTAAATAATAAAAACAGTGAATTTACTCATAATATTCTCAAAATAAACTTGAAAATGCACACATTACATCTTTCATGTTGCCAGAAACAGGACTTCAATTGGGTGACAATGTTGCGGTGTCAGCTAAATTTGTGTAATTATGCAACCATTTGCTAACACGTCAGGCATAACAATATATAAAGGTGATCTGTTGGTGTCTCTGTCGGCTTGCTTTGTCTTTCTTCTGCCCCCTTGTATCCAAAAATCAATAAATGTAGCTCTAAGTTATAGAGCTGGAAGGAGCAACACACACCTTGTGCAGGTGCTCCAGAGCGAGGATTATTTCCCCAATATAAATCCGCACCGCCTCCTCAGGAAAGTGATCCCGCTGGTATAAATGAGTGAACATCTCCCCGCCGCTCACATAGTCTGTACTCACACACACATGGAGGCAGATACACAGGGAGCTTCAATAGACAATTACACATAATACAAAAATTACACAAACATACATTAGGCACAAAATGCCAACAAACAGACAAAGAATAATAGATTGAAACATAAAGAGAACATCTATTCAGCACTTCAACACTGAAGTTTTCCATATTTGGTTTGCTAGGGTTGGGAAGCGAAATTCGGTTCCAAGTAAGAACCGAATCCAAAATGCCAGGTACCGGGTAACCCTCTAAAAAAGAAAAGAGAGAGAGAGAGAGAGAGAGAGAGAGAATTTCCGTTCTGCTTATCAGTTCCTAAACACACACATTGGTGCTCTCTCTCGACTGGATGACACTCCACAAAGCGATACATCTTGTTTTTGCTTTGTCTCAGCACTATGGGAAGATTAGTAAGAGTTGCGAGCACAGGAGACCGTGCGCCATGGAGCGCGGGTTCTGTTCTCTGCACTGCAACAGCTGATTGCTGTTCGGCACTTCAGCGTCTCTCTCTGTCTCTCGCTGCACAGCGGCTCCGCTACTCTTATAACACCGGTCATCATTCTTAACCCAGTCGTATATTTTTCTCCATTTTATTATTTTTTTCTACGTTTGCGAGCAGTGACGCGATCGAGCAGCTGGCTGATTGTATTTTCTGACCCGACGTATGTTGGAATCAGAACTAACTTGTGAGTGAAAAAAATAATAAAACCGATCATTATTGAATCATATTATTTAATAACAGCAAACACATTCAACTGTATTGCAAATAATGTACAGGTTCTATAAACCTTATGAAGTGAATGGTAAATATAAACGTGTGTAGAAGTTTTCATAAATATGTTTTTTATCTGAAATAAAGATATGATCTCTTTTGACCCCCTCAAAGAATCGAAATTAAGAACCGAGAAGAACCGAAATCAATACGCAGAACCGGAACCGTTGAAATCAAAACGATACCCAACCCTAGTGTTGCCATCGCTCACTCACCCAGGATGAGATGTAGTTTGCTTTGTGTCTGAAAGGCATAGTGGAGCGTGACCAGGAAGGGAGACTGGCGGATGTGCTCCAGCACCTGCCTCTCTGTGCGAGTATGTTCTGTTGTCTTCGCCTTTTGAACAATAGCTGCTTTCTTTAACACCTAGGGTAGTAAATAAACATAATAATAATAATAATAAACAAAATAAACATGACATGACATCTCATCATGTGCTGTGCAAGTATTCTAAAAACATTTTGAATATAAAAGAAAGAAATTGTAAAAGGTTTCCCCATCTTGTATTTTAAACATAGCCCAGTGATTTCAATTTGTATCTAAGAAACTGTTTTGTGATCACATTTAGTTAAATATCTTTAGACAAGTTGTCTCACCTTCATTGCATATAGCTGGCCCACATCGTGACCGGTGTTCTTCCTGACCAGAAACACTTTTCCATAAGCTAGACAAAAACAAACAAATATGTCATCAAGTCATTCAAATGACTTCTAGTGAGAAAGTGAAACTGAACTGGAATATATGCATGAATATTCCTTAACACCAAATTTAAATCGGGTGTTATTTTGTTGATAGAAACAGCCTCTCAGATCTCTCACAGGTATTCAGTATGGATGAGATCTAATAACAGCATATGGTCTAACTTTAAACATGCAGATACTTCTCATGCTGTCTTGATGATTTGCATCTCCCCAAATCAGGATATGAATGTAAAGAAAAGTTTCACTGCAGCATTCATGTCATGAGGGACACTCTCTTTACATGCTACGAAAATCAATTATACAACACTTTATCCCTTAAGATATATAACCACAGAAGGAAAATACATCCTGTCTGCTTTGGGTAAACCTCATACAGACATCTTACTTTTTCTAACGTTTTGACAACAACTGCATATATATTTCATGCTTCATGTAGACACTTACCTCCAGTTCCCAAAACTTTGAGCAGCTCAAAGTTCTCCATGCCGACCCTCTCAGTGTGACCTGTGAGGTTAGCTAGTGCCAGAAAGAAAAGACCACAGTTAAAACATAAGCTCAATTTCTGTACCATGCAAAACATTTGTTTTAAAAAGGACAGGCAGACACAGAAACAGCTGTCTTCTTTTAAGAGATAACACGTAATTGTGAGCAAGTGAATTTAGCCCAAGTAATAATAATAATACTTTAAAAGCTTTTTACACACAGTAACGGTAAAAGGCATACATCTAATATGAATATGTATTCAATGTTTTGAAGATTCACTAATTAGCAGCTACTGTATCAGAACTTGTGAGAAGGCTGGCTGCAGCACTGCTCTCTATAGATTAAAAGACTGTTGCACTTCAATCAATATCTTCACAGTAAGTAGAGTACTACATTACTCCTGTGACAGCTGATGAAGTGACACCACTGATTATGGTTTGGCCAGATCTGCCATAGAGGATACGCTTTGAAGATTTACACTATAATTTCTATTCTAAATGAATTAAGCTTGGCACGTGTGTGTATAAGATGTGTAAGATCTGAATTACTTGAATCTAGAAACGCCTTTATGATGTTATGCAACACAATAGTCGTAAACAATTACTGACATCAAGTATTTTTTATTGAGAATACAATTGCGTGTTGATCAAATTAGATATTCTTCATAATTCGTATTGATGTGGAGAAGAAAGCATAGTGGTAAAATGTTCGAAAAACCTGTTTACTATAAGCTCCAGCCTCAGAAAGGACTACATGTTGTAATTTCTAACTCTGTAGAGTTGAATCAACTCTCTGACAAAGCTTCAACAATTAAAACATATTTACGTTTTTACTAATGTTGAATAAATTAAAAGATGGAATAAATAACAGTGTGTAGGGTTTTTTTTTTTATGTGTGGCTACAGTGTATATAACGTGCTTGATTTCAAACAGTAAACTTGACTTACCATTGGTGATTTGATGCTTGACGGTACAGGCATCTTCATTTGTTTTTGTATCGGAGTCATCACTACTATCAGATGCGTCCCCAGACATAACTTAAAGGAGAGTCGACTATAGCCTACACAACGTGTTTACGATGAACTACGTACCCAAATGTGTATATCGAGAATGTTAAACTTCGCCTTCAGCAATTACAAACATCTATTGTAGCTGCATTATGAGGAATACAAGGATTACCGAAATGACCGGACAGCTGTGTTTTCTAGACAATACTGCTGTCCTAACGTTAATCCCCAAGCGTTTGACATCCTGGTGTTTCGCATTATTTATCTCATGCGATAAGCCGGAATCAATCAGAAAACATAGCACGTAGTATTTCAGATAACAGCTGCTTACTAGCTGATGTTCGCTTTATTTCACTATTAGCTATGATAAAGATAATCAGTCACGTAAATTGTGTATGTTAGTTACAGTTAAGTTTAAGTGGCTAACGTTAGCATTAGCTGCTTAACAGAAGTCATTATTCATAAGTTAGCTGACGACACTTCGTGATAACGTTAACGCTAGTTTCACATCAACGACTAGTCAACATAGTCGGTGCGTAAACACCCACGACGCTAGTTAGCTAGCATAATTGCTACAACAAGATATGTTACCTGGCTAACCAGGATGGTCGTAGTAAATCGGCAAAACTAGCAGCTAGCTAACGAATTGCTGTTGTTGCCCGTCAAAGTTTGTACTTTAGCTAACGCTAATGTGTAGTTAGCTATGTCAACTGGTTTCTTTAGATATCAGCTATGAAACCATGTAGGAAAAAGCCAGTTTGGGTAGTTCCTTATCTTCTTTGTTTCCATTAAATCCACGTTATAATTTTGCACATAAAAAATATTTACATATTATATTTTTGTCAGCGGATAGCTAACTGCTAATACCAGGATGCTTTCGACACAACCTGGGCGACGGTCAGTCACGTGAGCCCTCTGTGTGGGCGGAGCGACGTTGCTCGAGACCTCGGGAGAACTGGTTAGATTGGATCCTGTTCCCATAATGGTAGTTTGTGATTTTTGTTTTGTGCCATGAGTATGATAGATTGTAGATAAATGGGAACATTTCTTCAACGTATAAAGCTAGATCAAATTTCACATCCAAATGGCGGTTAAAAAACAAAACGGTGGGTCTAAGCTCTAGACTCTGGGGCAATGCATACATTTTCAAGGGGGGCTCATGTGAGTTTTGTGGGGCCAGTCTTCAGCACCTTCTAATTACTTTTCAAGAATTACAGCCGACATGCATACTGTATGTGCCTGTATGCACACACACACACACAGCCTACTACAGTTCGGCTTTTATTAGCAAAACGTTTCATTTGTTATATAAACTGTTGAGACACAAGTCATTTAAGTTTGACATGCCTACACTCTTGAATGAGAGATTTTCCATAAACACTACAAACAAGCGTTGAAGACGCTATTGTATGCTTTAAGTGTATAAACGATGAAAAGCATAACGATTTACACAGGTGTGTTTTTTTAATGAAGAATCTCTCATTGTCCTTTTTATTGGTGCGTACTATAAGGTTTTAAAATCACACTAAGACCCTAAAATGTAGGTCTACTACTGCATTGAGTCACTGTCAACAATGTTGGTCTTGTACGAAAAAAAAGCCACCACCGACCTTTAAAATACATTCAGATACTGTATATTTCACTGTACAACTGATTTCCATTGGTACATTACACTTTTTGGGACAGTTTCTTTTACACCATGTGAGATTCCCCATTTGTTGCGTGTAGTTTATGATTACAATGGGACTGATGTAAAAATGCCCCACACCCCCATTTCTGTGTTTGCCATCATTTATAGAGAAATTCAGATTGAGCTATTATGCCGTGGTAATGTGAGGACGACAAAGATTAAAGATGCATCATGAAGTGAGATAATTGTGACCCCCATTACTCAACCAATAGCAGCTAGTTTAGAAAGGTAAATCCACCTTTAACTATCACATGATTCCCATTGTCTTGAAATATATAAGACAGGCACATTTTGAACAGCAGCTCTCTACTTTCAGGTTTAGGAAACCAATATTTGACACAAGTCAAAAGCGTCTAGTTTGACTTGAATCATCTACACACTTCCTGTTGCCTGCACAAAGTTTAAACTTGGTCACCAAATGACGACACTGAGAGGTCTGTTGTGCGAGGTCAACTCATCATGCCGTTTCTCACAGAGAAGTGTTTTTTCCACAGTATTCTTGTCGATACTTCAACTGACACAAGAGCTTCGCCTTCAAGATTTGAGTTTTGACTAACGATATTACAAAACAATGACATGGCTGCTTTAATTGCTGTATGAACTTCATTAATATAACGTTAATAATAAATCTTAAATCCATTATCATGGCAAAATATCCCTACATGCTTGATGGCGTCGAGTAGTGTTTTTCCAATCCCAGCTATAATTTGTCTAGATTCCTTCCTCCTGCCACCACAATCAAGGAACCGCTCAGCGCTTTCTTGATATTAGCTGTACACAAATAATATCATCTATTAACCCAAAGGCAGTAAGGCTCAAAACCTAACCTCAAATATTTCAAAAATAATACCTAACATGCTTACAAGATTCAGGACCTGCATCTGAGGGGCCAGAAGATAGGATAGATTCAGCTTTCCACCTGACGTGTGGGAGATGACCAAAAGAGAGGTGAACAAACTTGACACCTCAGCTTTAAAGCACCATGTTTAGTCAAGCCTAAAAGAGGACAACAGCGTTAAGAACAATGACCAATGTTGACAATTTCAATTTGTGATCTACATTACAGTGTTTATTTTGCGTGTAGAAATGCTTCTATTTTTTTGTTTCATTTCCTTAAACCATGAACCAATAGGAATATACGATCTGCTTTAGGGTGGATTTCCCCTTTAAACAGTATGCTGGTGCACTGCATTGTGCTGTTTATTTTAAGATGTATTTGAGCATCTGTACACACAAATCCAGTTTTTTTTCAGATTTTCTGGAGTCCTGAAGTTTTCCAGATGACATACAAGATGCTTTCTCAAATACAATGAAAAAGTTGTGAAACTGATTTTTAAAAAACATAACATACACAAAGTCTCAGGGAGACTAACGACAGTATACTTTTGAATTTGAAGGCAAGAAAGGAGGATGTAATATTTTGGAGGGATTTGCACGATGTTCCTCTGTTGTCTTGGAGTCTCTTGGTTCTCGTCAACGAATGGCTATCAGTCCAACATCAATGAGTTTCTGAATCTTCTGAGCAATCACTGGATTCTTTAAGTGGCTGAGGATCAGACATTAAAACAACATTAAATGATCCATGCTGATAAATAGAAAGTGACAGAAAAAAGTTGCTAAACTTACTCGCTAAGCGCCTGAGGGTCCTTCTGCATTTGCTCAAGGATCATGCGCATGGCAGGGTCACTCATAATCTGCTGCACCTCGGGATCAGACATGGCCCTTTTCTTCACGTCCTCAGGACTGTCGTTCCTTATAGATGTCTGACTGATCATACAGCGCTGTATGCCTTCTGTGGCTTCCTGAATGTGGAGAGGGCAAATGTTGGAAAAAAAAAGCCAATTGATCCTTACCCAGCAAATATGAATAAGATTTAATACTCCATCATCAAACAGTATTTCAAAATGTCACTTTTTCAAACTTTTTCCAATAACTTAGACATAACTGCCATGTTACCCATTTTCAGAAAAGTGACAGAATATTGAAGTTATTACTATAATAAAAAGCATTTAAGTCATACTACTTTTTACATTACTTGAGTCAAAAAATAAAAAATGGAAATTATATAATGACCTATTATTTAGATCGGTAACTACATTAAGTACTAGCCTTACTTGAAAATTTAAATACACTAATATTTTCCCAGACTTTTCTGAGCTGTGCAGTAACCTGTAAAATACCTTTGAGGAAGAGTCGAGCTCCAGAGCCTTCTGGTATGCATCCATAGCTTTAGTAAAGTCTTTCATGGCCTCCAAGGCAGCTGCTTTACGCGTGTAGCCTTTGACTGTGGAGTTAGGAGTATAAAACACTACTTTAATAAAGTTCTTCAAGCAACATGTGAATTAAATGGTAACAAATACATTACGTTTCCTACTTACTGAAGCTGGGCTCAAGTCTGATGCACTCTTCACAATCCTGACAAATAAAAAAGATTATCATAGGGTCATTTTTTCTGGCAGGTTAGAAGGTCATTAACTGACTCATGAAGAAGCTTGGCGAGGATGCACTGTACCTTCAGGGCAAGTTGAAACTCCAACAGCTTTGTGTAGCAGGCAGCTCGGTTACTGAAGAGTTTGGCATCCTTGGGGTTTCTCCTGATGGCCTCGGAATAATGTTTCATGGCTAAGGGGTAGTCTCCTGTGGGAAGGAAAGGGAGTTCATCTTTATACAAGTTCTTAAAAGAAGAATCAAATGACAACGATCAACCAACGAGCACTACGACTTTCAAACACACACACACACACACACACACACACACACACACACACACACACACACACACACACACACACACACACACACACACACACACACACACACACACACACACACACACACCTTTCTGGAAACCATCGTTCCCCTTGTTCTTCTCTTCCAGGGCTAAGTCGGGGTTGATGTAGGCTACTTTCTCCTGCTCCTTCACTATCTTCTCTGCCTGCCGATCCAATCACAGTAACAAGGTATAAATCAAGTGCCCTCTTATGTTTTCATTCCCTGTCCACATGCAGGTAGGTCTAGAACAACTTTTTTTTTTTTTTTTTTTTAAATCGAATTAAAACTTAAAAAGTCTGCAAAATGAATATGTATAATGACACAAGATAGACTGATAAAGCTCCTTTCAGTGGGAAATCAGCTTGCACTGCACCTGCTGGCACTTCTTCAAGACGTCTGGAGTACGATGCTCCGTCAAACTCTTGTTGAAATACTGAACTGCTTCTTTGTATTTATCCTGCTTGAAGTACGAGTTTCCAATCCTAGCCAAGGCCCTATACGAAGAGAAGATAAACATTTTATTACGTCAGATTGCAGTGATCTCACATTCTTGTTTTTCCCACTAAAGACTCAAAAGTGATGCAACAACAAAAAAGCAACAACTGTAATGCAACTTGTGCTATTGAACAAAATTCTATAGTTGAGTAGACAGCCAATTTGTGTCCTAATTCAGCACCACAAGGTCATCTTTGGTCAGTTTGTGGGAAGTAATATAGCAACACTGCCACCCAATGGAAAAGAAAACTCACTTTGCTATTTGTCTGTAGTCTTCCCGGTTCTCCCTACCAACATCAATGGCCTTCTCACACAGCTCTCGGCACTTCTCAAAATCTCCCTGCTCAAAGTACACAGCTGAAGAGATAACAAAAAGGAGTACACATTTAACAGTGGTCAAAATTAGATGTCATTATAATCATGTCAGTCTTCATTTTTGGCTGAACCAGTAAAAATGGTCAATATTTTGGTGTGTTCTATATTCCTGAGCAAAGGAGTGCACCTTGGTAGCTGAACGCATACCACATAATGTCTCCGGTTCAATTCCATTTTCAGTCTGTCTCTACACTGTCATCTGCCCAATAAAAGACAAACATGCCAACAAAAAAAAAAAAAAACGTTGAATTAAAAATAATAATTTCTGAGCGATGCACTTCAGACCTATAAGCCCACATCACTGATGTTGGCAAGCACATTTTTTTCTTCTTTTTTCCGACTATTGCGTTATGTCGTGGTCCTCCCAGTGGCAGGAACACCAACAAATTCCAGAGTGTGATTTGGGAGGAGATACAAGAATCTTTCACTGTGGACAACCCAGATTATGTCTATATATGAGAAATTCTGAATCTTACTGAATCGTTGGTTCTATGCACTTTATGGATCAATCAGCTCAAATGTGTGAGGCTCGCATTTGTTTTTCACCAGAGAATATGTACCTCCTTGATTTGATATATACGTCATGTTGGTGGGGTCATGTTTGACTGCTTCTTCATAATGTTTCAGCGCCGCTTCAAAGTCCTTATTCTTATATGCAGTATTCCCAAGTTCCTTCTCCTTCAATGCCTGTTAAAAAATGGACGATTAAAAGAAAAAAGCAAAAAAAAACTCAGAATAAGGATCCATCAGGAGGCAAAATGGCTTAAAACTCATTAAAAAGCAAAAAATACGATGAATCAGTTAATCATATATTTTTTTTACCTTTCTCTTGTTTTCAGGAAGGTCTTCCTCTTTGGGAGGAGGTGGCTGAGTCTCTTTGGGTTTGCGGGGAGGAGGGGGAGTGGGATCCTCTTCTTCCTCCATCTCAGAGAGGTTCAGTCCCAGCAGCACAGAGAGAGTGGTCATAACTCTGGGATCCTGCAGCTTCCTGCAAAACAGTCAGGCAAAAACATGCATTTCTAATACCACAGTATTCATGGCTAACATGTTTTTCAAATTAACTTGAGTTTCTGATTTATTTTCGATTTTGGACCCTTTAGTATAATGCACGCTAATTATTACTGAGCCACAACACAGAAGATGCTCTTCCAAAATATAAAAAAAACAAAAAAACACATGGAATGACAGTGGGCCTACAAATACTATGTAATGTAATATTGTACTCGCTTAGCAACAACATTTCTCAATACTTTTCCGATACTTTTTGGGCAACTGTACCCGAAGGAAGCATCTTTTTGATTCTCAGTCCTGCCTCAAGACATAATTTGTTAAGTCTTAAAATCGGAGAATGTTGTTAAAGCTGACACATACATTTTTTATTTATTGTTTTTAAATGCACATACGTGCCAAGCTCTGATGGTTTGCTCCTGAGCTGCTCCAGCAGTTCTCTGTAGCTGGGATCTGACAGCAGCTCACGGGTCCGAGAATCAGTCTCCAGCTTCTGATACAAGTTGGGCATGGCGAAGGGGTTCATCATTGATTTCTCTGGTGAAGCAAAAATTCATGTTTATTAGTGTGATTTATATGGTAGTCAAGATGCCAACACATCTTCCACTGGTCTAGGATTCAGCAGAGCTCTCTCTCCTCTGTAACCCCTACTACTTGTCCATTGTCTGAATGAATCACAATGCTCAAAACACAAGTGGGCCGCCTACTCTGCTTTTGATCACTTGAGCATTCACAATGTGATTTTACTTAAGCGGCCATCTCTAAATCCTCTACCCACGTAGGAGGGAGAAGTGACTCACACAATTCCACTTTTTCTGTAGAATAAAAGACATCACAAATCCGACAGTGTCTACCTGCGAGCCGGGCCTCAATGTTCTGTAAACCCTCCTTTAGCTGCTGATTACTTGGCTCTTGCCGGAGTCCCTCGTGGTAAGTTGCTTTGGCATCCTCCAATCTGCCAAGAAATTCCAATGCTGCAGCTTTGCGGGAGTAACCCTGGTTTATTTAAAAAAATAAAAATGATAGATTGCCTTCACAATTTGAATACCTACATATCTGGTCAACAGAATAATGGCAGAACAAATGACATCTTACTTTGCCCCAGTCAGACTTGATCTTGATGGTCTGACAGGCATCCTGGAGAGCATTCTCATAGTTGCCTTTCTTGGCGTAGGCAGCCGAGCGGTTACTGAACAGGACATGGTTGGAAGGGTCAAGGGCCAAAGCTTCGGTGTAGCAACGTACAGCCTCATCAATATTTCCTGCACTCAGTGCCTTGTTGCCCTGGTCTTTCAATGCTGAAACCTATGAAAGAGGAAGAAACAGTCAAATTAAGTATTAAGAGACACAGACCACTACAAAAAGCACTTCCACACAATCCCCTATATCAATCTGACTACAGAGAAGGCATCTTTCGCCGTTGCCACTGCTGAAAAATGAAATTGACAACCACTCAGTTGTTAATTTCAGACAGGTGCTGCAGAGAAAATATGTCTAATATTTTTCTTAATGTAAATTACGATCCTCTGGGTGCAATCACTCAGTATGTGATGGAATAAATTACACACCGAGCAGGAGGAAGGACAACTCTAAAAAGAGGCTCTCCATGTGCGATCAATAAATGTGCATTATTATTTTTATTTCAACAATTTAACAACTATCCCGGGTTGAAGAACAAAGAGTGTTGACTGGCATGGCTATACCTCCACAGTCGCCAGACCTAATCCGATCCGAACATCTTATAACATTAAAATGTGTCACAATTAGTATTATCCAAACCAAGCAAGCAACTGCGTACCTCGAAAACCAGAGCTGTACTCAATAATATTATGGGAATACACTAAGACAATAAATAATTGTTCTCAGAACAACTCAAGCAAGGAACGAACAAGAATGTGTATCTCAGAGTGAGGTCTGGTTATTGATGATGATGCTTTCATCATTGGTGCATTAGGAGACCCAGCACACTTCTTTTAACCATAAAAGCCACAAATTAAAATGGAGCCTACAGGATATTACACTATAGAGTTGATGAGAGTGTCTTTGATGGAGACACTGTGGGTGTGCAAAAAGTCTTACTGCCCTCTTTTGACCTGTAAGATGCTTGCACATCACATTTCCTGTAATGTTTAGTCGCCTTGCAAGATAAATTATGATGACTTGCCAGCTCAGGCATGATAATATTACAGTGGTGGAAAGTAACCAAGTACTGTAATGAACTATAATTGAGCTTCTTCTACTTTACTTGACTATGTCCATTTTATGCTAATTTATACTTGTATTCCACTAAAATTCAAATAATGTATTTTTGCTCCACTACATTTATTTGTTATGTTATGTTACTAGTTACTTTAGATTCAGATTATTAATACAAAATATAAATCTAAACAAATAAACTAACAAATTATGATAAATTATTATACATTAAGCTACAGAGTAGTAAAGTACTTAAAACGTGTTCCACATTTGGCAGCTGCAACATTAAGCCTTAATCTTACCTTAAGATACTTATCATGTTATTACACCTTAATAACATTTATTATACTCCAATAATTGAATAAACTGCATAGGATTCTGAAACGGGCCATTCTGTATAATGAGTATTTTAAGTATGTTTTAATGCTAATATTAGCACTTTTACTTAAGATTTTGATTGCAGGACGTTTACTTGCATCAGAGTAATTCTACACTGTGGTATTATTACTTGTAAGTAGAATATTTGAGTAACGATACTTTTTCCACCACATATGAGGTTTTATTGGTTTTATTTGAACGAATCACTAAAAAAAAAAATTGTCTAACTGCCGAGTGGACGCAGCCGTTGACGACAAACTGCGGCTGTAGCCATGACAGCGGTGCCGTGTGCATCTAGAATGATCCCCGGTCTGAGTGCAGGCTGCTGAGGAGGACAACGCTGAAGCCGATCCAAAAATACTCCTGCAGCATGTGCTACTGACGGATTGCAGCAGTTTAGCTATCGGTCCCCTGGCACAACATTTAAAACACATGGATACACTTACTGGCTTAATTATGGATTTCATTTGTCCATCACCTCATCAATGATAGCGTTCACATTGTGAGCTAATGTTAGCTGTGACACAGTGATTTGCTAACTCGGGAGTTACTTAAGGCTATCCTGTCGGTGATTTGGTAGGGGAAAGCGAGGCACGGACAATGGTTACAATGGCAAACCTTACTGTGATATTTTCAATAATAAAAAATGGAAGTCATGTGCGTTAGCTTAATAGTTAACGTTAGCTAACCTTGTCGCGTGCAATCATAAATGAGCCACAACCGTACACAGATGAACGAACAGTTAACCTAGATATATTTGCACCATTTGGACCCCTGTTTAGCTACATTGCAGACTAGCGTTGTCAGAACATATTGTGTAGAGTAACAACCTTAATCAGACAACATCGGCCAAACAGCTACAACAGTCATCACTACCGGACTGATGCTAAGCTAACAAGCTAGCTAGCTCTCTGATATTAGCAAACAGTGAAGTCCCGGTGTAAAGAGGTGGCTAACAACACTAACCTCAAATTTTTTTATTATAAAGACACTTACAATTAAAGTAACTCGTCTATATTTCTAAAACATTTCGGTTGATAAGTAATTATGAAGACAGTTTCATGACACTCACTTTCTCCATGGTGCAAGCATGAGGTTCCTTCCAGAAACTACTGCGTACTAGCGCCTCCCCCTGATTATCACGCAGGTTGCCAGTTTGGGATGTAGAAAATCCGCGATCAACGTTTCGATTTACGTTTCACCCGTGAGGATAATGTAAGGGACAGTACAGCCCACTTACTGAAACTTCCAGAAGATGACGGAAAAAACAAGGATGTCTTACACAATGTGTTTCATGGTGTACTCTAAGCATGCTTAATTTGACCTTTGGTAGGATGTAGGCTACACAAATAATATCTTTATACGTTCTTGAGTAAAACTTATAGATTGTACAGTGTGGTCTTTTATGGGAATTTATAAGAGTATATGATGTCGTCATTATTAGATATATTTATATGCAATCATTACATAATATAATATTCCATTTTCATTATATGATGTACAGAAGGTTACATTTAAAAATGAGGTGGCCGGTGATGATTACAGCCGGGTTTCCCTATTGTTTTTAAGATCATAAGTGCCAGTTTTTACATCCCATCTATCTCATTAGCAGACTCAGAAGATATGAACCCCATGTAGATAATGTCCTAGTCAAAAATGCTGTGTTATTAAGCCAGAATCACACCAGACTATAAATAGACATACACAGTATACTAATTAATAAATGTGTTTGGATTTACAGAATATCCTAGCATTAACAGTGCAGGGGACCAGATGTAGGCTTCTGTCACCCTGATTTCTGCCCACCACCAGTGTTTTGGAGTGTGGTACCACCCCTCTCTTACTCCCAACTCATTATAATTACAGGATACTGCACATCTGAACAGTTCCTTTGTCTAAGCATGATCTCCTTTTAGCAGACACTGCATCTCCAAACCCCATAAAGATACCATCTTTTTTTATTTTTGTTTCTCACCAGGAATAAAGTCTAAACCACACAACTTGTTTGCTGATCCCTAGTTTATCAGAGGCAAAGGATGTAGTCGAGGCCATCCTGAATAGACTATTCATGCTACTGTTGCCATGGATTCACAGACATAAGAAACGCAAAACAGAGAAACCATGTGTGTCAAGATCACAGAGTGGTCTTCGGTCTCTTAGCAGGGATGTTACACAGACTGAGATTAGCCTCAGGCTCTGTGCAAAATGAAGGGCAGCGGCAGGTAGCCTTTGCTCTTGTCTTTCCTTATAGACTCTCCAATGAGATGTCCCCATCGGATGTAAATCTGTTCAATCTGTTCTCAGGGCCTGGCTAAGTGAATGTCATCAGGTAAAGCTGAGTATGGAGACTGAAAATGTGTGTGGACTAAACTTGAATTGATTTGAGATTAACAGATTATATGCACTAAACTGCCCTGTTCACATGAGGGATTAGGTTAAGGCAATGGTTTGATTACAACATTTACAAATTTTACTCTGATTATCATAAGGAAGATCATTAGAAAAAGGTGTTTACATGGACAATTCTATAGTCGGAGTTAAGGCGTTAAGATTAGTTCATTTGTTTGCATACAAACGTTGCCAGCAAGGAGGTAAGGCTCTGGTTTAGATATTGTTTAAGAAAGACCATTTGTTTTCTATGTTTTTGTGCCGGGCCAATTAACATTGGATTAACACAGTGCACATGGATGTATGAAAAATAAGAGAATAAAGCTTTGCTGTTTCTGAAGATTTGTGCGAATGGAGTGTTTTTTATAAAAGACTCAAGATTTGGTGCATCCTGCTGATTCTGACGACAGAATAAAAAGGATATGACAAAAGGGAAAAAAATAATAACTGTTGATTAAGGCTGATTCTAAAAAGAAAAATTGATTTGACAAAAGAATTTACGCAGTACTACGCACATACTTGGAAATAGGAGTCATTAAATTTGTTTTTTTTCAATTGTCAACCAAGGACTCATTAAAGGTTTCATGCTACATTCCTGTGAAAATTTTGGGCAACAGCTTATTATCAGCATGTTAGCATTGTCATTATAAGCTTGCAAGTCAAGTCATGTTTTATTTATAGCCCAATATGACAAATAACAAGTTTGTCTTGAGGGTCTTTACAATCTGTAAAGGCTACGGCATCCTCTGTCCTTATATGGACTTATGGTGGTAAAGCTATTTACTTTAGTTCGTCCCCTGAAACACCGCAAGGAGTTAAGTGTGTGTAAGGGCTGTAGGTCGCTCTCTTTCTCTATCTCTCTACATCATTCTCCCGATCCTTCTCTACTTCTTTTGCACATCAAGTTGATTCATATCCCTCGTTCAATATCAAATGGATGGTAATGCCTCAACTATTGTGATTTTGACAATATTTTTTTATGTGCAAAGTGAAATTTAACACATATAATTCTTGGAAAAATCATCTGACCTCACAATGTTTTCCTTTATTTTGACAAAGATTATTCAAAGACATGCAGTGTAACATAACATTATTATCCACAGTCAAAGTAAAACAACTAGCTGGCTGTGTGTGGTTAGTTAGTTTTTTGCTCCTTGCAAGCAAGATGAAGAACACATTATTATAATAGATTATTATCACTGGTTATACATTAAGAGTGACCAATAAAGTAGAGATGGGTCTGGAGAATAAAGGTCAACTGCTCAGTCAAAGTCCAAGCCAGACCTCATTTAACTGAAAAACAGGATTCAGGTCCTATATTTATGTTGAATAAAATATCCTTATATAATGTTTTTAATTTTGCGTACAGGTCAAATACTACCTGCTTACACTATAAAAAATGCTAACCTAATTTTTTTTCTCTTTTTCAATTGTTTGGAGGGAGTTATGTGAACAGATGATGAGGTGATGCATAAAACAACTACGTATACCATATGAGGCATTTAGTAACATATCAGTGACATGTGCCTGGAAAGTTTGTTTCTCTTCATTCATGTGGACCACAAATAAGCACTGTAAATGACAAAAAATACTGTTATTATTTTCGACCAAAAGTAGCCTATTTGATGTGAATCCCTGAATGTTAAGTAGGATCTCCAAACTTGCCAAGGTCACGTGAAGGCAACATCGGTAAAGAGCGTTTTTGGCGCGTGTCGCTTTCCAAGGTTCTGAACTGTAACGACGTCTCGCCGTATTGTGTCAATAAGGTTGTAACTTTTGTTAACTTTCGCCCACAAAAAAATGGAGTTAGTAATTAATTAGTTAATGTACAATGTCATAGAAAATAAAGTTACAACTGGTAGCTGTAGGCTACATTACAGCTGTTATGGTACCTAGCTAGATGAGCTCTATACACATTTAACGCTAGTGGTTTAGCTAACTATCGTTAAGCTAAGCTAACGCTAGTTAGCTTAACTGCAGTGTTGCTAAACTATCAAAGCACCAACATATAAACTGGCTTAATTTGTCAAGTATATTCAACTGTTAACCCAGCACTTTTTTCACTTTTATTTTACAAACCAAGTGGGTGACCAACACTTAGCAGGGCATCAGTTTTAAGGTGTTTCCATTTTCTTATTTATTTCTCAACGTTAGTTGGATGAGCCGCCACGATGAGGAGACAGGAAAACCAGCCAGCCAGGCCAACAGCAGGTTTGTAAAATATATTTACTTCACATAACCCTCACACTATTCATTTCCTCATACTAATAGGTTGCCAGGTTCAGTTTTTTTAGTGTCTTGTGGTATATCGTCACATAAAAACAATACAATGGTTAGGTTCTGCTTGTTATAGAGTTGACATACAATTCAAGTTTAAATGAGTAACATTTGATTTGTTTGATAATATTTCACGTATCCTAAAGTTTGAAATATTATTTTCTGTCTTGGCTCATGGGCGGTCTGATATGTTCAGATATGTTTCCTCTGCTGTGTCCATCAGGCTGCCTGTCTGTGCCGCTCTTTAACCAGAAGAAAAGAAACAGGGTTCCTCTGACATCTGCCCCCTCTCTGAATGAATTCTTCTCTCACAGTGAATACATGGCGAGCACCAGCTCAGCTGCACCTCACAGCACAGCAGGTGAAGCCTTCGCTGACGCTCTTTAAGCTCGTACTGTGTTTCAGTCACTAGGTGGCAGCACACCCAAAGAAAATTATTAATTGTATATTAAAAATGCAATTGCTGCTCTTGAATGTTGTTTAATGCCTGACAGCTCAAAATCACCTTCTCCCGCTGAATCACACAATTGAGACCATTGTACATCAAATATAGGACAATATTGTAAAACATCTCCCCATTAGTGACGATACACAGCTAGAGACAGAGGACGCTGCTATACGATTATCCTCTGAGAATGTATCTTTCCTCAGGTGCCTATGGATGTCTCCAGGCCTCAGGTCCGTCCTCCGGTGCTCAACAAAGCCACCAGTGGAACAAGCAGGGCATCTCACAATCCACACCACCCCAACAGTATGGCAGCAACAGACCTGCTCCTGGACCGGCACCTGCAATGAGATCCTATAAACCCATACCACATCCATACAAAGTTGAAGGCACAAGGTCTGTTTCATTGACAAAGGGTTGTTAACCACCCAGACACCTGAGAAGCAGTTGGAAAAGATTTACAGAAATATGGACACCACCACTTTGTTCCCAGGCAGCAAACGAGTAGTACATTTGAGCCATAATTTTTCATTTAACTTGACTTGCTCATGACCAGAGAGAGTATACCTGGCTAGGACCGACAACATATAGTAACACAGACCAAAGAAATTAAAATGTTGTAACTTCAAAAGTTTAATGTGTTAAAATAGGTTTATGTATTTTTATTTTCAGCTCTCAGATGGGACAGCCCAGCAACTGTGTGAGACAACAGGATCTCAGCTCCATTGTTAACTCCAGACAGAACAAATATCGAGCTCACCCCATCAGTGAGAGTGCACACATCAAGCCAACACCCCATACTGGTTTCTCTCAGATGGCTCAGCAGTCATCTTACAGACCGCCCAATCCGACATATGAGTATTCCCAGCAGCCCACATATCAGTATTCCCAGCAGCCCAGACCTGTGCCTGCTCCTGTCCCACTACCCAACAGGCCCTCTGCTCCTCGTGCAGCGCAGCCACAAAACAACTTGTGGAAGTTTACAAACAGCTTTGGGCCACAGAGATCCACCTTTGAAGGAAACAGGAGCGCAAATAAACCTCAGGCTGCGCGACAAACTCAGGTAGAAAAATATGAGTAAAATATCTAACAAAGATGTAAAATATGCAGGTAATGTTTCATGATACTGTTGTGATCACTGCAGCGTTTGTATTTGTGCTCAGCAGAACACATTTCCAATGAAGCCAGCCGTTGAGAACTCACTGAGGATCCTGACTTCAGTTATTGATGGCATGAGACACTGGAGCCAGTTTAAAGACAAAGTGCCATACCTATTTGAGATATTTGGTCAGTTGATTTAGGAGTCGCTGTCTCTGATGTGTACTGTTAAGTATTTCGAAACACTATTAAACAGACAGGTTGTGCTCTCTTCAGCAACTCTAGACTCTGCGGTCACACTGGGTCTCCACGGAGCCAAGAACTTCCTCCTGAGAGACGGGAAGGCGGTAGTGCAGTGTGTCTTCTATGAAACCGTGAGTTCCTCTTAAGAAGTACATTGAATGAGGACAATGTCCATCTGCTCACATTAATGCCGTTCACCTGAGTAGGGGGAGGGAGGAGGTGGCGGCTTTCTGTGAGGCTTCTGCTTAAGTTTTCTCTGTTGAATTTCCCGGGGTCCATTTTTCTCGGTTTCATTCATATTTTTGTTAATAAACGCCACTTTTTTTTTTCTTCTTTTTTTTTTTTAAACCTGCTTCTTCAACATTCCCTTTAAAGTTTTCCGTGGCCACGCAACATCATCTGCCCCCGACACTGGCATTTTCGAAGTATTTAAGTATAAAAAGCATAAAATGGCACTGGAATATGACTTGACTAGCCTTCATTTGTGGCTCTTGTCCAACAGGAACGGGAACTGCCCCGTCTCATCCGTGGTCAAGTTCATCGCTGTGTGGGAAACTATGACCGCAGCAGAGACGTCCTGATGTGTGTGTCCGTCAGACCCGGCCTGCCCTCCGAGCTCAGGAACGCTCAGGAGGCTGTCAAAGCCTGCGATGCAGAAATGAGAGCGCTGATCAAATTACTCAGTGAGGTCTGAGTTCTGTAGATATCTACAGCAGTACAAGACTGATCGGGAGAAAGTATAAGTCCCAGTAGTTTTATAAAGCATGTTTAAGGTATTATTAAAGTGATGTTGTGCTGTTGTACTGAACTTTAACAGTTGAATTCACTTGCATGTTCTGGCACTGATGTTTTTGTATTTATTTGTGAAACAAATATAAAGAGTGGTTTCCTGTAACCAGAACTTTAAAGGAAAGCAACAGCTCTCTTTCTGTACGTTCTGAAATGTTTTTTATTACAAAGAAAATTCACAGAACAGCAAACATTGTCTCGAGGTTAATTCAGGTAAAGCAAACACGATGAGGTAATATCTCAAAATATATCTTTGAAAAACGGGTCAGTTAGGAATAACATGTGATATCAAGTACAGTTAGTTTATTTACAGTCAAACATCACAATGGAAAAAACAATAATTCTACTCTACCAAAACAGTTTCACCAGTGCTGAGACTTTACACACAATGGTTCAACAAATAGGGGAATAAATCTAGTGCAGTCATTCCCACAGTCAAGCACAGTAGGAGGTCTGACCTTTCAAATATGGCAACATCATCACAGTCATTGTCTTAATGTCAGGACATGTCATTATGGGAACCCAAATTTGGGGAATATTTAAAGATTAACCCATTAGCAAAATCCAACCCATCATTCAACACTAATACGCACATAAACACCAACTAGGAAAGGGAGTCTAGCTTGATGAAATTGGCAGTGTACAGGGAGAGTAAGTGGAGAAGAAGACATGTTGTCCTTGGAATATGACAGGAATGGTGCCAGCGCTTTAAAGGAGAAGTGGATTGACAAGAAGAAAAAAAAAAAAAAACCCACAGCAACACATTAGCTTACTTGAGGAGCTAATTATTTTAATCCACATTTTACACATAATGTGAATAATGTGTCAGCTCAGCACAGATAACCAAAGTTCAATTTGTACAGCCCCCCTCCTCTAACACTCAATTTCTTAATCACGTAAGACGAGGATGCCAGGAGTTAATCTGTTAGCTGCATGTCATAACCTTTTAATATAGCAATTCAAGTGATTTACCTTTTCTAGATAATTGGCAAAAATGTCTCGGGGCATAATTGAACACAAGTACACTGCCCCCCCCCTCCCCCCCTTCTATCTGCCGTTATACCTCCAAGGATTAGAAGACATCATCTTTTTTATCCTCCAGAACATTTTCTCAAGTTAATGAGATCATACTGCATCAAGTACAGGAGAAAGACTTAACCTCTGAGAGGAAAAAATATATTAGGAAAAAAAAAAAAACGCATCACACAACAGGATCCACAGTTTTTCAGCAAAAAAAGATGATAACCTGATAATTGTATTAAACACTTGTCTTGGTTATGTTAAAAGGCACAAGTTGGTCAGATCACATTTAAAATCTAGATCAATTGTTCTACCATTAACAAAGCCCCGTCTTATCATGAATGTTTTTTTTTTGTTGACAAAATTCCTACATCTCCCTGCCTTTTTGCAATCCTTTAGTCCTGAATTAGAGTGTTTAGTATTGTGTGTTGGAGACAGAAAACAATTGCTCATGTTTTTAACAAGCGAGTTACGTTACACAAAGAGTTCTGGGGAAAAGGAAAGGATGCAGTATCCCAACATGACATTTTTTGACAACACTGATCTGAAATCACTACGTATTAGCATGATTCACTTCCTTGTTATGAGAAAAGATTTCCATTTGTCCTCTGGGCAGGTCTGATGCTGTGTCTATTGTCCTTTTTTTATTTTTTATCTCGGAGACAGTTACTAAATGTCTTTGAAAGCTAAAACGTCTTCTCGACTCCCACTGGCTCCCTGCCTGGTCGCAACACTGGAGGGCAGAAAAAGTCTGTAGAGCAAACATCCTTTAAAGCGTCAGATTTCTCTTTTCTTTTATACCATCAGCTCTGTTAAATCCAGACATGTACAGTCCCAACGCTTCAGCACAACACATCATCAGTAGATGCAACTCCATTAATATTGTCAGTCCTTCAAAGTGTCTCTCGCTGAGTCGAATGTTCTTCAAAACCTCCTATTGATACATTTAAGTCAAACTGCCACATAATCTCATGCTTCAACTTTCTTTATGCAGCCAATCTGTTTTGGAATGTTACATAATGTTGACTTCAGGAGGAGAAAAAAAAAAAACACTTAAATTTTTAGCAAGCACTTGTCATGTTTGTGGTCATTTTCTTGAAATCGTGTGAGGTCCTTGCATCATGAAGAAAATTATAACCCACAGGGTAATATGGTAACATAAAACATTCCATCTAAATGTCACATAACAGATGCAGGAAGACAGTGTTTGTTGTCAAGTGTCAGTCCCAAACAGCATCGCCTTTGAAAACGGGATGCAGGAGTCTCTCCATGACACCGAGAGTGGGTCAAGGAGGGGGAAACAAACACTATGACAACGCACTATAACAGCGTGGGCAGAGGGGTGGGGGACAGGTGCTCCTTCGGTGCATATTTGGCAAAAAAGGGCAAGAAGACGGTGAGCATGACTCCGACAATAGCCAGCATGTAGCCCCAACCGATCTGGCACTCGCCGGCGTAGTAGATGTCAGAGTCCCCGCAGAAGGACCTGACCAGAGAGGAGTTGAGGCCGAAGGGGTAGACCAGCAGTCCAGCTGCCATGATGAACACTGCGGAGAAGAGAGAGAGCGGGTCAGACAGCGAACAGTACAATAAAACAGAGATACTTATTATTGGGCCCCAGCATACCACAAAGCAAATACTGCCATCTACTGGTCACCTGTCAGAACATGTGAAGCCTGTTGCAAGATATCTGGAGGTTTTGTGCAACATGTCACAAAGCTTGTCCCACCAGCTCAGAAATATTGCAACAAATAAAAATCTATTTTAATGTTTGGAAATACAGAAACTGTTGTTTATGCTTTTTTCTCCTCGCGCCTTGATTTTTGCTGCCCTATTGTTTTAAACTTTTTTATTTTGCCGTTCATGTATTTTATCATTCACTTATCACTGTGAAGCACGTTGTCCTTTGTTTTGATATTATATTATATACTGTATAGGTCACTGGAGGAACAATTGAGCACAAAAACACAAGATGAAAAAGACGTTTATACAGCTAAATTGTTTATTCTGAAGTTTATTCTTTCAGTGATAAAATTATTACGGTTTCATTCAGAGTAAATATATATAAAACAGTTTTAAAGTATAAGGGGTCCCTCACTATAAAACACACATTTACTAGTTACACTCTGTACTGGCGTGCCCACTGAGAGCCACTTGGTGGCAGTAGAGCTTTTACAGAAAAAGCTTGGAGTCTGACTGAAGTTAAGTGTGTCATTTAGATACTTCATCAGTGCTGAAGTGCCTCCATCTGCACTGAGACTTGATGATTTGTTGCCTTGTGTTGCATGCATAAAAATAAATCATGACCTACATCGTTTTATAAGTCCAGCAGTGGCCGAGCAGTGCTTTTAATGTATTGAACAACAAAAGCCCTGATGACCTTTCACTGACCGAAACTTCAAATGCAAAATAATTCACGTCTCCTTAAATCCATAAAAAGAAAAAAGAAGAAGCTCTCCTTCTCCCCCTGTGCACTTCTGCTGTGATCAGCTTTCTCAGACCCTCTCCTCAGCGCCCAGAGAGCGGCTGGCTTTTACAAATGGAGTCTCCCAGCCCCGTGCTGCCAGTTATTGACTGCGCTACGGGCTATCATTGCTGCTCTTAGTCATTCCGAGTGCCAGCTGGGTTTCCATTACAAAGCCAGGTGTCATCGTTGTTTTAGTTTTTGAGAGCTGGCGTTACTGGAAAAGCTTGAACTTGTGATGGCGAGAAGCCCTCTAGAAAACACAACAAACATATATTTTTCTACGCTCTATTGATTCCGGGAGATGTCGGTTTTCCAGATTTCAAGGGTGCTCACATGAGAGCTACTCCGCAACAGCTGTGTGGTGCATGTGGGAATAAAGGATTGTGCTAGCAGAACAGGGATGAGAAGGGAGGAAGCTTTCCCTGATGTTCTAGCTGCACGCTGGGGCTTTGGGGTGGCTGTTAGGAGGAGAAAAGGGATGAAAGGGGAAGTATTGTCTAGCCTGGTGTGTCTCTGTGGAGTTCATGGAGGGTCTGCCTCTCAGCCTTGCGTATCCCAACCCCTGTACCCAGCTCTCAGAGTGGCCCCATGTTTCATCTGCAGAGGCCCAGCCTAATGACAATTTAATGACCTTCTTTATCAAACTATCACTGGCTTTTGTGGAAGAAACACAAAGGTGTGTGCGCGCAACCCCAAGCCCACTTCCCTTCTTCCCTGAAATGATGGCAACTAAAAGCAAACTTGGACACAAAACTAGAATGGATAATTGGTGAACAACACAGCATAATCAATACAGGACTGGAATCCAGGCAGCACCGTGTAACAAGTGTCAGGTAAGCAGGGCGGGTGTCTGGATCAGATAAGCTGCAGCCTGGATCACACTGGATGTCTGCAAGCCTTTTAATGAGAAGAGAACTGCTGTAAAAACCTCATATCAGAGGCTAACTCAACATGCATCCTTCAGATCTGAGAGGGGATGAAAACAAACCAAATCATTTAAAAGTCTGATAGGCGATTTTACACATCAAAGTCTGTTTACAGGTCCTGGGGTGCACAACTGTTTTAAAAAAAACCTTTTTGGCTCCATAGGGAGCTGCGTGAAGTCAGATAAATTGCCTTAAGTGATTGCACCTGAGTCAGTGTGGGAGGGGCCCGAAGTCTACAAAAAGGAAAAAACATATAAACAAACCCGAATCTCACACCGAACTGTTGGCAGTCGAGGTTTTGACAAGGAAAAAAATAAGGACTATTTCCCCCTTTGTGAGTCTTGCAATGTTATAGGAGTGTAAAGTACTTTTAAATGCCAGACTGCAAGTATTGCGTTACTGCACAGGATGCATAATGCAGAACAATGAGATCTGTTTTTAGGTCTAGTTTCCACTGCAGGGTGGATAAACTTAGTTTAAACAAAGTAAACAAAGTTTAAAGTCTTACTAATCCTACGTGTGATGAAAGAGACTGACATGACACCGAGATGCCTGTTCAATACTTGTGCAGCCGGGGGAGCAATTTACATGTGGACTCAAACAACTAAATGCCTCTGTGTTGTTGACATCTTGGCTAAGATAAGATACGGGCGAACAATACCTTATTGTTACTTATTATTACGTTATTGCAGTAATTCCAAAAAAAAAACACAACGAAAAATGAAAGAATGAGCTTCGAATAAAGGCGGCAGCGGTCAACTCGGAAAGACTTGAACTTCTTATTTAAATGCAGTTAGGGACTGTACGAAAATGATTAGGGGGAGGGGGGCAGAGAAGGGGGAGGATTGTGTTTCTTTTCATTATTACTGAAAGAGAAGCAGTGTTCATCAAAACTATGACGAAATATGTTCGTTCAACAACCTTTTTTTCTATGACTAAGACGAGATGCCAGCGACATCATTAAACACCAACTGTGACGATATCAACGAGACTATAATGTCGTTTAAAAAATAAAAACTTAAACAACATACCAAAATCCCAAAAAATGACAGGAATAAGACTAAATTAAAAACTAGCAACATTTTGACTAAAAGTTGACTAATATGCAATAGCATTTTGAGTTCTACTAGAACTAGACTAAAACTATGAAGGATAAAAATGACAAAAATGACAAACAAATAAGTAATTTCATCTAAAGAGTAAGACTAAATCTAGAACAGCTTACAAAATAAAATAAAAAACACTTAAGGGAAGGTAGTCTACATTTTTGTATGGCTTTTTAACTTATTGTCAATCCTTGTGAGATTTATTGTAAAAGAGAGAATCAAATAGTCACAAACACGGCTTTTTGTTTCGGTCTCACTTTTTACTAAATTAAATATAAGATTCCCAATCATTTCCGTACAATCCTTTAGAGCGGTTTTAAAGAGCTGTCCACAGTAGCCACCAGGCAATAAAAAGTTACAAGTACAATCAATTACCCCCGACTCGACCCAAAGACAGTTTACTAACCACCCCAACCCCAATTAACGGTCTGCATTTGTAAGATCTCAAGACAGGAAGGAAAGTCCAGTAATTTCTCCAAAGAGCGGAATTAAAGTGAGGAGGTGTGGAGAGAGAGTGTCAGCCCGGATCAGATGAGCGCCGCTGAGTACACGAGGCTATCATAATGGCTCAGAGATTATGAGACAGTGAATAAAGGAGAGACCTCAAGTTAGCTGGGCAGTGCACTAATGTGTCCCAGTTTCATTGCAAACTTCAGACACGGTGCCAAAGAAGGGGAGCGAGGATTTACATTAAACCTAAAAAAAAAAAAAAAAAAGAATCTGAGCTTGTGCTCTTAAGCAGAAGTGGCAGTTCTGACCAAAAGTTGTGCTGCATTACTTTCTAAGTTTATTAAATTACTTTTGCAATGTTGTCGTCCGACGTACTTACAGTCTGTTAATCGCGAAAAACGTTGTTGCTGTATTTCTTGAACTTGTCTGAATGCACCCTTCGGCAGCTTTGAAGTGTGTCCAGGCTTCAGACGGAGGGAGTTAAATATCGATTTGGAAAGACAAAACAGCCAGAGGCCTCCAGGAGCACTGGATTTCTTTGTTCGTCCGCTTCGGCCCGCTTTCACAGGTAGCTGCAAGGCTGCGGTGGCCTTCGTGTACGCTAATGAATGGCAAATACCTTTATATGCCTGCTTCTATGTTTTTGTGTAAAGATTTTGTGTGTGTGCGAGGCACACACCCATGGCAAGGGTAGTAGAGGAAAGAGACAAAATGAAATAAAACAGTGGGAAAAACATTGTACTACCATACAAAGGCTCCACTTTTACCAACTAAATGGGTAAAACTAACCTTGAATCTCTTCCTCGGTGGTGTGGCGAGAAATAGAAAGCTGCTCCCAGAGACGGAGAAACGGGTTCACAGCGGTGTGAATGAGAGAAAGAGATTGAATGTGTTTGTGGGGCAGGAAGGTGTGTGATAACCTGGCGTCCAAGCGTGACACTGAATCACTTTCATCACAGAGCTCTTACACAGAACTCACTGGCTTAGATTATTACACAAACCGAGAGACACACCAATCATAGGATTACTCGTGTGTCGTGTTTCAACGTGCGTGCCCGACTTCAGCTGGAGAAATCTGGTAAGTGTGGAATCTGCTCTTGTCAGGAAATGTCAGGAATCAAATATACTGTAGTGCCAGACATTCATACACCTTGTATCTAACACGGAATTTCATTCATCTCAAGATATAACTAATAAGAAATTCAATTCTGTGAGCTTCAAGGCTGCTTTCATTACGATGCCAAGACCTCTGCTTTGGATTAAACTCTATTGCCATTGTGTGGTGACTGTCATAACCCTGTTAGCGATGGGAAGGGTTGAATTAAACTCAATAGGAAATGGGTGGCTCCTCTACAGCAGCTGCTGCGCTCTTTAATGCCTGCATTGCCGTGGTGTCATCTGTCTGTTTTATACGGAAGAGTATCAGCGCCAGGCGTAAGGGGGGGGGAATGAGGAGGAGGATTCTTATTTTAGTTTGCGTTTCAAGAATAAAGTCGAAATGTTGAGAATGAATTTTGAAATGTCAAGAATAAAGTGGAACTTTCAGTATATGCGCTGGTGCTAGTAGTTTGATTTATTCTTGCCATTTAGACTTTATTCTCAAAAATCGGATGAATTTCTTCTTATGCCTGGCACTAACACTGAACGTTGGACTTTATTCTTGACATTTCTTGACACAACAAGTCGGAATGCAGGAAACAATGTTTTCCCCTTACGCCTGGGATTCTCCGTCTCTGGAAGCAGCTTTTTATTTCTAATAGCCCGGATACTCTTACTATCTTAGAATCTCTTAGTAGTTTGCTCCCTGCAGCAAACGCTTTCATAAAAATTACGTATGCTGATTATTATCATCATAGCACTGAACAGTAACTAAGTTCACGAACAGTCTACTAACTAACTGCTTTTGTGTGCTGTTCTATACAGGACAGACACTTTACAGTGTTTTAAAATGTGAAGTAAGAGCAAGACACTTGAGAAATAAGACAGGACGTGTTATACAATATACGTTCAAGCCTTGCAGCCAGCAAAAACTAGAATATATTAAAACAGACTAATGCGCTGCTTATCTTCTCCGACCTACAAGCCCGACTGACAGTCCGCTCCACCGGGACGAGAGCAGTCAGACGTGTAAATACAAAAACATTCAAAGAAGAAGCACAGAACCACAGTGGACCCCTGGGTGTTACTGATATCCTCTGTGTCACCAGCACCCACCGCTTTCTCTCACTCCTGAAAGAAACTTCTCATCTGGCTGCCGTCCAACCAGGAACATTATCTGCTCTTCACTTCAAAGACACACGAAAGAGCACACATTAGACCGTAGTCTTACATTACCACAAACTTGTTTGATGTCACATTAACTTGCATAGCAAAGACATCAACACACAAGGAGGAAAAAATAAATAATGTTTCCTTCTCTGACGTGGATAATGGCTGCCTTCTTCCAGGTGAAGCTGGAGGTAAAACTACACAATGCGTCTAATAAATCTTGATTTGCCAACTCGTGTTGTTTTGTCATGTTTGTCATTGATGAAACACGGTGACAGGAAACATATGCCAGACAGAGCTGAGAAATGTTGCTTAATTACAGATGCAGGCCCACAGCTAGACATCGGAAGCACTGATCTTCCACGGCGTCGTCACTCCGCCTTCTTCTTTATCTCCTCGTCTCCCGTTCTCTTTTTCCATAAGCGAGCAGTGTCCATGAATAGAACAGGTGATCCCCGTATAATCAATAATAACTGATGTGATCAGGCATGCTGAGATAAATGAAGTGCTGATTTACAGCAACAGCCAGGGGCAGTAAACACAGAGTGTGACACACATACACTCACGGTTATATTGTATATACATTAGGGCTGCAACTAACAATTATTTTCATTATCGTTTAATCGGCAGATTATTTTCTAGATGTATCCATAAATCGGCCAATAAAATATCAGAGAATGGTAAAAAACTGTCCTTCCAGGTTCTCAGAGTCCAAGGTGACGTCTTAATCGTCTTGCTTAGTCAGTGCAGAACCTAAAGATATTCACTTTAATGTGATATAAAAGAGAGAAAAGCAGGAAATCTCCATATTTGAGAGGTTTTCAGCCTCAATTATTTTAACGCTTAATCAAATTTCAAAATAGTTGGTGATTATTTCATCAACTAATCGCTAAGTCGACTAATCTTTTGAGCTCTAATATACAAAGGCATATACACACGTACAACGGTAAATTGGGGAACAAAAACACTTGGGGTTCAATGCACGGCTCAACAGCACAAGTATATCCAGTAGATTATGGTCTAAACTGCATAATTTAATCACTGTGTATAAGGTGGAAGTACACACAGTGTATGTGTGTGTCCAGTAATGAAAGTAACAAAAGGGCAGTGCATAACAGTGGTCTGTCTCGAGGAAATTGCCTTTTCACTGGCCGCACACGAGGAGTATTTCCATTTCCCCCCTCTATCTACAGGCGAATGGAGATGGGGATGGATGATTTCTGTTTCTCTCTCGCACACAGTGGACACACACTTTTCCCTCGACCTCCTGTCTGGCAGCAGGGAGAAGGAAGCAGAGGGACGTCCAAAACACGGGGTGTGACAGATACCACAGATAAAGATAAAGAACTAGCCGTGAAGACCACGTAAAAACAGATTGCTCTATATGAAGAACCAATTATCTTTAAAAGAAAATGAGTTAAAATGACATTCAGCACTGTAGACAAACTGGTCCTCCAAAGTCTCTGTGTGCATCGAGTTTGCTCCATTATTTTGACCCCTCCGTGTGCTCAAGGTGAGGAATCGTAAGCGCAGAAGATGAAACTTTCGGAGTTGTTGGGAGTTGAACTGTGCCAGCAATGAATCTCCAGGTAGTCAGCTTAGAAACAGCATGGACGGCATCCTAATGTGATGAGTTGTGCTCTCCTCTGCACACAGCCATGTTGATAATTAAGCTCAGTGCGCCTCTGGGAAATTATGCTAATGACGCTCGTTCGAATTGCCTACATTTCTCGAAACATTCGGCTTAAGGTGATCATGTACAGAGCGGCAACTGAAACAAAACTTCCTAACAAATGTGTCTGAAGAAGATTAAGGAGGAGAGGAAAAGGGGACAATGCGGAGAGGAGAAAAGTTTTCGAGGATTCAATTAAATATGTTGGTAGGCAGTTGGTATTTGCGATCATGTTTAATGCTGGCTGTTGCTCCAATTGGAAAGGACATTTGAAAAGTGACAACAAAAAAACAAAACGTGTCAAGAAACATTAAAGCAGTTAAAAGGTAACGTGACAGTTTCAGGTAAATGAGGAGATTTGAGAGTCAGTAGCTTGTGATGAACAATAGCTGCTACTTTTCACTACGGACGCTTTTACAAGCCAACATTTAGTCTGTTATAATCGAACTCTGCTGCAGACCAAAACCACCGGTCCAAGAACGCTTACGAGATGCGGTTTCAGACAGTTTCCGAGCAATGCGCTGCCTGCGCAGGCATTTGTTGAGATGGACACAGGTAAACGACATGTTAACATTAGTGGGAGCGGTCTGACTTGGACTTCTGCAGAAGTACGATGTTTGCTTGTTATCTGGGCTGAAGAGAAGATACAGAATATATAGTGATGTTTATAAAGTCATTTGAGATAAAGTGGAGGAGAAGGGATTCAGCGCACAGTAGATCAGTGCCCAGTCAAAGGGAAACGACAACAATATTTAAAAGTCCACGTTTCCCTGCAGAGAGGCAACAGCTCTAGAAACTAAATGTCCTTCGTACACGCCCCTCAGAAAATGTATTGTTTTATTTGGTCCGCCTTAATTTGTGCACTGTGAAATCGAACCAGACAAAGCAGAAAACGACCAAAAGTATCAATTTCACTCCGATTCTGACCAGGCAAAACGGACTGTGGCTCGCGTGTGGAGGAAAAATCAATTTGTTGGGCTTTTCAGTTACCAGAGGTGAGACAACACAGGAGTGCGTGCTCTGAATGTCTACAAAGCTGATTAGAAAGCACAAAGGGAATTACTTGTCGGAGTCCAAGTGAAAGTGACTTGTTAAAGAGGAAAACAAACCATTTTCTGTGGAAATGGTCCACTACTGTCAATGGAGGCAAAAAACCTGTTGACCTTGAGCGCTGTACAAAAAGAGATAAAAGAGTGAGATAGCAAAGGAAGAGAAAGCCAATGAGGAAATAAAAAACAGGGAGTTGGGAGAGATTAGCAGGGCAATAAAATAGCTTGTGCTATCTTCAGAGTGCGCAGGCCTGCCTGTGGACTGGTCAATCAGCGCTCAGTAATAGCTCTGTTTATCACCGGCTCATTCACACTGCTCGAAGCTCATACAGAGGCCTGCATAGGTGGGTAAAGCCCCCGCTTCAGAAGGCATTTGAGAATGTAAATGTTTAGTCTCTTACTCTACGCGTTTTTTGCATCTTGGAGATGATATCCGATGATTAAGTGCAGCTTTAATGATTCCCCGTGTGGCACTGCAGCAACAAAGACAATGATACAGATAAGGACACGACACATAGAGTATGGAAGATAAGACAATAAGCACTTACAGAGTGAGAACATATTGTGGATTCGCTCAACAGATAAAGAAATAAAGATGCCATTGTAAAGGGATTACAGGAGAATTTAAAGGAGTAATTCAACGTTTTTGAAAATGCGCTTATTCACTTTCTTCACAAGAGTTTGATGAGAAGATCGATACCACTGTGATATCTGTCAGTTAAATGTGAAGCTTAACGGTTAGCTTAGCATAAAGACTGGAAGCAGGGGAAACAGTCAGCCTGGCTCTGGCCGAAAGTAAGAATTTACCAACCAACACTTCTAAAGATCACTTAATAACACGAAAAACAAAATGTAAAAACAAGACGAATTTAGGAACACACCCATCTGACAACGTGCGTCGCAGAATTCCATGTTAAAAGACTGTTATGGCCACATTTTAGGCTTGCTCATGAGCCATGATAATGTAATGTTTGTGGAGTTGAAATATCTTCATTTGGGGTTTTTCTGAACAAATATAGAAATATGCAATTAATTAATTATGATTAATTAATTAGCATATCATGTCATTAATTTGATTAATACTTGAAACAAGTGTAAGTGTATTTCCCAAATAGTAGGACTATTTTGTTGAAAGGGTTGGTTCATTCATCCAGTTCACAAATAATTATATTTTCTGATTTACGTCCTGAGTAACAGGGACAAAGAGATGCTGTTGTGGAATTTTTCAATAAGGATAATGTAAATGCCAATTGAAAATAAGAGAAGGACGAAGAAGCAAATGAAACAATAAAATAAATACAAGATACACAGCATAGCATGCAGCTGGCTGGACACCATTTTCGCAGCCTCCAAACAAAGACCACTTCAGTGTCTCTCAGCTCCCCGCGCATGCTGAGCCATCTGAACTCCTGCTTATGACTGTGAATCTCCATCCTGGGAAGCACTGTAGCGATGACACATGAATCTCACACGCCGCTTCCAATCTATCATCTTAATTACTTTCATTTCCATATCACCATCTATTTTTTTAATGCTGCAAATTAATTTACACCTCAGACAAATTGCTTGTCCTTGACTTCCTTTTCCCTTATGAGGCAACCCACAACGCACATGGGGTTGTGTCAGTGTACAACCTAACCGAACCTAATCGCTCCCACAATCAATCCATCCCACCTCGCAGATTGAATTAGCACGGGTAGACAAAGTACCTTACATGCATGGATGGGAAAATAAATAATAATATTACAAGAGAGAAAGTGGCGGATAGATTGAAGACATCAATCAACTGTGAAAAGTT
Organism: Bovichtus diacanthus; assembly: GCA_943590825.1. Lineage (NCBI taxonomy): Eukaryota > Metazoa > Chordata > Actinopteri > Perciformes > Bovichtidae > Bovichtus > Bovichtus diacanthus. The sequence goes on from CALSBV010010655.1 coordinate 5,524,526, forward strand.
GCGCTCACCGTGACGACGGGGTGCCGTGTGAGGAAACAGTCAATGAGGAAACAATGGTTTATTTGATGAAACCTGAAGGTCTGTCCCTGTGCTGCATGTGAACGGCTGCTAAAGGTGAGGTGTGTGTGTGTGTTGTGTGTGTGTGTGTGTGTGTACAGCTACGTGTCTGACATTAACCCCCTGATTGTGTTGACAGCCTATGGCCCTGAGGCTAAACCCTTAAGCTTGACATCTCCCGGGTTCAGTAGCTGCCTCGGGTCCTACGGGGGAATGTCAGCCGGGAAAGTCAGAAACAACCCGGTGGCACCGGTAGGTGCATTGTGTATCCAGCTGTGTGCCGCAGAGTCAGTCGGGAGAACATGCCACGATGAATATGATACAAACTTTGATTTCATGTCTTGCATGTATTATGCAAAGCAGATGAAAGCTACTGATTAAGGAACTGGTTCAACTCTTTAAGTCCCCACAAGGTTATTTTCATAAAAAAACATGTTTCTAAACACCGGGGGCGGGGCCAGAAGGGTGTCTCCCTACTCGAGCCAGAAGGTTTGGCTATTAGTATCAGGGACGCTGGACCAGAGCCTCCATATGAAGTGACATGTTAACATTTCTCGTTGGAAAGTCAAATAATAACAAAGCCACAACAAAATAACTACAAAGATTCACAAAACAACTTGAGACAAAACGCCGCCGCGCCGTCTGTAGTCGTTGGCTATTTGGAGTTACAATAGAGCTGGACGATATGGCCCAAAATGTTATCACAATGTTTTTTTATATTGATCGATGTCGATAATTATCACAATATATATTGAATAGTAATAACAATGATTCATTTTCTTTCTTTTTTTGTGTGCAGATTTTTATTGGTTGACTCCCCCCCCCCCCCCCCTTTTGCATTCATTAAATGGCAATAAAATAATTCACCCTTTTACAGCCCGAAGAACCATGGCTTTAAATCTGAGTCTGAGTCTGAGACACATATTTCCTCATTTTACAAATGTGCCCCTGTCTGCCCCACATTCAAAAGTCTCTAAACCCACCGCCGATAAACACATGTATGAAAACAACACAGAAGATGTAGTGGAGCTGAATGAATAAACATTTATACATAAACAGAGTAACCACACCAGCTATTTGATAGAATACACTGAAGAAACTCATAACCTCTCGCCAAACACCACGGGTTTAATGAAAAGTGCAAAATGCATGAATTCATGAGGTGGGATAAGAACAAGGTACTTATTTTCCAATTGACTGCCACACATTTTTCAAATTGCAGAATGTATTTTGAATGGGTTTCCTACGTCCTGGGGTTACAGAGCTCACTCAGCACATACGACGACCCTATAACTCAAGTGAGAAAATGTAAAAAAAAATAAATAAAAAAAACCCAGTTACAGGAGTTCACCTTGGTTGTGATGATTCATTTTTGCATCCATAGACTGTTTTAAAAAGTGACGCCTCGGCAGGGTGTTGTTTATAAAGCAGTGGATCAGTATGAATGTGATGTGCACAAGGCTGCTGTAGACAAAGGAAGACCAGGAGCTGTGCACCTGGGCGCAGTAACTACGTATATACGAGCTCCCATTGATCAGTTTATGTGTATGTGTGTTGCAAATGTGCTCTTTGTGTTGCTTGTGTAGTCTGTACAAAATAATAAATGAATGTCTCTGTGTATACATCTTGATCTCTATCTGTGTGCACCTATTTTACTGTGTGTGTGTGTGTGTGTGTGTGTGTGTGTGTGTGTGTGTGTGTGTGTGTGTGTATTTACTGTATCTGCTGGTACTGTTGGTTTGGGGAAGCGAGGGATAGACGGTACTCGCAGAAAAAAATAGCTGTTTATCGAGTATTGAGTCACACAATTATTTGATTTGTTAAGATAAAATAAATGAGTAAATTAGAAAAAGTGACCAGATGTTTTTGGAATATATGTTTATAATATTAACAGGCTTTTACAGCGCTTTGTACGTAGAATCCTCGAAGCACAGTGACGGAGAAAACCTCTTTGCTTTGTCTGTGAGAGTTCAGGTGGTATATATTGGCTCAGCAATGTGCTAAGTCTTGCTGAGTGAAATTTGAAGGCATGGCAGTTTGTAAAAACATCATGTGCTTACTAGTCATGTTTTCTTGGGGAAAAGTTAGATTTGGCAAATGCAACTTATCAACGAAAGTGTGCAAAAAAAAAAATGCAGCTGAGGCAGTGTTTTCTAAAAGAGCGGATGTTGCTGCAGCACAGAAGTGTCCTGCTATACAAACCTACAGGATCATTATCTGGCAATATATAGAATTCTTTATGAAGAGTGCAGGATGTAGCGGGGTTGTGTATGTGTGTGAGTGGGGGTGGGGGTGGGGACAGCAACATACTGAATCCCTACAGGAGACATGGGGCCCTGCTGGGCTGCTGTAATGAAGCTCTGCCCTGCCATCGCTCCCTGACCCACTGGCATTAAGGAAAAATGGAAACCATTACCTTCAGCCTTCACCTCAGCCTACCAAGTGGGGGGCTTGGAGCAGACGTAGGTGTGTGTGTGTGTGTGTGTGTGTGTGTGTGTGTGTGTGGGGTTGGAATGGAAATAGGAATGAGGTTGAGACAGGTCACAGCAGGGGATCCAGACCAGACAGGACTCATACTGTATGTCTGTCACAACAATGACAGGCTATAGTCTAGAGCAGGTGTGTGTATGTCATGTAAACTAAAGCCAAATCTGCCCAGGAGAAAAATGTATCTTACAACTCTCTAAACAACTTTAGCCAGTAATGGAGCAATGCAACACGACGCGCTTATTTTCACCCCTTTTCTGGTGCGATGCTATGTGACATGCATTAAATACACACCAGAAAAAAACCACGAACAAACAAACTCGTCTACTGATAATAGGAAAGAAGTCGTTTGCACATTTTTTTGCGGGTTTTCCCGTGTAAAAAACCTTTTTACCATTTTTGTGGAAAAGTGCTATAAGAAGACTGGATGTTCCCTCTCAGTCACATTCCAGCAGAAGTCTCTAAAAAGTGCCAAGAGATCTTAACAGCTTTGTGTGCGTGTGTGTGTGTGTGTGTGTGTGTTTGTTTGTTTCCACTGTCAATGCTCCCCAGCTAATCTCATCCGTGGTTGAATGAATCTTATTAGGACTAGAATGGCTTTGTTGTGGATTTCCAACAGAGTAAACAGACCATGCTTTTCAGATGTGTGTGTGTGTGTGTGTGTGTGTGTGTGTGTGTGTGTTTCCGCTGCAGTCCATTTTACATTTTATCAGTTGCATCTAGAAGCTATTGTTCAGAAGTGTAGAAATCCGCGGCACCCCAAGGGGAACGAGAACAAAAGGGAGGCTTTTGTCTTAATTCTCTACAAATGTTTTTTTGTGGGCTGCCTTGTGTCAGCTGCAGCGGCTGTGTCCTCCTCTGCTGGTCTCTCAGACTGGAGTGCCACTGGCTGGAGATCATTTGATCAGCAGATCTCTGGGATCAGGTTCATTACAAGAGATGGAGCCCCAGAGCAGCCTGCCACAGATGAACCCTTTAGATGAGATGGGCGTCTTTCCTTCTGGCTCTGCTTTTGCTTTCTTTATATTTTCATTAGTCTTCCCTCTCCTCTTCTTTACTTAGTATGGAAACCAGGACAATGTTGTGTGAATGAATGATTGTATTTTGCGAACAATTGTCTTTCACGAGTCATAACCAAGAGAACAAACAGGCGTATATGTGTCATTTTACTAAACATTTATCAAATGTTTTGACACGCCTACAAATCCACATCGGGGGCTTTTTTGCTTTTTTAAAAAATGTTTTTAAAGCAAGCTGATGTAGCTATGATGCAAGGAAGGGGGTATGTGTCCATAAGTCCATCAGGCTAACTCCACTATTATTTCACATGGATGCAGCAGTTTAGCTATCTCTTGCGCAAACTCTTTTCAAATAAGTGGCGGGAGAGAAAACGCCACGCGTGCTCGCGAGTCACGCTCATCAAAATCATAGCCTACGCCAAGCATTGGCTGGAAAGAAGTCAAGCGAGAAGAGATGCGTAAACAAAACCTAGAATCCATATTTTGATATCCGAAAATGAATTGATAATATAAATATTTGGGCTTTCTTAACTTGAGCTAATGAATGCTTGTGAATGTTTCTCGCTCCTGATGAGCAGCTGGCACCTTGTATGGAAGCGTCTGCCTCCAGTGTATGAATGTGTGTGTGTGTGTGAATGGAGGAATTCTGGTTAGTGTTGTAAGGCGCTTCGAGTGGTCGCTAAGACTAGAAAAGCGCTATATAAATGCAGACCATTTGACAATGAGACAATGCTACTTATCTTCCATCACTTTACATAGTGTGTAATTCATACATAGTTAGCATAGACCACTGAAATGATTAATCAGGATCATAGAAGATTTCGGTTTGTGCTGTCATCATGTAATAGACCAGTCTCTCCTAGACTCAGTGTATTCTTTTAAAAAAGAAACAAGCTCCATTGCATCTCTTACATCTTTAATGAGCTTCTCCCTTCCCACACACAGGTGCACAAATACACACATACACACACTTCTTAATGACTTGTCTTGGTGCTAATGGAGCAATAAGGGACTTTAGCAGCTCCCCTAAACCTCACCCTATGCCATCTCATCGGACTTCTGAAGTGCTCACTGCAGGAGGACTCATCCTGCTCTTTAATCACTTGCATCTTTTCTTTAATCTAAGAATCAGAAATCTACCTTCAGCCTCCCCCCGCCGATAAATGGCTGCCGTCTCTCCTTCAATCGATCAAATGCTTTTAGATCTGTAAATGAAGGCTTAGGTAACAAGAACGTCCAGAGAGGTAATCAAGAAGACCACCGAGACACAAGGGGGGAGCGCTAATGTGGTGAAAGCATTTCCTTGGTTACAGCAGCCTTCGTGAAAGCAGTGGTGGTTGAACTCCACGCACGCACGCACGCACGCACGCACGCACGCTCGCACCTCTGTTTTCAGCCCTTCTTGGGAACAGAGTCTTGATGACAACAGTGCCTGACTCAACTTAATTTACAGCTTTGTCCTCTTTGTGTCACACACACGCAGGGTGTCAGTGGTCAGGGTCAAAGGGTGACCTCGGTTCATTCAGGCGTGACTCTGGGGCTTAATCACACGCTTATTGTTTCGCCCTCTGAGCATCTATCATTGCAAAACTGACAGGCTCTAAGTCATGAGGGAGAGTATCTAGCAATGGTGTCAAATTAGGAAAAGCTCGCTCAGAAGTAAAGAATAAATGATTGTATATTACTATTATCATTTATAGGCCGCAGAGTAAAAGTTTGATGCTGCATTATTGTGAAAACACCTGACAGATTCTGTATTCTGATCTGCAATTTTGCTGACAGCTTGCTTATTCTTCTCAAGTGTTTTACAAAACTTAATGGCATCATGAATCATTTATTGAATTGTGTGTCAACACACACACACACACACACACACACACACACACACACACACACACAAGCGGTTTACGTCCAGTATAATTGCAAACACCACAGTTTTATGATCGGTTGCACCCCTCCCTCTGGGCACCACCTCCCCTACAAGTACACATTGAAGGTGCGTTTACATCCACCTGTTTTTATGCGCATTTTAATTTGCTTAATCCGACCCGGGGCACTTTGCTCCATGTCATCCCCTCTCTGTCCTCATTTCCAGTCTAACTCTCTGTCTATCCATCATAGGCAAAAGTGGCAGAAAAATAATATTAAAAAAATAATAAACTTGAAATATCGCAAAAAGCTTTTGCTCTTGGCTAAGGTGGAAAAGTTGGTGTTTTGATAAAAGCAAAATGCGACAAAGTGCATTGGAAACCCATTTAGCAAATAAATTATGACGTGCGTAAAGCATGTGACTTCAACATCCAGAGACGTAAAAAATGGCGGTCTCCACATCGCACCACACAGATTTGACTACAGACAGATTTTCTACATTGTTTTTCACCGTTTGAGGTCTGAGTGGCGCCACCTACTGCTTATCTCGATGAACCAACTCATAACAATGGCACAATGGTAGTGGATGGAAACAAGCATCCATTCGCATTTTCTTGAAATTCTGATCAAATGTGTGATATATTTGGATAAAAAACCTGGGTACAGACATGTTGATTGTCCTTTAATCACAGCATTAAGAACACTTTGATGAATGCAATGTGCATGGAGGAAACGTTTTCATAGTGCAAGGATAAAAGGGGACACAGGGATATTAGATATATAAGGAATAAGATATCTGTTAAATCTAGTGTGTGCTTGGATGTTTGTGCATGGCTCAGTTTATCCTACTAAATAGGTGGGTGTCGGAGGTCGCCGGGTGTAGCACTGGGGATCAGACTCTTCAGCCTGGTATGTTTACCTGAATCCTAATTATCTTCCAAGTCTGGGTTTTGGAGTCAAACGGACAAATTCGTCCTACAGTTGGTTTGTTTTTTCGTGGTTGAGTGCAGATGTGCACTGATTGCTGCTGGCCACTCAACTGACACAGTGAGGTGCTCACACAGTAGCAAGCAGCGATTAAGTGTTATCACTACAGAATGGTGAGGCAAGCAGCGCAGCGTCAATAGAGCTGTTATCTCCCCCAGAAGCTGCTACAATATGTTTGCATGAGTGTGCACACACTGCACAAGGCAAAGTGTCCCCACTAGATTTTCTCCGTTCAATTTGGTCGCCTGTCATGGTGTCATATCCCCTTTTGCGCATGCGTCATCCATTAGCTGTCATAAATTGACTTTTTATCCACATTTTTACACCGGACATCTGGATCTTATCTGGAAGTTATCAGATAAACTAGCTGAGCAAACATTAGCGGTTAGCTTACAGCCCCTCCTGTTCCCACTGGGGAAACACTGATTAATAACGTGAAACAGCTTTATTCATTGTTTTTACCAGTTTTTAATCACTGGGTCTGTTTTTTTTTTGGAGAAGAAGAGCCCTCTGCGGATAATTCTGCTCCCAGTAAAAACGTCTTGAACCATGAACGGTGGAAGCTGAACACAATGGCAATGGTTGCGAAGACTCCCATGTTCCCTCGCTAATACACGACACAACCAAACTCATTTGTTATTGTTTTGACTGAGAGACCCCTAATGGCAGAAAATATTGTGCGTTGGAATAATATGTTCAAGTTGTGATATAAATTGTCTCTTAGGTGCACGTATTTACAGCTTTATCTCCACTCAAACAGTCTCTCGAGCCTCTTAGCACTTGTTGTAGCCTTACGGATGAAATAAAACAGAACAATCTAAATACTTAGTCATCAGAAGGCTTTTAAACATTCTGCTTTATGTTGCAGCTACCCTCAACCAAAGGGAGGAGCAGAGCCACTTGGTTGTCACGCTGTCTGTGGGAGGATGAATAGGCAGAAGACAAAGCCAAGTGCAAAACTGACTGGTTATGCTTTAATGACAAGGCGCGGTCCTTGTTATTAAAGCCTTAAAATCAGCTAGTATCTCCTTTCTGAGTACAAACATTCCTTTATCCCAAAAGCATCTCATGTATGTCTGGAAAACCCCTCATGTTGACATGGCAAACCCAGAAAGATGCAGGATTTCTATTATTACAGGCCCGTCCGACTATTATTACCCCCCCCCACACACACACAAGCACACACAAGCACACACACACAAGCACACACACACACACACACACACACACACACACACACACACACACACACACACACACACACACACACACACACACACACACACACACACACACACACACACACACACACACACACACACACACACACACACACAATAATCTCCCAGTTCACATAAACACTGTGCTGGGTTCCCTTGTGTCGAATTATCATGATAACCGGGGCGTTCATCACGCAGCACAAAGACTGGTTAACATCTTCAGTGGCTACTCTATTAACAGCTTTATCACTAAGCAACAGCAGGAAAAACCCCACCCACCCAATCTCTCTCTTACACATGCGCGCACGCACACACACACACGCACACACACACAGTCAATTTAAATGTAATTGTGCTGTGTCTAATATGGAGGGTGTTTGACAGACAGCATTTTAATGACCTCGAGCCTGGGTGAGGACTTAAGATGACAGAAGCATCTATTGGGCCTCTAACATATCAGGGAGAAAGACTTTCAACTGTCAAATAAACATCTATGGAGAGTGAGATGGGGGGTGTTACTATTATCATACCATTAACTTTAACAGCTATGAATAACCAGTGAATAGTGCTGCAGGAAGCCCAGAAACCTGGGAATGAGTAAACATTTTTGCACTTACGAATCCCTTATCTCGAAGTCATATGGGTTTTTGGTTAGATGCCTAAAATAAGGTCAGTGGTTAACACAAGCTTAAGAGATTTTAACCTTTTGTTCTACGACAATACATCAGTAAATATCCCACTCGCACATTTTGTGTCTTAAAAAAGGTGGTTGTAAACAAGTAGAAAGTTAGTCAGCTAAACGCCATCACGGCCAACACTAGGCCAACACTAGGCCGCCTTTAGCTTAGAGGTGGTGATGTGAAGTCATGCGACCGTTCATTTAGCCTAGTGTTAGCTCTTTACTCCAGGCGATTGCATCTATCCTTCAAAAATCCTAACTGTGGTGTTCATTTGTGAAGATTATGTTGCTGAACAAAGCGTGCGTATCATAAATGTTTGCCACAGAGCTTATTTTCTACAATAATCCAAAATCCAATAGAAAAATCCCATTAGCTTTTTGTCCAGGGGAACCAGTGTGAGGCTAACTTATAAAAATATGTCACCCCTGCAGCACTCTATACAGTCAGTTACAAAGAATATACAGTGAGACACTGAAAACTAAGTCAGGCCTTCCCCCAGTCCTCAGCATAATGCTACGGCACTCTGGGAGTACTTAGTAGCATGTAATGAGAATAACCATGCAGCTTTAGTCATGAAATGCCTAATTAGCCATTAGCATGCACTAAAAAGCAGCTATGAGACCATCACTGTCTCTCCTCCACAATCCCCCACTGAGATGATTCAATATACACACACTCGGAGGATCCTAACTGTGGGGAGAACAGTCAGCCTATCGGATGTTTCCTTCCTCAGTTCAGGTCCCAGCAATGAGATAACGTTTCTTTTTAATTGCACCAGTCCAGCACGCCCACACAAACTGGGACTTCAAGTTCCTCTCATTTTGTGGGTTAATTAGAGTGAAGCTTTCTGCTGTTTACAAGAACGCAGCCATATGTAGTCCTGATTATGCTCATCAACACTTTGGGTTCGGAAGAATGGGCTTAAGCTAAACACACACAGATATACATGCAAGCACAAAATCACACACACAACTGCTTGTGCGCATGCTCAGTCTTAATGTGGATTGTGCTCCCTGTCATTAGCAATTTTCTTCCCTCTCTGTTTTGGAGCTAATTAAGCAGCACAATTTGGTGCGCATCTTGGCTGAGAGACGATGTGCTGAGACAGAAAAGAATCTGTGTAATTAGAAAAGACAACACAAATCCACTATTAAGTCAAAACAATACCGTTATCCCAAAAGAGAAATTCTCAGTTTTTTCTTGCCACATCCACGGGGAGGGCAGAGTTCACGCTTGGCTGCAGGAAAACACCAAGGACACACCAGCAATAAGTATGATTGTCAAACTGAATCTGAGCCATCTGTTTGAGGGACAGTACATCTCTCTGCTCGCTGTTGCACCTTTCTGCCCTCCAACAGTTCAACTAGTGTGTGTAGGTTTGCACTGAATACATTTACATTCATTAGCGTTGACATTTTGCGATTGTGGCACATTGACGTGCAGTTTGGCTTGTACCGGGTGTGTGATTAGTTTATTGATGTCTGAGTTTGGAAAGCCCTGAGTGTGTGTTTAGTCGGTAATGACAGTGTAATTTTCTCAGGAGCAGAACCAGACAGAGGTGCTGCAGGACAGATGCATCAGAGGTGAAAGGCCCATCAGCGGCGTCATGGATTCAACAGCAAAGACAAACTGAATATGTAGAACCTGCACTCAGAGATCTGGAAAGCAGAGTGTGATGAGTGTGTGAACTAAATATCACCGTAAAACCATCTGTAAAGCCGGTCACTGTGGATGACCCGCCAATAATTGCCTGGCTGGATGCTTCTGTGTGAGCCAAACCAACTCAACTCAGTCATACCTGACAGTGTGGTAAGGACAGGATAACATTGAATCCTCCCTCATTTTCCAAGATTCTCTTGAGTCAGTTGCTTTAAAGACATCATCGTGTCAACATGACCAAAAGTAAGTGAAATAGACCCACAAGCAGGAAGCAACAAACATGCTGAGGTACAGTGTGTTTACTTCCTGTCTTACTTTAGTATGACTTTAAAGCTATTGAAATGTTATTTGACACAATAGAAAAAAGTCATGAAGTGATTTCAGTAACACAGCAATATTTAGCTTAGCAGATAGCTAGTTTAGCCACCATAAACTACTCATACCAGACCAAGTGAGTTTGGAGCATCACAACTCCTGAGTGTGTTGAACTGAGCAAGGGAGCACTTATAATTATTCTACTTTTTATTTGCAAGAGGAAAAAAGCACATTTGTTGTCTAAAGAAAACAACAAGATTCAGGAACTTGCGTTTGTAAGGGATAACGGCGAAATCGTCAGACAAATTCAAGGAACAAAAAGAGCTTTGGTTGTTTATGACCAAATCATGAACCGGCTAAGTGACTGTGATGTAATCAGCCGTCAGGTCGTGCCTCCTGCACGCTTTTACCCAGGCCCCACTTTGAGCCTAAACCAAACGGAGTATTTAAGTAAGTGAGAACGCCTGTGATCTCCTGTTGTGTGCTACATGTGTGAAAGGGAAACTCTGGACAATGTGCGGATCTAATTGTCTAGAAATGTCTTATGACACATCATAGAGGATCAAAAGGCAAATTGTTTTGCTCGATGCAAATTTCCGTCTGTTGGTTCAGGTTGATATTGTGTAGTCTGATAACAGGTTTATGCAGAAAGTCTTTACACACTACCAATTCCCAAAACCTCCCCATGTCCAGCCCTATAAATGCACCCAAAATGCAAAACCACGAATCCTACATTACACTCCCTTACTAAGTAAATATGACCAGTGAGCCCAGTGCAAGCCGAAGCATGTCTGTGTGCTTCCATCACCTACATCACTGCCCATGCACATCTCATGCCCAGCCTGTACCCACCCAAAGTACCATCTGCTTTGGCAGTCAACTGCACCAGACCAGGCCAGGCCATTGCTCCAAAGAGCGGTGGGTCGGTGATGGGGGGTGCTCCAGATGCTCCTCAATCCAGCTGCAGCCTGTTGGCAATGTTACGGCATGCCCCTGGATTAATGAGCCCCCCCTCTGTTTGTTCCTTGGGCTGCTGTCCCACTATCCGTATTGTGCGTGCCAAGCCCATTATCCATGCACGGTTTAAGTCAAAATGCCACACGCTCACTAACTGATCGATGGGGTCTTAAACAGTGGGGAGCCATTTAAACAAGGAGTGGGGGTTTGTGTGTGTTTTTGAATGCGTGTGTGTGTGTGTGTGACAGTTTTCTTGCCGCCATCTCATCTTTCCCAACCGTCTGTATGGATTTATGTGGCTGGCCTGTGGGCCAGGCTCCATCGATTACAAACAGCCAACCAATCATGCTGACAGACAGCTCGGTTGAGAGCGCACCTTGGCTTTTAATAGTGCTGTCCGTGATGCCCATGTTCGTGTGGAAAGCTGAGAACAGATAGTAAAACACTACAGCGAGCGCGGACTGAGACCCAGCAGGCAGCCACTGTAACCTTGTATATCTGCATAATGGGACAAAAAGACGTAGAAACAGACCTCCTCGGGCAGTCGCCACACACGCACTCAAAGACCAAAACAATGATTTTTTTTTAAATTTAAACGGTAAAGTGTTTTTGTGCTCCTGTGTGTGTCTCCGCTCTACTAGCAGGCTGAGTCGCAGCTTTAAAAAATTACTCAGAGAGAAAATGCAAATGACCTTGTCTCATCTCAAAGCAAACACTGGAAAATTAAATTAAGGCTCCTTGCGACTTGGGAAGTGCTGTTTCTTGTCGGTTATGTGTGTGTGTAGGTAGCCAGGCTGTGAGAAGTGGATGCTTTTCTTGAAATCTTGTTAAGCCCTACTTCACTTCTGTAATTCTTTAAACTTGTTTGACTAATAATCACATTTGGACGAAGCAAATACAATTTCCAAAAAAAATGTGTTGGAGTTTGTGTGTTTATTTTTCTTCCTTTTTCTTTTTCTGTGGCCAGTTTTGTGTGATCATGAGAAAGAGTTCACAAATATGTATTGTTTTCTTTGTTTTCTACCGCATGTGTGTGGGTGCTGTCTGTGAATCCGGCTCTTTGTCTGGCCTGCTCCATTGTCACCACCACTAATAGGAATTCACAGCCGTTTAATAATTCACACTGAGGTAGGCGGCTACAGTAAACTGTCAACAATACAAGCTCCTACTGAAATCCCATTAACGGCAAATGAATTATTCCCATATTGCATCTGTTCAATCTTTTATGTACGCAAACACACACACACACACACACTAAAAACACATGTGCACATGTATCACTTCTTCACAATATTCCTAATGGCCCAACACCAAGCAGGATAACCTGGAGGTCTAGCAGGACTCTGAGGCACTTTCCATTATTAGAGCGGTGAAATGGAGACCCCATTGGCCTTTGGGACGGGGTACTAAGCCCAGGGACATTATGATAATGGCGGTTGTATGGGGAGTAGATGCCATACATGCTGATGTGCTGTCTGGTGATACTGTACAATAAACGAGGCATGGCTACAGGTTATTCTCTCTCCATCTTGATCGAAACATTTCTTCCATTCTTATCAGATTTAATGCCATTTGTGCCATATTTGCTTCTCATGGTTTTTTTTTTCTTTCTCACTGATTTGTTATTAGAAGTGAAGCAACAGAGGGCAAGTAGGCATCTGAAGTTGAGCGGGAAGAAAAGAGATTCATGTCAGATTGTATTTGCATTTCATATATTTGAGTTTGCATTGCACAGAGTGAACTGTTGATTTAGGTTAAATGAAATGTTGAATAAATCAATAACATTTTATTAAATTTATTTGACTATTGAAATTGAACGCCATTATCATTCAATTGAATATTTATAAATCATTTTTCTTGCTGAAAATGTTCTTTATAATTGAACTCTTCCTGGACTCCTGTGAGGTTGCCAGGCAACCAGTGGAGTAAGTCACTGTTCCCGGCCAAGAAATAGTCCTGCACATAACTTCCCGTAAACCACAAATGATGGCTTTTAATCTTAAATGTTTAGACAGATTCAACAAAGAAGATATAACATGTTAATTACTCAGCTTTAGAGATTCTGGGAGGCAGATTTTGTTTCTGTTGGACAGAGCCAGGCTAGCTGTTTCCCCCTGTTTCCAGTCTTTATGCTAAGCTAGGCTAACCACCTCCGGGGTCCAGCTTAATCTTGAACAGACAAATATGAGCGAGGTATTGATTTTCTCATCCAACCCTCGTCAAGAAAGCAATTAAAGTGTTTCCTGAAATGATTAAGTACGTCTTTAGGATCGGCAAACAAGCACTATTTGTGGATTAAACTTCAGTTTGTTTGAGTCCTGAGAGGTGTCTCCCAGTGTCAGGGCACTTGCATCAAAACTAGGTTACAAAAGGCCAAATAAAAATATTATTGATAAACACGTTCAATTGCAAGCTACTCTATTTATTTCCAAATTATGTTTTGTTCATAATACTTCAGTGGTTTAACGAAAGTAGAACAAATACATTGTCCAATGATCTCATACATAAGGCAGTACAAATGTACTATTAAAACAAAGACAGGGTGTTATGTTATGGAAACATTAATAACTGGTAGACTTTTATGATATTTATGTATGTAATAATATATATGTAGCTATGACAAATCCCTAGTTCTCTAGTTGTTCTTCGAATTGGGCGGTACAGTAATAAGAAACCTTCATTATCAGTCGTTCTGGGAGAGATGTTAATTTAGACCACAAAATTGTGTATCACAGCTCCTGATATTAAAAAAACAAGTCCCATGATAGAAGATAAACAATAAAATGTCATATATTACTCTACATCCCCTGTGCTGTGGAATATTATTTCATTTTAGGAGACAGCTTTCCTCAGTGTTTCCACATGAAGTGTATCTACACAACAGTCTCAACAACCAGCAGGGAGTGGCTCTTTGTCTGTCTGTGTGCCTGCATTCAGCGTGCTGTGTCACACATGCACACACAGTCACACATGCACACACTGAAACGCTCGTCTAGCAGACAGTAGACAGTCCCTATTTGTCAGCGGAGGAGATTATACCTTTCATCAGCGGCAGCGCAAAGCTGATATGAAAGCTATATGGATTTCTGTTATCAAACATGTAACGGTCCGGATGCCCCTGGTTACCCAAGTGGAAAACTGGAAATGTGTTGGGATCCCTTTCATTCCCCTTATGATCTCTTTAAGTTAGATTAAGACACGTTAAAATCCCAAACTGGCAGTATGGAACACGTTGGCAAAAACCTTTTTCATTTTCAGTAATTGCTAACGGTGAACGAGCTATTAAGAAGCTGCAGCTCCGTGCTGGAATTGAATGCGTTTTATAACGTAAGCACCTGCTTCGGGAGCCAAGAAGTGTCACTTTAATACTATCCATTTACTGTAACTAACTGCTTCAATCGAGATAATGGAGCAGGGGTGGAGGGGCAAGTTAACGGCTACCATCACAAGCCGTAGTCTCCCTGCAAAGGAATCAAACTTGTTTTCCTAAGCTGATACTAAACAGTCCTACTGGCTTTTATTTCATCTTCAGTAGATCCTCAAGGTCGTTTACACAGTTCCAATAATCATCATATTATGGCCAATGGATGAAATCTTAATATACCATGCAGAGCCGCCGGACTAGTTTGGAAAATGTCATTCCAGCCTATGTTATAAGCGTCAAGCTAAATCCAGAGCACCATCATACATGCTTTACACATCTCCTAAAAGCAGCATTAGGGTTTAGAGTACTTGTACGTCCTTAGAAAACGAACACTCGCTGCTTGAAATGTGGTTATCCTGCCAACCAAAGCTGCTGGAGCTGTAAAGAAGCCTCAGTTAAAGTAACACAACTGCTGGACCTGCTGGGTTGCTGGAGGGTTCGGGTGACCCGGTCAGAGCGTAACCTTTCCCTCTCTGTTACAGTTCACAAATCTCTCTTCACTCCGCCCGGGGCTGTTAGGCATTTGTCACCACTGCTACCATGTTGTGAAAAAAAAGCTCGCTTTCGAGCAAACATGTAAAAGGGCGAGCTGCTGCCCCGTCAGCAGCCTCCACACTCGGGTGACTGCAGCACAACACTAGTAACCGTCTTTATTAGTGCTATTAGGACGCCAGGCGTGTTTTTCATATCGAGGCTGTGTTAATGTGAGGTTAGATTGATGATGATGATGATGCTCGTCGTGGAGATCTTGCATCTGATTTGCAGAGGGTGACAATGAGGGCTTCATTTGCATAATGAATCCTCAGCGCCTCTTTGATGAGCTGTTGACAGAAGAGAAAACAAGTGTCCTGTCTTCCACAGATAAATAATGGAAGAGTGGAAAATGAGCCAGTCCAGTAAATGACTCCATCAGCACTTCAGGGTTTTTTTCTTTTCTTGGGTTTTCTAGTTTAGCAAATCTAACAGAAGTTCTAAGGCCACCGCTTACAGCCACAACTATCTAGCCTGAAGCTTTCTGTCAAAGAAGACAAAGCCTCGTCTCTCTTCCACACATATCCTTACACAGCCCTCCCCAACTCCAAACAGCCTACCTTCTAGCTTTATTGCCAGAGAGAGACTCTGGCTAGATGAGATCCCCACACAGCTTAACATCTGGGCGCTTTGCCGCTGATGCCCTCATAAATAAAAGATAACTCCTGCCTACCGCGCACAGTCGCACTGGTATAAATCATGTATATGGATTTTCACTTGGCTTTCACTCTCTCTTTCTCTTATAGTCCCTCAACCCGCTTCCCTTATTCTGCCCCCTTTTCCGTAATTCTTCGTCTCTTCCCTCTCTTTTTCTCTGCCTTCACAACCCAGCATGAAGTCCACCAGACAAAGGAAGATGGCAGGTAATTAGAAGCTTTATGAGGGTGGGAAGAGAAGCCACCTTGTCCTTGTCCTCCTCTAATTCAGAATCATTACAGCTCGCTCTGTGGCCGGATGGTCTGAGGAATGCTTTTTGCACCTCAGGAAGTTGTCGTCTGTATAATTACCTGTTCTCTTGAAGTTTGAAAAGATGTCTGGACAGATATGTGTGACATATGAATCTATCAGCCATACGTGTATTAACTTTAGGGACTCATCGAGGTGGCAACAATGGCAGATCTAACACTCCATAAAGTGTTTAATGGCAAATATAATACTTTTTATAACAGGGCTGTATAGATACAGAATAACCATGTGAATGTGTCATGAAAATTCAATTTCAATATTCATGGCATGGGTCAAACGATCAAAAATATGGTAAATTCTTGTTTATTACATACACCCCTTGACACCTTATCTTTTAAATTATATATATGAAAGTTTAACTAGATGATGTGAAATTGGCGTCACCCGATCCGCTAGATAGAAGACATATTACTCTGTTGGAGTTGTTGGGACAACAAAAACACTCCACTCACAGTTGTACAGTGGAGTTGCAGAGTGACAGTCCTGCAGAGAGCACACAGACCGAGAACACTTTTGGTCTGCTGATGTGACCTACTGCTGGCGACGTTTGTCGTTTTAACCAGTGGAAGTTAGAGCAGTATTATTAATTTAAATAATTTTTTTCTTTAAGAAAATGATGTCCTCTGGGGAAAAAATCCTTAGCTTTTGATCCCTTTTAGCTCTCTCCAAAAAGATACTGCAGCTGCAGAAGAAAAAAAGCTTTGGTTGCTGGATCCTCATTTGATGCTCCAAATACTGAAGAGACAAATATTTCTTTCAGAAGTTGGTGGAGAGCAAAAACAGAACTAACAAGAAGAGTGACTTCAAATAAAGCTAATGTTGCTTTGTTTCTGTGCCTGTAGTGGTAGTTAAGTTTGCTATATCAACTTATAAGGTGATAAAATGTCAGTGTTAAGGTCAAAGCTTAGTTTTAATGCCAAGAAGTGGCCAAAAATCAGTTATTGCGGGTTTAACAAAAGAAACTAATAGTAATAGTACGAGCATAATAAAATCTAACCATTTTTCAATCAACATATCAATAGCTCAACCACAGTATCATAAAATTGACTTAATTGAAAAAACTGACTGCATTTAATACATTGTAATACTTTATTGGTATTTTCAGATAGTTCAGGGAGCAATAGAAACTGTAAAATGAGATCTCTACCCTCTTAAAAATATGAAACATTAAACTCAGTTTTGGGTAGTTATTGGAGCTGCAAGCTATCTTTTTTTTTTTATAAAAAAAACTAACATATTCACAATAAAAGAAGGCTTTAAGATGCAATATTTTCAGGGTTTATTGCTCAGAGTTTAAGAGCAGCAGACATCAGGACATGTCCACTTTCACAATAATATTCAATTACAAAATGAACTATTGTGAAAATGATGTCTGAGTAATGTGGTCTTACACAGCTTTATTAATGTTTAGTGTGATACTTTATTATTGCCTAAGGGGAAATAATTTTTCCGTGCCACCCCAAACCCCCCACGTCATATTATTGTAGGCATTGTGTGTCAGGTCATGAAGACACAACACAGACAGACAGCAGCTTTCAGAAGAGAAAAATAAAATGAACCTAGAGATACATTGCAGGGCTTGTTAGGTGACTGTACAGCCTGATGACAGGTGAACAATCAAATGATTGGCGGATATATTTAATCCCCAAGGACAGGAAGTTCAAATCAGCTTCGAACAAAAAAAAACCTAATTATGTCAAGTCTCCTTTGGCTGATGATAAAGGATAATTACTTTTTTATTCCCCTCGCTAAGGCCGAATACCCTCCTTCAGATGTGACGACGTAACCTTTAACGAAAACCGTGTGATTGATGAGGCGTCTCTCCCCCCTCCAAATGATTACCGATCACTGTTTCCCCCTCCTTAGACACACACACACACACACACACACACACACACACACACACACACACACACACACACACACACACACACACACACACACACACACACACACACACACACACACACACACACACACACACACACACACACACACACACACAAATAATCTATCCATCCTCTCGAGCGGCTACAAACAAGTTTGTGCGTGACACTTGAAAAAAGAAAGCATCTCATTTCAGGACTTTCATTACTCATATCATCTGATACTTAGATCTGCAGTGCATGGAGGCAGAATACAATTACAGAGGAAAGAGAAAGGGCTCTGTTTTATCTGTCCCGGGAATGAGACGCATACATATCCACAATGACCGCTTCTGACAACAGTGTCAGCCCAAGACAATACTCTGCCATATCTATCTGTCTCCGGAGGAGAGATACTCGGACAGTGGGAGCCAGTGGTGAATGAGACATCGCCCTGTGTCTGATACATATTTCTCATTTCCAGAACAAACAATACGAATATCTAAAATGAATATCGCCAGCTGACGGAATACAGGCAACACAACTCACTTGGCAGGAAAAAGGAGATGCATAATTTGTACATAAGGAAACACCTGCTCTAATTCCTTAAAGGACACTGTGTCAAAAGCACCGATGCAATAATGGGTTAATTTTACCCAGTACCCATGGGTAGAAAACCATTAGGGCACCAATTAAACTCAAGACAATTTGACTGTTTGACCCAGTTTTTGTGTTAACTAGAATGGCACTCGGAGAGCACAGACCTCGGCCAACACCAATGGTGCATGTGCTCCTCGGATGGTCCCCTTCACCCAGTTGGGAAGTCGTTCATCCGACTTCGCTGTGTTTATGAGCTTTAATTCGTAATGTGGAAACAACATAGACGCTACAAAGAAGATGTGTTGTATTTTATCGCTCAGAGCGTTTAAACCACACATTGATATCTGTTTACGACATGGATTTCTGACTTGAGCGGTAGAATTTTCCCAGTTGTGAACAAATTTCTTCTGATTATCCTGATCCTGCATGTGTGCAGCACAAATGCCCTGACTCGCAACGTTAATGAAAGTAAAACATCATTTGTGTATAGCCGCCCCGTGATTTGGATCCGCACCAAAAATGTAATGTGTTCTTTCTTGGCCCATGATACACCCTTTCACCAAGTTTCATGAAAATCAGGCCAGTAGTTTTTCCATAATCATGCAGACAGACAGACAGACAAACCGAGCCGAAAACATAAACTCCTTGGCGTATGTAATAATTGCTGTTGGCTCATTTACTCAAACTAAAATATAGTATGCTTCTGAACTCTAGTTCTTTTGAAACGTTGTTAATATGTTTATCCTTTGTAATAAACACATGGTTTTGTACAACTAACAATACATTTGTGACTGCTTAAAGTCTAACTTGAGTTTGTTGTGTCTAACATAAGGTCAAAAGAGTCATATTTTTTGATTAAAGTAATATGAAAAATAACACTAATGCTGGTTCAAAACAACTAATTGTTTTGGTTGGGATCTGTGCCCGAATGGTTTTCTATACATGGGCATTGGGTTAAGTAATCCCAACATTGCAGCAACACATCCTCTGAGAGGTTATCTTCCTGACCCCGTTACATTTAAAATCTTCATTTCGGCTTAAGGAAGCCTATTAACTCGTACGTCCATTTTGACAGTAAATGAAATGAGACAGCTCCCCCCTCATCCTAACAGCTTGTGTGAATTCCTATGAGACGACAGAGCAAGTGTACACTACATGTCCATATCTGGTGCATGAGCTTCAGCCCTGACACTTGACAAATGTGGTGTCCCCCCTTAACCTGGTTACCAGCAGGTTGTCCAATGACAGCAGCTATTCGCTGTTTAATGCCACCAAAATCCGATTATGTCTTTCCGGGGTGCATTCGCCAGCCGACAGAGATGGATGGAGATTATAAACTAAGGCACCGGTCGAGTAGAAAATGTTTTAGGTTAGGAAAGACATAAAAAAAAAAAATTGTGAGACTCAAGGATATCTGTGGTTAAATATCTCCGTACTCAAGGTCAGCAAAGTCAAGGTGGAGGAGATGATACAGGGAGCGTGGCAGGTTGCTGGTGCTTCATCCTGCAAAACCACCAACACCAACCAGGAGACACAGACTTTTATATGGTGGATGTAAATCTTTTTTTTTTTCCAGTATTGTCATGGTCATTGTAAATGATGACCCCAAAGAGAAAGAAAGGAAAAGGGAAATGGAGAAAGAAACAGAGATTGATAGCAGGAGGGATGTTTGTTTTCAGTAAAAAAAAAAAAGATACCATCCAGTTCAGGTGCTGTGTATCCTGAGTAGTTAAGGAGGTAATTCGATCTGTGCAGAATAGATGACAAGGTCATTGACCAAAGTCCCCTGTGGCAAGTCTGGCTCCAGGTGTCTAAGTGAGCAGTAAATACAGATTCCTCTCAGGGATCAATACGAGGTAATCAAGAGCTAATCGTCACTGTGGCCAGGAACTATTATCACTGAGCAGTGTTGAGCAGTTTCATTCTTCTGCCTGTTATTTAGTGTGAATGTTGCACCACCACACATTCAGCCCAGACAGTATCAGTTCCCAAAAAGCACCAGTGAACTCTTTCAACCGAATGTTTGCCAACACAGTCTACTCTTTGGGAAATCCAATAATCACATTCCTCCTCTCGTTTAGTCTTTCAGCCATTCTAAGTTTCTGGAAGGCTCCATTCAGAGTTCGGGGACCATTCTACATTATCCTGAAAGGCTTCAAACCCGCGCCTTCACTCCTCAATGGCTGAGAACAGGCCGGCTCAGGCTTTCTCTGGGTAACACAATTAGCCATGGAGCGTCCGGGCCCAGCCTCCTTCACATTCAGCCTGCCCCATGACTTTATCCACACACAGTTTCAGCCTATTGCCATGCAAAACAGCAGCTTCTTCTCCAGCCCTGCACCATCTCACATCTCAGCCTAAAAGAGGTCCCCCTCTTTAGCCCTGCTTTGTCCCACAGCTACTAATGCGTGTAATTT
Organism: Bovichtus diacanthus; assembly: GCA_943590825.1. Taxonomy (NCBI): domain Eukaryota; kingdom Metazoa; phylum Chordata; class Actinopteri; order Perciformes; family Bovichtidae; genus Bovichtus; species Bovichtus diacanthus. The sequence continues at coordinate 5,545,579 of CALSBV010010655.1, forward strand.
TTGTGCGAATGAGGAACGGAGACTGTGAGCAAACACACCTCTTTCAGCCTGAGCCATTATAGGATTTGGCCCATATGGTGGGAGGAAGATTTGTAATTGTGGCCCACTGGGAAAACAGTGGGAAAGACAAGGTTGAGGAGAGCGGTATGGGAGGGCTGAGGAGTTTGTGGCATTCAGTTTGAAATAGAAAGCCAAAGAAAAACAAGAATTTATGGTACACAACTCAAGAAATAGCTGCCAAACTTTGTTTTGGTGAAAATGTCTCCCATAATACCCATAGTCCATTACTTCCAACTGTGACATAAAGCTGAGCTGAGAGAGAAATGCTTCAGTCTGGATAGTCCTTCTGAATATAACTTTTGGAGTTTTAGGTTTGAATCTTCAAGCAGTTTCCGCGTTATAGAAGTATTTCTGACTGTCCTTTGTTCTCATAAATATTCCACACATGGTCCAAAATGCTATTTCAGGCTCGACAGCAGAGTGAGGAGGAGTGGAATATAAAGCCAGCATGCCTTCAGTGAGGGACCGAGACAGCTTTATATGATTAAAATTGACTGGCACATGGTGGAGGCCTCCACACGCACCTATAACAGATATTGAAGACCCCCCTGAGAGGGCAAGCAGCCAGAGGCCTCCCTCAATGAATGAGACAGGTTTGTAAAACAGCATGAGGCTGCCGCCACAATCAATTTCCTTCCTTTCAGTACATGCATGCATCTGTGTGTGTGCACATGTGTGTGTTTTCTGAGTGTGTGTGCTCTGTCCTTGTACCCGGGTACCAGTCAACAATTCCAATTCCGTTAGCTTCTTAAAAACCACTCAATCCCTCCTCGCCATACCTCCCACCCCCTACTAGAGTGGTGTAGAAATAAATATTTATCACATCAGAGGAAAGAAAGGAAGGCGGATAGAGAGGCAGACAGGGCAAAACAGGGAAGCGAGGACTGAGAGAGCCAGAGACACTTGTGGTTACGATGACAACAGCTCTCCACTTGGCAGACGACAGAAACCGATGGAAATGGAGCAGACTAAAAAACAATTAGGAACAAGCAAAGGAGCCGAGAGTGTGGGAGAGAATAAAAAGTAGCAGCTAAAGCCTCAAAATGAACCCAAAGTGGTGAGCGCCCATCTGGGCGATATGCCACTCTGGTCAATTCCCCTCAGTGAATTCTGGGGAAAACAGAGTGTTTTTCTGTGCTTTGCTCCCAAAAAATAATTTCACAATGTACATTACATTTCACTCGCCACCTCCTTCAAGTCCAAAAGAGAAACTCAAATAGATCCTTCCAAGGAGGCTATCATAATACCAACTGTGCTGTGTTTAATAGTGACATGCAAGGAAGGAGAGTGACGTGTATATGTGTAGTAACACTCAAGGTTATTGTGAATGCTGAGGGTTTATGGGTGAGAAATTCATTTAGGATTCAATCAGAGAAGAAGATACATCCCTGGATGGATCAAACATTAGACTGTCAGAAGGAGCACACTGCCTTGACTGCCAAACAATCATGACCTTTGACCCCAAAGAGGCTGAGGGTCATGTGGGTGTGACGGACTCGTGGGAAGCGGGCTCGAGAATAACAATTAATTTTAGTACAGAAGCAACCAGTCGATCATTTAGTCCATTGCCACAAAACAAATGAACTGGTTTTAATAATAAAGTAAGCATCAAACTTATCAAGAAAATATACCAAAAATGTGAACAATTGGTGCTTTGGTCTTTTTCATGACATTGTAACTTGAATCTCTTTGGCTTTTGAAATGTTGGACGGAGAAAACTAGGAATTTGAAGATGTTAACTTTGATTGTCACTTGACTATGGCCATGAATTTTACACATAAAAGTGAGTTCATTTGTCAAGAGGAGGACTATTAAGCCTGTGAAAACAGTTGTATAAAGTCGTCTTAAAAGAAAAAATAAATAAATAGAAAAAGACCCTGATGATGTCGACAGACTTTAAATATTTAAAAGTAAACTTTAGGCACTTTTGAAACGTGTCCCATACTTTGAACTAAAAGTGAAGATATCTCAGCCTCTGCTGATTTAAATGTAACCATTCTTTTATTTTTGTACTGCGAACTCGCTGGGTTACCGCTTATTAATTAATTAATCATAGAACTATAGAATAAATAATAATAAAGAAGAAAATCCTTAGTTGCAGGGAGCTCAGATTTGCTTCACTCACACTCTCTAATTCATGCAAACAGATACAAATCCATATGCATCAATTCAATGATAAATGTCCAGCATTTGGTTTGATGAATTTCTCTCGTTGTGTTTGCCTATCCCTTCAGGGTCTAAATCCACTTTTATGTTAATAGACACTCTTCCTTTTCTGTCTTTAATAGGGCCTTTAATAATGCAAGAGCATTCCATACAATTCAGTTGAATTCAATCGTGCAAATCATGGCCGGAGGCTTTTCTTTTTCGCACACTTCTTACTCCACGTAGCCGACCTGGAAAGGTCTTTGGCAGTTGTATCCATAATTCTGAGATGGCCATAGATAAAAACCATTATCTCCTGTATTTGATCCACCACAATCCTCTCTCAATATTATATTTCCTAATTAAGGAAAGTGTGGGGGAGGGCAGAGCCTTCCCTCAAGACTTTTTCTGACTTGATTTCTTCCCTTCGCCATCATTTTACATCCATCCACTGCCTCCCTGCCTCTCTGCTTCATTCCATACACATCAGTCTCACTTTCCTCTCTCCTTTGATTCTCTGTTTGTCCGTTTCCTGTTCTTTATCGCTCCGCCCAACAGCCATCCATCTTTTTTTTGTCTCTGTCTTCTTTTTCACTCCCACTTCCTCTCTGCCTTCCTCTCTCTTTATTTCAGGGATAGCGGGCTCCAACCGAACAGTAGAGGACGATTTTCCGAGAAGACGTAAATCCCAGAGAAAGCAGCAGAGGAGGTGACATGGGTAGTGGGCAAGATAGAGTGATTCAGTGAGAGGAAAAAGCAGAGCGAGAGAAAAAACCCTAAAGTTCAATTTGCAGTAATTCTGTTATCTGAGGCAGGCAGGGCTGGGTCACGGCTTCAGATAAAATGGGTCCCCTTAGTCCTGTATTCCCCATGTCCAACACTCAACCTCTGTCTTATGGCTCGCTGCAGTTTTTTGTGTGTCTGTGCGCACATGAACCCCAGCGAGTGTGTCTATTTGTCCTTCAGACCTTAGATTCTGTCAACAGCAATGAAGCAATATGACAGAACTGGCAGCCAATTTCAATAAGTGGACCATATAGTGGGGAAAAAAAGCAGCCAAGCAGTATTAAAAACACTTCACCCTTTAGTCCTTATATAGCTATGAAAATTAATGAATGCAATGATGCAGAACAGGCACCATGAAACACAGGTCTGTGCTGTTGTATGTTGTCTATAACAATATGCACAGACTGCCTCTAACAGCAATCCCTGGTGTAGCGGCTGAAAATGTGTTTTCACCGCTATTGAATTGCACTCAAGACTAATTCAGTGTTCATTAAGCCAGGCAGCCAACACAAAGGTGTGACCTTCAATTACTCCCCGCCACATTTAAATTAACCGTCTTTAGCAGCAGAGATAGAGGGTAAGAGAGAGAGAACGAAAAAGAACAAAATCACACATAAATCACTCTAATGCCTTAATACCTACCGCAGGCTTTAATGAGCCCGGAATAAAACCACTTGTATATTAACCAGCAGGTCATAATTACAAGAGAGGCAGAGCTGTTAAGTAAACAAATTAATAATTGATGTGTATGCAGTGAGAATTTAAATATGTATCACTATTGGTGCATTTTGAAACTTTTTTTTTTTTTTTAGATGTGTGCATCTGCATATTGAGATACGGTGCAGGGGAGGCCATAAAGCCAACTACAAGCCTACAAAACACCCACACTTTGAAGGAGGGGTGGGGGTGGGGGGTAAAAAACATTACCATTGTGGGTTTAGGAGGTGCCTGAGGGTAAAGAACAGATATCGTCCATCGGGCTCTACTGGTCTGAGAAACATGTTGGAAAAAACAGCCCACTGTGGAGCGGGGATTATTGAAATCTTCTCAGGCAGTGCTGTTTTAAATGGGAAAGGGTGTGGTGGTGCTGCTGATGCTGTGTGTGTGCGCGGGGGTTCCTGTGTGCACGAGTCACAGACAAGCATGAGCGCTGCTGTTGATGACATCTCCATGAGTGAGTAAATCTGCTGCTTTGCCCTCCTCACACCGCTGCTACTATTGTTTTACTAGAGAGGGCTAAAAGCGGTTGCTCTTAAACACACCCAGACTATGGCACGTACAGACACAAGCAGCGGTGAGGGGGCTGAAAAAGCCAAAAACGAGGGTGTGCAAGCTGTGACGGTGAACATTAATGGGGACAGCAGCTGTGGAATTAATGTGGCACATCTGGGGAGGACGGAGCAGAGAGGAGACAGCATCTCTGAGAGGGCGTGATGAGGAAGAGATAGAAGTAGACAGACAGACAGAGACAGAGAGACAGAGAGAGAGAGACAGAGAGAGAGAGACAGAGAGAGACAGAGAGAGACAGAGAGAGACAGAGACAGAGAGAGACAGAGAGAGAGAGGACAAGGAAGGGATGGAGGAGGTATGTTTGACTTGACTTTCAATAAGCCTCCCCCATTAGTCTCTCTCGATGCCATCTCTCTTGTATTCCAGCATCTGGCTGAAGCAATATAAACACTTGTCCTTGTACAAACTCCTATTATTACCTGGACACCTCTCTGACTTTACATCTACCTTGCACACTTGAGACATTTCACTAATGCATTCACCCACTGCAACCTACAATAGGCAGCATAATACTCTATAAATGTACCCACAAGAAGTGCAAGAGCCTTGACAACATTTCTATAGGTAATAGGAAGAGCGCGGAAGAAAAATCAGAACGTGTGAACATGTTCACACAGCAATTAAACTGATAGAGGGTAAATCTTTCAGAGGGCAAAAGTTGTTATTCATGAAAACTACCACTAGGTTGCCACTGCTGGGGATACAAATAAAGGAGGGAAGGTTTAGAGGGGATTAAATAGTGTAACAGATTCATAACCAATTTATCCCCCCTCTAAAAAAGCACAGCTTCAAGTACTAACCTGGGAGCTCTATCAAACAGGCAGCCAGAGGGCAACCTTAAAGGTCTCCTCAGCCTCCCATCTCTGCACCTTGTGTGTCTGTCTCTCGGGCTTAACACCTTCATTGAGGGCCCTCAAAGGTAAGAGCGAGCAATCTCCGCCTGCCTAGAATAGACATCGCTGTGAGATTTTATTGGAGCTTAAAGACACAGACAGGCTTCAACAGCCCACTAGGTAGAAGATCGAGAGAGCCGCTTGGATGTCTGTGTGTGTGCCTCTATGAGAGCCCTCCACCATGCCATCCAGCCAGCTAAGACACGTTCACGGAATCCGAAAAGCTCCGTAATGAGCCTTCACAGTCTTGGAGATCCACTTTAGACCGAGCGTCTTACAATATCAGCAATATGACATATGATAGAAACAGAAAGAACGAGACATAAAAAACATAAACTAAACTGCCGACACTCTCTAGATACCCTTCAAAAACAAAAACATATGGCCTGATACTGTTCATCTGCACCATGATGAATGAATAAGCCTCTTTATTGGATGCTCACAAATGCTCAGTATTCACCTCAGCACCCTCTGCGCTCATTATGTTTTCACTCAGAGACTGAACATGGCGGATAAGAAAATATCTGACGGTAACATCTTTATACACAAACAGTGAATGTGTGTTTTCATACAAAAACAAGGGCTTGGACCAGAATCTGGTTTAGGGATGATTTCTACAGCCTTTGTCTGCAGTGCATGGTAATATGTTGGCGGGATGGAAGAACCCAGCTGGTTTTCAATAAACTCGGGAGCAGCATAGCACTAGACAGTTTAACACTAAGATGTGAAGAGGCTACCAATGTTCTTGCTGCGCAACATTAAGTTGATCAAAGGGCTGACTCCAAAAACCTCAGGGTATGTCTTTAATATGGAGAAGAGTGCAGAGGAAGTGGAAGAGCTGAGAGTTCACTCAGATGAAGACTTTGAGTCTCGGACGCTTCCCTATTTCCTATTAGTGAGAAATATTAACACTAACTATCAAGGAAGGTATGACCCATCTGCAGGGCACACTTCAAACTGAGATGAATATGTAGGCCAAAGAACCTCACTTAAACCCCTGTCACATATGAAATTCCCTGAAATGATTTGTGAGGACGCAAATGGACCGAATCATTCGAACCAGACAACAAACCCCTAGTACTAAGTCTGTGTAATGGCCGATGCAGCCCGTGGGTCCGGGGCATTCACAGTGAGCGAGTGGGTGTGTTCATGGCGTTTATATAGCGGCTGGTGTGAAACCGGAAGAAAACCAACATCCGAGGTTGAATAAGAATGGTAATTCATATGAAAACACCAACAAACATGTCTAACTGGAGAGACAACGACATTCAGGAATTTCTGTCGGGAAGGGTCGACGCCGGAAAACGCCGGACAAATTCAAGGAACGGCCCAGACCCAGACGTCAACCCTCACCTAAATCAAACGCAGTATTTCCAGTAACTGAGAACGCGTGTGCTACACATGTGAAAGGGAAACTCCGGACAATAGGTGGACCTGATTCTCCAGACATTACCCGGAGTTCATATGAGAAAACTGCTAAATATTCTCTATCCGACTCTTTAATTGGCTGATTAATCGTCAGTCACACGTGACCTGACGAGGGGTTGGCGTGAAAGGGAAGGGGGCACGTTAGCTGTAAAACAAGCTGATATCCAGCCTTCGCACAGAGCTGATAGAAATGGATGATCTCTCTCTCCTCTCCTGCTCTCTCTTCCTCAGATATATTGTGCCATCAATCCCCCGCAGCGGAAGCCACACTAGGAAGATGAATAAATTAATCTGGAATAAATGGCCTCCTGCTTGACACATAATCACAGATTAGGCCGGGTCGGCTTGGAGTGATGGATTGACCCAAACTGGTGGGCTGTGTGGGTGGAGGGCTGAGAAAGGTGGGGAAGGGGGAGGGGGTGTCACCCACATTAACCCCTAACCACAGTCTTAGCCATGGAGCTATGAGGTGATTTAAGCAGATCTGCTGGCTCATCCCTGAGGTGCGATTCAAACCGTGGGAGGCGGCAGCTAATGGTGTCACTAATGAGAGGTTCCAGGTCAGCCTTTTGGACCCAGCCATGTTAACTCTTCACTCTGCCATGAATAATTTTAACTTGAAGTGCATTGATAAAGCGCTGATAGAACTCAAAAGGCACCGTGCACATCATACTGGTATGTCTCTTCACAAATATCATGCGCATCCAGTCAATCGTCATCACCTTCCCAAAACGACCGAAAGCATCCACAACATCCACCAGCGGCCCTTCCTGATTGAGAGAAACACAATTAAGGTGAGTGGAGAGATTTGTCATGTTGATTTATCCCACACCTCACCTAATGAAATTTTCCCACATTCCCCTTTGAGCAAGTGGCTGAAGGTGGTGGAAAAGAAATGAGAAATTGAAGACGGTGCGACCCTCCGCACCCCTCGTTCCTCTTTTTAGATGAATGAATCGTACCGCTGTCCCTTTCATTTTTCTCAATTAAGTGTTTGCCATTTGGAATGCTTCCCAGCTTCACAATCATTAAAACCTTTGCATGTCAGAGGAGGTTGAGGCGGAGGAGGAAAGCAGGCTGAGTGGCACGCTTAATTCAATTTCACAGCCGTCAGGGCTACCTGCCCTCATCGACAGACAGCGAGATAATGCGAGGGAGGGATGGTTAAAAGAGAGAGAGATAAATAATGACAATAAACACACTATTCGTCTGAGGAGAGCTGCCAACATGAAGAACACTTATCGACAGTGCACATCAGTGCTACTTTGTCTGGCGATGAGTCTGAAAATCTTGTTTTTCTAAAGATGAGTGAAAGAAAACTATGTGCTTCTGATCCAAAGTTCAAAACTGAAAAAAATAATAATACGTGGAGTAATTCAAAAGAAACAAAGAACTTCACCGCAAGCTCAACAGGTAGGTTTTCTATAAAGAGGACAATATTTTATGATTCTGTACAACACTGAAGGAGTTTTAGCATAAAATAAATTGGATTTTCCAAAAGAGACAGAAAAGAGCCGTGAGCCAACACTCCTCTTCCTCCGATCAGAACGGAGTCTGTACAGTTTCTTTATCTTCCTCTTGAAGCTGCATTGACCAGTGCATAAACCCTGAACTCGGCGCGCTTCGGCAGTTAACGTGATATATTCATGTGTCAATAGCAGGAATGCAGGGGAGAAAATCAATGCTGATATAATAAACTCACATTTAACATGGGACAGAGCAGCGAGGCAACAAAGGACCAGGCACAACCAAAAAAAAAAAAAATTTCATCTTCCTTCATATTTAGCATGTAGGCAGCATACATAACAGCTGCATTTCTCTTCTGTGCACAAAATGATCGTCCGAGGAAGAGAATTTAATATTTGGACTGTTTTGCTTAACTTGTAACTACGAGTTAAAACCAGAATAGTGAGTTAAATTTTTGCAAATGGCTGCGAGTGAGAACGTGCAACGGTGGCTTGTAAATCCCTAAAGGTTTCATTTAGAGGGGAATGCTAATTCGTATCGACCCTCCAGTCAAGTCTGGGAAATAAGTGATG
>CALSBV010010655.1:5560688-5607016 GCA_943590825.1 Bovichtus diacanthus
CACACACACACACACACACACACACACACACACACACACACACACACACACACAAAATAATCCCCAAAGACTCAAAGTGTGACTCATCTATCTATTTGATTTAGAAAACTGGGCTTGTAGACAACAATTCTATTGAGAAATTACAGTTTATTAACAGTAACACTTTCATTTGTATTCTGGCAGCAAAATGTAACAAATAATGTGACTAGATTCTAATTATGTACAACACCAGCAATGGTGAACCACACAATCCTCAGACGCAGCCTTGCACAGCCAGGCCACAAATGAAGCTTTTCTAATTGTGAGGTCAGGGAATCATCAGTGGTTGTAAACCAACGTTGTCAGGTGAATGTCCATGAATTGGTATTGAGATATTTCAGTCTGCATGGCTGCAAACTAATTCAGGCAGCCATCTGCCATCAGGTTCTTAAAGCTGCACAGCAAAATGGACGCTGAACTACTACACCGCTTTTTGATCTGCTTCCGCTGGCTACCCGACTGTGTGTGGACAAGCAAATAAGCGGAGAGGTGGTAGAGGTACTGATTAAAAAGCTGCAGGTGGGGCCAGACGGTGGTACCATTATTATTTATTAGCTTTATCAGCTCCTTATGGCTTGTCTAACACACCTGGGTACACGTGTTACAAAGCTGCAGACATACACACATAGCCCAGAAACATAGAGCAAATACATTCCTACACACACACTTCTGCAGACAGACATACGGAGCTGGCACACCGAGTTTTTGATATACGTTCTTATGGGAGCAAAAGTCAACATTCATAAATTTAAATCAGCAATATCTTTCACTTTGAGTGACTTCACTGATCAGAGGCCAGTTGAGCAAATCAGACCTTCAAACAGCTAAAACAAATCAGGCCTATGAAGCAGTAAGGCCGGATTCCCACTCCGGAGAAGACGCTAATTACACTGGATCCCTTTAATAGAGTCACGCTGCACCAATTATAGACAACGGAGACACAGCGCGGACGTACAGAGCTCATTACTCACGCAAACAACACGGTTCTCACAGGAAAAGGATTAATGGCACTGCTCTTATAGCACATACATAGTGTTTGTATGATGCAAACGCGTGCAGGGACGAGGCTGAGAAATTGTGTAACAAAAGTAAATATGCAACAGTGTAAGAGAGTTGGAAGCATCAATCGAAAACCCGTGCGCAGAAAACAATAAAAGGGAAGAGAATTATTTTCAGTCCTGTGTCCTCGTAGCAGGCCAGGACACCAGACTCATTTACATTTCAGAGAATTTCAAAGATTCCCGGGGGGCAATGTGCAGGGGGGGGTATGGAGGGAAGATGAAGAAGGCGATGGAGGGGGTGGTGAAGTCAGAAGAGAGAGGAACAAAAGGAAGTGTTGAGAGAAAGAGCTAAAGAACAGAGGGTGAGAGGGGAACATTTTCTTGAGAAATATAGCATGTGTGTATCATTTTCTTGTTACATCTCTCTTTGAGGCACAAGTATCAGGCATTGTGGTGATAATTGCATCCACACTCTTGCTGTCAGGAGTGCTTCTGATCTCTACTGATGCATGCGGGAACATCTCCTCGCTGACATTTCTCTGCTTCTCGGTCTCCTTCTGAAATAGCGGTCGACATCATGCGGCCATTGAGTGGAGGCCTGCTGTCGTAAAGACAGGGGCAGAAATCACAATCCGGTCTTCTGAGAAAAACATCCCTCTCAACTGAGGCTGTTTGTTCCTCTCAGAGCTTCCGACAGGCTGTAATTCTGTTTTAAGAGAGGAAAACTTCAAAGTGCCACGCGGTGTTCAGCAGCAGGCAGAAATCGTATTTTCTTATTTCAGTATTTCTCTCAGGATTAGATGAATAGCGCGTCTCTACTCGGTCATACAAGGTGCTGATTGTCCTTGTGACCTGTCATGAGGGTCGTTGACTTCCTCTGGGCTCTGCGTGCCCACTCTGTGTTAAACAGCCTGGCTATAAAAAGGCAAAGCAGAGATGATAGAAGGATTAGGGCCACAGTGTCACATCTGTTTCCCATTAAAAGTCTTATCTCCACCACAGAGACCCCAGTGTTTTCAGACTGACGACCAGCCATATATCATTCTTACATCGAACCTGTAAATCTGTCAAAAACCATCATGGCGGCATTTTTTATTTAGTCGTCACGGAGCTATATTTCATCACTACAATGACGATGCCCTAGTTTTAATCTATTTTATTTTGCACTATACCCTTTATTGCTGTTTTATTCATGTGCTTTATTAATAAAACACCAACTTATATGTCTGTTCGTTTCTGCCTGCCTTCAGGGATCACTAGCCTGTAAGATACTTCTGAGAATATAAGTTTACCTTATTTAAGTAATTATCAGCAAAATGTCCAACCCTGTCTCAGCCTACTGGACACATAAAAGCGCACTTCATACTTCAGTTTATAACAAACGTTCAAAACCAAAACATCTGGAGATACATGGATTTCGCTGGACAGGAAGAGGATGAAAAATTGTAAACTTGAAAAAGTAACTAAAGTTGTCAGATAACTGTAATGCAGTAAAACGTACAATATTAATATCTGAGATGTAGTGAAGTAGAAGTATAAAGCAACATAACATGGAAATACTCAAGTAAAGTACAAATACCTCAACGTAGGTACTTAAGAAAGGTACTTGAGAAAATGTACTCAGTTATGTTTCTCTGTCAGCAGGTATAATGTTTCCAATGTTCACCATCTTAGTTTAGCTTGTTTGCATGCTAACATTAGCTGATTAGCACTAAAGACAAAGTACAGCAGAGGCTAATGGGAATATCATTAGTTTTGCAGATATATAATAAACTAAAGAACTGAAAACATTACAGTATTGTCGGAGCTAGGTGAGTGTGACATGAATATATCTACCAAACTGTGTGGAAATCCATCCAATAGCTGTCTCACTTTAAAACGAAGAAAAGTCACCAAAGTCATTAGGATTCATCGTCTGGGCACCATGAATGCCCGTACCACATTTCATGGCAATCCATCCCTTAATAGTAAGGAGGTTTCACTGTTTCTTTTCTATGGTGTGGTTGAGGTGAATGGTGTGAGTGTAAGCTCTGTGCGTGAATGTGTGGTGACAGATTGAGGGTGCTGGGAGACTCCGGGGACCGATGACACCTCCTGCTCCCGTTACTCCTGCTGAACGTGAGCGGCACTCTCAGAGAGGGCCCGCTCTGCCCCCGGTAAGAGGAAAAAAGGAGGTGGCACTGGTCTAAAAAAAAAAACTCACCCTCTTTTCTCTCTTTCTGTCTGGCTAAGTTTCCCTCGTTTGTCTCTCTCATTTGTCCTCTCACAAGAGACGACTTGTATCGCATAGATGTCTCCTGCCTGAGAAGCTTTGCTCCCCGGCATTAAATTGCTTCTGTGTGACAGAGAGAAAGAGGGGCAATTTGCAGCCAGTTTCCACACCTCATATCTCATCACAGGAGGCGCTAAAAAGGTGCAAGACTTGCCAGCAACTGCATTTTTTCCCTGAATCAGCAATCATTCTGATAACTAAACACCAGTAACTCATCCACGGCTTTTGCTTGTTGAAGCATCAGCAGATTAAGATTCACACAATCCTGGAAACTCATAGGTTCAAATCCAGATGAGTTTGGTTTTTACAGAAAATCCACAGAAGTGATCTTCAAAAGGCTCAGAAGATGAGCACCGTTGTACGGCATCAGACTGACGAGGAGAGAATGACAGCCTGCGTTTCTAAAGCCAAATAAGTACTCTCTCTCTCTCCGTACTTCCCATCTCTCTGACATGCTTTGGTTAGAAGTTGAGAACCAGGGGAATTCTCGGCATGATGAAAGAGTGCAGCTAACTCCAGAGTAAACAGGGCTAGACCGAACCAAGAGACCCAGGAGACAAGTGAAATCATTAATGCATCAAAGGCTGTCAAAAGAATACAGTCTGAGAGTCTGAAAGTGTAAACACAGCAGATGGCGAGCATCTCATCCTTGGACGGGCGATCCAGCCCCGCTGACAAAGTATTAGCCCCTACTGAGGTTGTTTGTATCGGCCTGTCAGTGAGAAGGGATAATGGGGAAGAATAGCTGGACGGATTAGGAGATCAGGCTGTGAATATTTGACAACAAGAACTGTGAAAACACCTCATTACAAAATACAATTATCACTGCCGTAAATTCTGCTTCATTACAATTTGGGTCTTTATTTTGGGGGTTATGGTGTCTATCAGTCTTGATAACATTGGACTCAAGTAGACACTGAAATGTGGGAAGGCGGCAACATTGCTACACCAAAGGACAAGAAACATTAGCCGTTAACATATGCGCAGGAACATATCTTCAGCGGGGGAGCTGCCCAGCATACGAGGGGAGGGCGTATGTCTTGTTGTGTTGGAAAAACAAAATGCCAATGAATATATTCGTCAAAGAAATAATCAATATGATGGATATGATGAAGGATATCTGAAGCTGCAACAAGTTCAGTTGCTGAACACATCTAAGAAAAAACATAAGGGCTGACAGCTACTTTGTGGTGTTTTACTGTTATTATTGGTGCATCATGATTCAGATGTTCATTCTATCAGTGTCATTTGTGTGCCCTCAGAGCCAGCACACGGAAGCTTTTTCTCTGCACAAGAGCGTTATCTTCTCTCACAAGTCATTATTGGGTTAGTTGCTGCTCTGAGCTCAGATGAGGACACCGAGATTCCCCGGCAGCATACAGACCAGTGTAAACTCTGGATACATGCAGCCTCACTCACACGCATGTGTCCTTTTTTTTTTCTCCCTCCATTGATATTCTGGTTGTTGCTGGATTACAAAAAGTGAAGAATTGTGCTTGGTTTTTATGCCTTTACTTTGCTATAGCCTATTATGTTTGCTCCTGTTTGGCAGCGGCCATAAACTTTTGACTTGAACCATAAAAGAAAAATGCATCAAAAAAACTATTCTAATAAAATAAATAAATAAAATAAGCAATCAAAACTTTTTTAATAATTTGCCGGCATGCAGGTAATAATTCCTCACTGTACAGGAAATTACAGCAACTACAGTAGGTCAAAGTGGAACCAGGAAGTCTGTAGTGATAATTGTACGACACACTTATTTTTCTTCCAAATGTTTGGCTACCCTGGGGGTTTACAATCTGCATGATCGCCTGACTGCTCCTGTGGCCATGTTCTCACTCAGAACCCTTTAAAACGGAGAAAAATTATGGCAAGTACTACAAAAACAAGGCCCACGTTGTAATAGTTGATTAGAATTACCTTCTGAGATTCAGTCAGTACGGGTCGTGGTGGCAGCAATCTGACCTGGGAATGTTGAAGAGAGCTTTGTTTGGCAGATCACATCCACAGACATGAATGCACACAGGACGGTGTTTTGTCAAAGTGGCATTCAGTGAACATTTAGCAACCCTCAAGTTTCCCAGTGCCAGTGTCCGGTACAGAAACTAGATAATTAAACAGACAATGAAGGGTGTGGTTGAGCAATGCGGCTGTCAGGGGGATCACATTTTATTCATGCTTCGCTTCCTGCCCGACAGCCTCATCTTGACCCCGCAGTCATACGGTGAAAGACGTGGAATGAACAAGAGAGGCTGGTGGGGGAGACAGGGCTTTAATCTGTTCGGTCCCAGGCTGGCTGCTCGCCCCATCCGTCTTCCTCCCCTGTCTATCTGCTCCTGTGAGGTGCACTCTTTAAACTGTAATCAGAGAGGCGAGTGAGCTGAGGGATGTGTTAGGACAGAAAGAGGAAAGACGGCGGTCGGTCTCTCTTTCTCTCTCCTCTCCTCTCTATCTTCAGTGTGTACCCTTCTTTGCTGTAACGGATTAGATCACAAGCTTGACAGCATCCATCCCATCAGCAGATCAATCAACGTGAGACGCGCGAGCAGCCCAACGCACACAGCACATATCAATTAGGAGGGGAATTGTTTGTGTGTGTGTGTGTGTGTGTGTGTGTGTGTGTGTGTGTGTGCCTTAAGCAGTTGCCAGGCCTGGACTGGCCATCGGGAGCCACGGGAGAATGCCGGTGCCTGGCCAGTGTTAAAAATGCTAAATGAAATGTGCAAATCAAAGCAACAACGACAAGCTTCAGTCACTCAGAACTGTGGAGCGTCAGCCCCCCAGTCTACTTAAACCTGATAGTATGATCTCTGCCTGTCATCTCATGTGACTGATTGCAGTATGCATCAACACAATGTTCAATCAGTGTGTGGAGTGCACGGCGGCCGAGGAAAGTAGAGAAAAACTGGACAGCGCAGGTGAAAGAGAGAAGAAGAGAATGAGAAAAGGTGGAGCTGAGAGGGAGCGCATTAAAAGGAGAAAAGCCCTAAAGGAAAGTTATTAAATTACAGATATTGTATGACTTTATGTTTAAAAAATTATTATAAATTGTAACACTTAATCAAGTTTTGTATGAAAGCAGGAGAGCTGCCAGAGCTTCATGGTGATCAACACAAGGCCAGTCAGAGCTTTACTCCTGTAGCTTTAATTATGGAACCGCAATTTAACTTGGCTGTTTTGGATGATTACTGAAGCAGTTTTTGTATGTAGTAAACTTTAGAGAAAAGATATGATTACAGTACACGTGGTCTGTTGTGAGATTGGCCTGGGCTGACATTAGATCATGGACTCGTCATTTTCACAACTTTCACACTTTGAAACTTAAAAATAGGTTTGCAAATAATTACTATTTTAAATGTTCACTGATGTACACTGATGTAACAAGTCACTGACATTTTTTTGTCAATATAAAGATTCATTTATTTTTCTTTTTTAATAAAAGGTCCATCACTAGTGCCTGGGGGATCCCAGGAGACATATTTAAAATATATTAAATCTACAATACAACTTTTAACTAACTTTTTTGTTTTACAATAAAACTGAAACAATCTGCATCTGGGAATCTGTAAATGGCAAATATTTGGTATTTTTGCTTGATAAATGACTTAAACAATTAATTAATTATCCAAAATCAACTTATTGATGAAACCTATCGTTTCAGTACTACTTAAAATAACTGTACATTTTGAAAATATGCAGCTGTCACCAAGAAAGTAAAACTATTTTAATTCTACTTATTCAATTTAAATACTCTTAATATAGTAGCAATTAGAAATGATCTGATTCCTTGTCCATACTTCCGGCCACATGTCAGTTTCATATAAGTAAAACATCTTCACACACACCTAGAGCTCTAGATCGATGGCATGGGACAAGTGGATCACTGGCTGAAAACACGAGGACAGATTTAATTACGAAAAAGATCGATGAAATCAATAGATCGTGCGTGCGCGTGTGTGTTCTCCCAGACTACTGATCTAAGCTCTACCTTCATGGTAAAATACGATGGCTGCTTACAAATATGCTGAGAGAGAGAGCGATGCACATATCCTCTTCCTCCGCGAAGCCAGAGATACACATCTCAGGACCGACAACAAAGGAATGTGTATGTCCATGTGTGTGTGATATATAACCCAGGCAAATATTGCATGTGTATGTGTGTGAGCTGTATGTCTACCTGCCTTTGTGTGTGTGTGCCTCGAGGGGGGAAGCATGCACCTGTGGGGACCATCTTTTACACAAAGATGGAGTGTTATGTTAGAAACTGACTCATGGCTCAAAGGAGCACCTCATCGAAACACGCACGCACACACACGCACGCACACACCATGTCAGTTAGCTACTATAATCTCGATACAAGCCAGCAATCTTTCATTGGTGTAATATATTGTAGTCTGGTAGTCTGACTGGACGGACAGACGGGTCTCACTTTCACATACCGAACCTGTGAGAGCAGCTGTGTGTTCATCACACTACATCAGCTTCACATATAAAGAAGGAGTCGAGCATTGTGAGCTCCTTTCTGACTGAGAAACCATCATGTGAGCTATGAATGAAACAGCTGATGCCAATCGCAGACTGTACCGTATATAGGGAGTGGCTGTCGTCACCGTGACATTGGTTTGTGGACTACGGTCTTTGCCTGAACTAACACTATTCTTCATATATACTGTATGACGGTATAATGTCCTTTTTGTATGCATGTCAATTCTTTGATTGTTTAAAACATATTTCTGAAGTACAGTATCGTGTAGGATCAAACTCCAGATGCATGGACAAACAGAAGTGGTGCATCAACAAAACATTCCAATGTGACTGTGTTTGAGAGCCATCATGTTGCATACATGGATCAGGACCGGGTGTAGCTTCATTGCCACAGCAACATCAGCATACGCCAAAGCAATACACTAACACACATCCATCAAGTGTAAAACATTTTTTTGAAGTGACCAAAGTGAGACATTGCTTTTCTTCAGGAAACTTTCTTTGGAGACAAAAGATGTCAGTCCTGTATTCTACTTGCTCTTACAGAAAGCTGATGCAATCTACGCATAGTGTAGTATAGTAGTATACGTTATATGCTATATTATATTTAGTATATAATAGTTTGTACACTGAATTATTGCTTAACTTGCTGAATGAAAGGACAATAAATTTGACCTGCGTTTGCTGCTGATCTGAAACTGTCCAACTTGCTTTTCGACATCCTCACCGATTCCACCTCTCGCATCCAGCTGACTCTGTACAGTCAGTCCCCAGCCGCCCTGCGCTGCTACTGAGGTCCTTGTGAGAAAATATTCCCTCTACTGCTCTCTCTTTCTTTGCCTTTGTTGCAGACACTTGAAAGCTCAAACATGTCCTGCATCACTGCTGATCCTCCCTTTTCATCTGTGCAGAGCAGCAACTGCAGGAAAAATAGTTCAAAACTTATTTGGTGTCCATTTTATCTACTTTGTACACAGAACTGACAGAAATTGTTGCATTTACATTGTGATTGCTTTCAATTTTAGCTGTTAATTTCTTTGGTTTCTCACTTTTCTGTCACTTAACATAGAGTACATTTAAAAAAATAGCTCTACTTTTACTTCTACAATTTTTGGAGTATGTTTTTTCATTGCTTCACTGCTAACGTAATAAGCTGTGAACGTCAATGTTGTAAAACAGGCTGGGCTATAAACTGAAATTCCTTCGTTCTTCATAAGTACAACAATTCACATTAGGTCGGTCAGTGTACCAAGTGCATGTACACACCTACACACGATCCACACAGACGCAGCATTTTTAATTCACTTAGCAGAGCTACGGTTACATATTTATTTACCCCATGCTAATAAGAAAGTCATAAACACAAGGAAGGCAATAGCAAAAGAGCGGCAATGCCTAATCAATCATGGTGTGTGTGTGTGTGTGTGTGTGTGTGAGAGACAGGCACCAGCGCTCTCAACTCTTCATATTGCCTACAAAAACTAATTCCCAACAACACAGATGGCACAAACAAAAACACGACAAACGCGGCACGAGCTCTCACTCATCACTGCGCACTCAAGAGAAGCCTCCGAGGAGAGGATCAATCACTGCATGAGAGGGAAGAGGATAAAACGACATAAGATAAATGAAACCGAAAAAGACAGCATGTATAAACACACACACACTTGGATGTGTGTGTGTGTGTGTGTGTGTGTGTGTGTGTGTGTTTACGGCTGAGGGCCCAGTATGGAGGAATAAAGCAGCTGCAATCCAACAATGAGTCATCCTGGCTGTTGTTCATATTAAACAGGCACTAGTGAGAATTCCTGGGAGACACTGACACACACACATGTGACATACACACACATTCAAGTAGTATTACTGTGACTACAATTGTGCCAGTCTGCTAGGGTGACTGTAACCAGCGACTATCTAGATCTACTTGGATTCAGTAAAACAAAAAACAGGTCAAACCCCTGGAGCTCACACCTGAGTGTTAGCGCGGCTGCTGCTTCCTGACACTGGTGTTACCGTGGCTACAGCTAACAGTTTAGTTCTCTTTGCAGTCGGACTATTTGTGCAGACATGAGACTGTGTGCTGTTAGTTGGATCCAAGTAAACTTCGGATATTGTTTTCGTCAAAAGTCATTTAAGGAACACAAACAAGGAAGAGCTTGCTGTTGAAAAATCTCTGCCAACATGGGCAACATGTTCTGCAAAGCCAAGGAGGAAGACATGCAGAGAAAACTCAAATAAGAGGATATCATCCCGACAATCATCAAAATATGCTTACCTTACAGTTTTTTGTTAAGAAACCAAGATTTACCTCCAACAAGGAGGTTATGTTTTTGGCTCAGTTTGTTTGTCTGTTTGTTTATTTGTCTATCAGCAAGATTATGAACAAAAAACTACTGGTCTGATTTTCATGAAACGTGGAAGGGTTTAACGTGGGCCGAGAAAGAACTCATTACATTTTGGAGTGGATCTAAATTACGGGGAGCATACACGCATTATGTTTCACTTTCGTCAGCATTGCGAGATACCGTAGGTCATTTGTGCTGCATTCGTGTGATATAGGAATAATCGAAGAAAATGAGTTCCTGAATATTATTATATTCAATTATATGAATATTCCGTGCCCTCAAGTTGGAACAACTCGGCCAAAGCCATCAATGTGTTGTTTAAAAGCTCTGAGCAATAAAATACAACACATCTTCTTTGTAGCGTCCATGTTGTTTCCACATTACGAAGCTCATGAAAACACCAAAGTCAGAAGAACAACATCCAAACTCAAGAAATGGGTGTTCTCCGAGTGCCATACTAGTTTTTAATTGCATCACAGAGAGGACACACATATGTTTTAGTGAACATCCTTTTTAGTGAAAAACAACCAATCAAACAATCCTAATAGAAACATTGTGTGCGTCTGTTCTTTCTTACATGATAATTCCTGTATTTAAATCAGGCTCTGTTTTTCAATTCTCAACAGCTTTTTCAAGTCACTTCGAGGATATTAACGATTATCCCAATAATTCAATTTTACCATGATCAATTTATTGTGAGTATTTTTCATCCCGATCCGTAATAAATATCCTATATCGTCCCATCCCGAAAGGGGAGATTAAAACAAAGCAACAGGGAAACGTGCTCTCATTACAGAGAATCACCAGCACATCAATAGGCAATGGATTTCCTTAATTTCCTGGTCTCAACTCTTATACATATTGATGTTTTAAACTGCGCCGACTTTAAATCACAAGTGTCCTATGAGCAGCAGCTTCTGGTTTTACGCAACAAAGTGAGAAATACAGCCCTTAAGTGCAGGATCTGGCTTCCACCTCATCATCTCTGCTGTAAGTTGCAAATGAAAAAAGAGGCCTTCAGAGGTGGAGGACTCATGTAATATGCATAGCCACTAGTGTATGTGTGTGTTTGCCAGGCAGGCTTTCATGGCAGGATGACGGAGGAGCAAGAAGAGAGACGACAGGAGAGGAATAAGAAACAGCAGAACATGTTTCTGGACCCTGCAACGGTTCTTCTCCATCGGACAGAAGTGGGAGTCGGTCCACCAGAACAAATATGAAGAAGTAAAAAAAAAATGTAATAAAGCGCTTCAATTCCCGCACCTCTCCATTCAATATGCCACCGTTCCTCTTCCTCGTCTCCTCTGTCAACATGTCGTTTGTTGCTCGCTACCGTGACACAACTCAGGAAGGCGTCACCACATGCAAGGACAGTTTCAGTGTGGGTGTGTGTGCCGAAGCAGAGATAATCAAAGTGTTCCCAGCATACATACAGAAGGTAAGAAATGTTGATTAATATTGTAAAGAGCATTAATATCGGAGGAGAGACTTCTTAAACATACTGGTATTCGTGCCTCTTCACATTTGATGAGGAGGAAAATATCAAAGCACAGGCGCCCTTTCAAAAGGCAACATTAAAAATAGATTAAAAAAACTGTTGATCTCCGACGGCCGCCTCAACACAAACTCTATAATAGAGCTCTCGAGTAAATGAACAGATAGTAGATGAATTAGACAGGATGAAAGTTCAGTCTTAATTATAGTCCGACTATAATTGACTGGTGGACCAATTACTGTGGTTTCTTTGGGGTGATGTATCATGAGCGAGCAGAGCCGAGGGCTAATAATCACAGTCGACATCAGCTTTGACCAATGACTGAGCTCAGCATACACAAAAACACGCAGGCTTTTGATTCATAAGTAGACATTAGGCCGAGTTTTTCCATTTGCAATGATGAGAAATGCTGTAATGCAGCAGCCAAACATATTCATGAATGAATCAAACATGTGTGTAAACGCTTTGTCAAGTTTGCAGATGAAGTGGCCGTGCAGTGTTTCTCCAGTAAATATTAATGATTTCTGAGTAAATCTGCTTCTGCCCTGTTTAATTAATGAGATTTGTTAAGCTAAAGCACAAACCCAAAGAAAATCAGATTGCTGCAAACGTGTGTGCGTGCATGTGTGTGGGGGTGCAGATGGTGAGATGTGACCAATCACATTACTGTCAACAGCGAGAGCAAAATACATCTCTGATTATACAAAAAGTGACACATACATGCACACACAAACACTCTGACTGACAAGACACACATCAATGATTAATGTCTATTGTCAGCGCGCTGTGAGTCACCGGTGAACAGGTTACAATGTCAGCACTGCATCTAAACTGGGTCACGTAAACAGCCCACACAAACAAAAGGCACAAACCAGAGCAGCCGCTTGTGTGTGCAAGTTGCTGAGGTAGATCGGCGCGATTCGGTGGTGAGCAAAGTTCTCCCTGCAAAAATTTAGTTATGAGGCGAGCAGGAGCCTCAGGACGGCTTCGACTCATGATGAAACAGAATGAAATATCAGTGATCGACAGAAAACAATCAAAAAGAGGTTTTAGGCTTTCGGTTGTGATAAAGACGTGCTTGTAGGGAATATTCTCTGCGAGAGGAGAGGAGTTAAGAGAAAAGGATGAAAGAAAATATTGGATGGAAGATGGAGACAGGCCTGATAAAGGCGCATGGATTTACTAAACACACACTCTCAGACACACAGCATATTAAATGAGAGGAAAGCAGCCTGGAGGGCGGAGCAGAAAGATTCTG
Organism: Bovichtus diacanthus; assembly: GCA_943590825.1. Taxonomy (NCBI): domain Eukaryota; kingdom Metazoa; phylum Chordata; class Actinopteri; order Perciformes; family Bovichtidae; genus Bovichtus; species Bovichtus diacanthus. Next base: position 5,573,587 of record CALSBV010010655.1, read on the forward strand.
ACCAGAAATGAAAGACTCCAAAACATCGGCTGGCGAGGTATCTTTTAGCAAAGCGGACTCTCGACCTGAAGTTGCTCCCATCACGCAGAAATGTGGAGAACTGGACAGGAACGGCTACATTTTGTGCCTGCAGGCGGCTGGAAGGAGTTCAAGGATGGCCGAGATAATCAAACAATGCTTCACTGATTTTTTGTTCTCTAAGAAAAGTTCTTACTTTCTGTAGGGGAAGGCTTCAGAATACTAGTGGTGACATGAGTGATGGTCCAATCATCCTTCCTCATGCATGAAGAAAGAAAAACTCACTAAGTGAAGTCTAATTGTTGGAGGGACACATTCTGCTAATAGAGTCTGCCGCTCTCATCCAGCCTGATATGGAAAATGTATTCATCTGTATCAGAGAGGTGATTGACAGCTGGCACAGGTAGCATATGGGCTCCGGCGTCAACAGCAGCACTGAAAAAACACAGCAGGTGCTTTGATCAAAGCAAATTCCTATTTTCATCACCATGCTTCGGAGGACATCTGCATAGCAGCTTTGCCCAAGGGAACGCTGACACAGCAGGCCCGGGCTTCCTCAGCATCAGCGCAATGAAGCTGGATGTGAGAGTGTGTATGTGCGTGAGGAAACACACAGGAATTGCACACTGCCTTCCAAAGCAGCCAGGGTCGGGGTAAAAAAAAAAAAAAAAAAACACATACGGATTTCTCTCTGATGGAGATGCAGATAAGAAGGCGCCGTTTCAGAGGGTTGCACAAGGGGAAGCTTCAAAGGGAAATATTCACCGGGTACAGCTGGGGTTGGATGGAGTTTAGCTGTAAATTAGAAATCTTTTTCCAGCCAAAAGTTGGTCCACTGAGCGAGTGATAATATTCCTCCACAGAGTCATTTTCATTCATTCTGCTGAGACGCCAAAATGTGTTCACTTAGTGCCAAGAGCAGCCAAAGTGTCACGGTTTTGATTTAAATACAGTCCTGTGGATGAAACAAAGTAATATCTGCAGATATCAGAAGAATAATTTAGTGGTACTGCCGTACAACAAGAGGTTGCTTTCATGTTTCTACGACACAAAATCACGTGTTTTGGGACATTTCTCCTTCAGAAATATTAAACTTACTTAAACTTGAAAACTATCACTTGACCTCTTGAACTCTAACGAGTTTAAAGATAATACTGGCTCATATTTTAAATTGGAGATTATAGTTTTAAGTGCAACAGAATTAAATGTAGTCCAGGTTTAGAATAAAAAACTACACTGACATTTAAAGACAGGCTTACATTGTATCTTTCTTAAATTTGAGATGGTCTTGAAGTTTGGTGCAACTATGATTTAATCATTTAAAAATCCAGTTTAAAAGTCTACAGCCATGCTAGCAGCTCTCTGAGGCTGTTCTTGGGCACAGCAGTGCTGGAAGCTCAATGTCACATGCTGTCAAGCAGGTATAATGTTCACCATCTTATTTCTATTCCTAGCATGCTAACATTTGTATCCCGATGGGGTCACGAATATCTGTATCAAATTCCATGGCAATCCATCCGACAGATATCAGATAATTCAGTCTGTGGTGGACACACATTGCCATCTCTAGAGCCACACTTCTAACATGGATAATCATTTATTTGAATTAAACAATCAGAAAAGATAAAACTCACTCTTTTCTAATAGTGCCAACAGAAATATCTTTGATTAGTTTGCTTTGGGCCTCAAGCTAAATAAGTTGGAAACTACTACTCTAAATTATTTCCACTACGAACACCAGTGGTAGCTTTCCCAAATCGTGTTTGCAAAAACACATATGCAGACGTCTACATCAATTAACAAGAGTGTATTCAAAGGTCAAATAACCAACCAGGCTACTTTTACAAAATAAATTTAGCTTTTACTAAAGGACTTCACCTCTATATGAGGTGAAACCACTTAAGAAAATATGTTTCCTCAATTAACATGCTGTGGTTTCAGCTCGGAACACTGTCGATGTCTTTCCTTGATGTGTGATGTCTTGAAGTAGACGGACTTCAAGAGGATCTTGATATTTTGGTAACATTTTGATGCAGCCGCACATGGACTATTTCTAAAATTACACGATCCCTCGTTAACATCCCTGGACAATTTGGATTTACATACTTGTCATTTTTCGAAAAAACAGTCACCACAGAGTGCTGCCAAGTCCAGCACTCAAAGTGAAGCCAGATTTTACTTGTGGTTTGGCGTTTGAGCCATTTCTCTCCTTTTATCCCTCCATGTAAGAATGAAATACCAAAAGCAACACAAACATCCCCCACTGTACAGGTAAGAAAAACACTGTGGTTCATATTTCTTTCAAGAGCAGAAACATAGCTTCAGGCGTATCCCTTTCAAGTCCTTCAACCAAAGTAACTCCCAAAGAGCCATTTTCACACAAAAACATTATTCTTTCAAAACTGGAATACTACTCACCTGCAGTCACATCAACAAAAAGAGAAAACAACATGCAACCAATGCAGCACATTATTTATGTAAGCACATCATGTATATTATCTCCATGTGGTAATATGGCTATAACCCTGAAGGAAAACAGCTGAGATTAAGCTTGTATGTGCAGCGAGTGCTTGTACACTCAGCCGAGTGTGACATGTCTTCAGCCCTGAACAGATAACTGCACTGCGAGAATCTGCCTGAGCGTCGTACCACGACAAAGCCCCAGCGTGGTGTTCAAGCTGCTTCTGTCAACAGATGAATCTGAATCAATTGAAATAACTGGGGAGATCGGTGAGACAGAAGGGTAAAGTCACCGTTACTCAAAACTGGGCTGCTCGAGCGTTAGCTATGTAGAAATGAAAATAAAAGGGTTGTGTGTCATTAATGTGCATTAACAGTAACGCTTGTATTTATTTCTTGAAGCTGTAAAGAGTGTGACTTCATACGTGTCTGTCTGTTCATTTTCTCCACACACACGCACACACTGCCCGACCAAAGAGCCGTCCAATCCAATGGATCCTGACCACTAAGAAGAACAGGGCGATGAAATATGCATGACAGGAGAAAAAAGCTCCCCGCCTCAGCACACAGAAATGTTCTACTTCCCGCTCTCTCTGAGCATAAAACATTGATGGCGGCAGTGCTCGGCGGAGCAGCAGCTGAACCACTGGATGGAGCGCTGAGCTGACCCAGTGGAGGTTTAGCAAGTTCACATCTAATTCTGGACTTCGTCCACAGTACCACAGGGCTGAGAAAGGAAAGAGGCGGACAGTTTTACCTCAAAAAACGTTTTTCCTAGTTCATAGCAGCCCTCGGCTGAGTGAGTGCAAGTGTTTGTGTGTGCGCCGCAAGACATGACAGAATTGTTGATATGTAAGGTCATGTGCTTCTACTTCTGAGAGAAACATTCCCGGGGTGTGCCTCCTACAGTACGTTCTTGCTGTGTAATAGCAGTGAAACAGCAGATGTTGTAGTAGCAGAATCTGTTGTAAAGTGTCTGTTTGGCGGTGGGCTGTATGACCAAAGATTCAGCCTCTGGTTGATGTGGTCTTGCAGGTTGTTTATGAGTCCATACTAATAACATCCACATATTGGTAGTAAGGGGTCTGCAGATGTCAGGCATGTCTAGGAAAAAGGCTGAAGGACAAAAGTTTTTCTCTATTCCTGCAGATAATGATAGCCACCACTTTTTTAACCTTTAATTAAGGCTAAAAAGTGATACAGGAAAGACGACAAACACTCAAATGACAGTCAGAGTTTGTATGACATACACACACACACACACACACACACACACACTTGCATGACTGTGCTTGTGAGAACATCAACGGCCCTAACTAGCCTTAAAGCCATATCTGGTTACTTTCTCATAGTAAAATCTAAACTCAAATATAAACCCCTCGACTTTTATTACTATGTGATTTTGTGACGTCACAACTAGTTTGGAAGCCAATCGTGGCCTAATATACAACCTACACAAGTGTGATGTGTGTGGAAACAAGAAACCTCCAGTGCAGATACACAGAGAATTAACTTGATTTTTCAATGTCATTTTAATCATTTTTAATTCCTTAGTTGTACTATTTTTGTGAAAATAACCATTGTTGTAGTTGATAGGCTTGTTCATTGTCTAACGCCACAAAGTGCAACAGAATAAAGTTCCTGCTATTTTCACCTATAACAACCTTTTCACTTGATAATATAAGCCACACGACACAATGGACAAATGAAAAAAGCTGAATTTTTTTTTTCTTTTTCACTTTTTTCAATCCTACCAGCTTGAAATTGCAAATAAACATTCTGCCCAATAAAACCAGGACATTCCAGTCCTGTCACTCAAATAAACCCGCCCCTCCATTCCTATCTCATATTTCATTAGTTTACACCTTTGAAGTAATGTAAATGAAGCAAGAACCTCTCAAAACACTGTTTCAAAGCGACTTAACCGCTAACCTTTACCACCGTCTCAACATATTTCAAACATATCCCAAACCCTGAGAGAAGTTATGATCAGCAAAATGTCCTCACTTTGTAGGATTTCTCCTTTTATTTTTGTCCTCATAATACCTTTCAGCCGTCATAAGTAGAGTAATACACCTTTACACACACTGACATCTCCTTTCCCTGTCAGTGATGCTGTAAAAAACAATGTAAAAACACGGGGATCAAAACAAGCTTCTATCTGCAAAGGGAAAGTTGACAAGCACCTCTTCAGCAGTTAATTTCTCCCAGTCTGCTAAAAAACACACACCTTCAAATACAACAGTGCTAGAATGCACGGCACAAAGAAAACTATTGTTTTTAATCTACTTGTTTCAGTTTATCAGACCTCTTTGGTAGCACTCAACACACACTCACAAACACACACACTTGCAGTGCTGGGAAAACAAACACTCCTGTGATCTGCCCTCCTCGGGGCTTCGTGGGCTCTCTGTGAAACCGCTTTCTATCGAGACAAGAGTCGACCTGGAAACGGAACAAAGGCCCCACTCCTCGCTTCGCATTGTTATTTAGCAAAGTCTGTCGCTACGAAAGACACACAGCTCTACTGCACACATCGGAATTACACACAGAGATACGCGCACACACACAGATACGCACACACATTCACAACAGGCTCTTGCTTTGCCACAGACTCCTTCTCATCCTTGCAAAGCAACATTGATCTGATTCTGGAGTCCAACAGAGAAGTATCGGAGTCAGGTTGTAAGCAATAAGCGGCACTTCAAACACGCCATTAACCATGCCCTGCGAATGTTCCGGTTTTGTCAGTAAAGTTCTAACCTGCCCAATTAATTCAGCCACTAATTAAGCTTAGTTAAATGTCACATGCAGGGATTTAAATTAGCTACTCAATATTCTCAAGGATAGAGGCTGCTGAAGCTAAACAAATGAGAAAGGGGAAAAAAATAACAATTAGGGGTTTGTGGATCCGTTGGCCTAGGAGAACAGAGTGGGTGACTTCGGACTTATTAAATCAAACGGGCTTGAAGTGCTTGAAGAACTGGAAGAAAAAAGGCAGAAAATGGCAGGAATGTAGAGAAAAAGACAGAGAGAGAGGTTTCACAGTCAGGCTTCGGTGCAACACGTATAAGAAGATATGTTGCTGTAACTAAAGCACACAGAAAAAAACATTTGTACCAACTGCTATTAAAATGGTCCGATGCACAAGGCAAGAGAGTGAAGGCCGGTACTGAGCAGTGACATGAGCCGTGCCGTATTATGGGTTTTTAAAGCCCAAGCGCTGACAAGACGGCGCTTTGTTTACGAGACTACTTCTCTGTTTGAGTGAAAGTGGCAGCCCGATAAGTCACATGTAACCCTGAACCAATGACCTGTGTTAAGGAGGCATAATTGTCTTTTTACAGCAGGCTCTAAATCCATCCGCTCTTTCCCTTTTGCTCGTTCACCCCTAAAAGTGCTATGCAGAGTCTGGTTGCCTAGCAGCAGCTGTTCTCGAGTTGTTTCTGTAGGGTTTTCTTTCTTTTTTTTTTTGACTGATGGGCAACAAAGTCAGCTCTTTTTTTTTTTTTTTTTTTTACAATTCTGGTAATAGACAGCGCTATCAGTGCTTGTTGCAGAGGTGAAAGATGGGAGGATGAAGGACTTGAGAGTGCAACAATGAATTTTACACAGATGCAGGACAAGTTAAAAGATGTCCTCCGTCTGTATCTAGTATGAGTGTGCTGCTATGTCTCTGTGTCTATTCACATCTGTACCGACCTGAAGCCATCTGCATGTATCCAGCCAGGGTGCAGATCCTCCTCTCACATCCTCCGCTGGGCAGGAAGATGGTGATGATGGCCAACAGGGAGCTGACGGCCAGCAGGGCACAGCCTCCTGAACAGAGCACCGCACTGGTCTGAAGAACACAAACGCAGAACAATTTCATTTTTAGCTCCGTTTATTTACAGAAAGTAGACCCAAAAGCATCCTGACTGACACTCATACATTGCATGTATTCACAACAGGGAGCACATTGTTCTTCCAACGAAAGTACTCAGATATTTTACTTAAGTAGAAGTTGTAATATCACAGAGTGAAATACTCTGCTACACGTAAGCTTGTATACTCTTTGCGTTCTCAGGAAATGTTTTCTGTCCCAAATGTGATGCCGACCCCTTTAAGATGTCAATGGGTTTGAATTCACGTGATCATGAAACCGTCTCTTTTGGCTAAGCATGATTTTTGCTTCCTTTGAATATGTAAAATTTTTTGGAGCTTTTTGTCTGTATGTGTTTTCATTTGTGCTGCTGTCTGTCATTGCCAGGTCACCCTTTGAAAAAGAGATCTCAATGGAACTCGCCTGGTTAAAAAAAAAGGCCTGCATTCAAAATTTTACTTAACTAAAAGTATAAAAGTATTAGCATCCAAATGTATTTAAAACACAAAAAGTAGAAGCACTCATTTTGCAGAATGGCCCATTTCAGAAAAATATGTTATATTATTGGATTATAATTATTGATGCATTAACGTGTTCACCACCAAAGCTGTCAAAAAGTACAATACAATGAGTAAATATACTTAGTTACTGTTCATCACTGCAAATAAACACATACATGTTTAGCTTTAGTTAGTTATGAGTGTTTGCTACATTTAAAAAATGCTCCCCAAAGCCAAAAGTCTGTGTTTTGTTCAGGACACATTGTGCAATCTCTCAATCAATCCTACAGCTGAAAAACAGCACTCCATGGCCAAACAACAGGGCACTGCGTTAGCCCAGGGGATACGCGTGTGTGTGTGTTCCCCACAACCTGTCTGTCTACGTGCTGCTGTTTGATCTGCATAACCTCTCAAACTGACTCTGCAGCTTCAATAAAACTGCCACACACATCGTCCTCGTCACGTTTAAAAACGTTTCTGTCGGAAAACAGCGCCACATTAGTGATTATCATGCAGGCGTGGGCAATTGGAGAGAAATGTCTAACATGCACAAGGGAATGACAGCCCTAAAATACGTGTCATTATGCATGTCCCTGATGTGACTGACGTGAATGGAGGAAGGATGAAAGCAGAATGATTTCCATGTCTGACAGAAAATGTAATTAGCTTCTTCTGGGTGTTTGGCAGAAAGGCAGGGAAATATTCAAGTGCCATGATGTTGGTGGCGATGATGATGATTGTACTTTTGACCTTTTATTTGTCAAGGTCTGGTAAACGTGGGTGTTCTTTTCCACCAGCGGCCGGCATACATAAGCAGAGCACTTTCACACACATTAACATCTGGGTTACAGATCAGCTCCTTGGGAACTGCTGGGAGCAAAGTGCCGTGCACAAGGGCACCTTGACTGTAGCAATTAAGCAGAGGACGAGCATGTGCAGAATAAGAACAAACTCCTTCAGGAAAGTGGTTTTATTGCAAATCATTTTGAGAAACATTAGAAGTTTAATTTGATTTAATTTATGGTTCAAATGTCACCATTATTCAGCACAGTGAACCTTTTCTCCGTCGTCTAGCAGTACAGCGTCTGGTCGCAATTCCTTCCTTTGAGATGCAGCTGGGATATCAAGTAATGAAAGCTTCAGTATTAACCAGGTGACAGCAGCACATATATTCACGGTCCCCAGAGGGTGAATCCTACTGACTTTGGTAATACAGATCCAGCTATTTAAATACTAAATGTAGAGAGAAAGAAAAAAAGGTGTTTTAAAACTTTTAAGGTCTAAAAGTAAAACATATTTTTACCAGCTGGGTAGGCCCGCACCTGTATTAAGAGGACTTGCAGCAATCTCACAGCACCATAAATTATATTCATATAACTATAATAAGATAAAATATGAAGACAGACAATCAAGTCAAAAAAAAAAAAAAAGACATTCCGTAGAGCCCTAATCTATTGTTGATATAAAAATAGACGCTTTAATATACCATAACAGAGACATATCAAGTAAAAGAAAAACATGTTGCCAATACGAGTTCTTATCTCATTTACTCCTGCCACAGCTACTTGTTTTTCTTCTTTTAAACCTGGCGACTACGATAGGGCAGAGGAGACACAGCGGTACACTTGAAGATACAGAAAAGTCATTAACTTCAGTGCTCTTTGTTCTTCTTCCTCTCTCAATGGAATGATATTCATGTATGCAGAGGAATGTCTCCTTTCTCTCTGTTGCTTGATCTTGGCATGCCTTGTGGGCTCCCAGTGTGCAGCCTACCTCCCACCCTGCTGTTCTCAATTCACTACGACACATTAAAAGGTGTCTCGTATAGGGGAGTCGAGCCTGAGAGGGGGAGGGCAGCCATGTTCAGGTATATGAGGTTCACTCGCTAAACAATGGAAGACCCGTTATGATGTTGTAGTGAGCTAAATTAGGTCTGACAATGATGATATGCAGAGAAATGCATGACTGCTTGGGAGGAAAATGCAATAACGTTGCTGTAAATGGTTGTTAATCTAAATATGTCCATATGTAGGCTGTAAATCCAGCTGCATTTTGAGTATTCTGTCCATTTTTCAGTCACTGAGTTATCTGCAAGCTTTAATAGATTCATACACATGACATTTTCTGTGTGCCATTTAAAAACAGCCCGAGAGACCAACAAAGGCTATCAGAGCGCTACATAGCTATTTTTACAGAAAACAACCAACATTTCAATCAATGGTGTCCCAATTAATCAACTCCCAGCACTGCGTCTGTGTGCGCTCTCATGAGACAAACTCATAATCACTACCACTTTTACTTACAATGCAGAAACATTTTTGAAAGCTTTTTTACCACGACTGTGCTGGCTCTGAGCACAAGTTAATTTAATAGAAAATTAGCTACCAACAGCACTGGTCCTCTCAGTGATGCCTCCTAAATAGATTGTAATTGTGTGTTAATAACTGGTCGAGCCACTGCAACAGCTGGAGCCGGAGGGTTGAAAGAGTGGAAAACTGTGGGAGGGAAGAAATAAAAGTATTTATTTGGCAGAAGACAGAATGAGACAGGCTTTAATCTCTTTGTCTCTCACTTTGCTGTAGTCTGACAACTTGATTTGGAAGGTTTTCATGTCAGGATATTGTGATTTAACATCTCCCACTCCAAGTCCCACCCACCTCTGTAGCAGAGACCAGGGGAGGAGATCTTTAGGGGAGTGAGCAGGTAAAAAGTTTATGCTACACAGATATCAACGCTGGGAACCAGAAGATTCATTTCAGATGCAGCTTAGTGCTGTGTGTCAATTTCTTCTAGTATTAAATCTGTAATAAAAATTGTGTTTTGGTTTGGTAAGGTGCCGATTCAAATACATAGAAAATGATGGAAGTATATCATGGCCCTCCCCATGCTCTATTCTGCCTCAAAAGTTGTTGCAGCAATGTTTGGGCTGAAACCATTTCTTACACAGATTTGGTGCATCAATTTATCATTTTTGACCTTACTATTAGCATGGTAAGACCTTGAGGAACACCATAGAAAAAATGCATGAAATGTAATGTGATTTTGTATCAAACACTTTTGACATTTGGAGATTTGCAAGAATTGTTCTGGAAACGATTGTTAATATACCGTAATTTTCGGACTATAAGCCGCGCCTTTTCCCCCATTTTTCGACCCTGAGGCTTATATAACGGTGCGGCTAATCTATGGATTTTTACAGCTAACGGCCACTAGGGGAATTCCTAAATCTATGGATTTTACAGGTTACAGTCCACCGGAAGGCGAAAGTCCTCCGGCGGCCGGAAAAGAGCACGCAAAAGTAAAAGTGGAACCGCGAGTGGTACGAGAGACAGAACGACAGCGAGACAGACGGACATTACGAGAGCGAGACAGTTTGCCTAAAAGATGAAGACGAGGATTAATGACTTTTCTGGTAGGCTGATTACCGTATATTTTAAGCAGCCGTGTTACTGCAACTTTAGGCTTACGCGCTTACTGTCGTGTTATAGGCACTTTATTTTGCACTTTTAAATAAACATTTAATTTAGCCATTGATATTGCCTCGTCAAGCGCTGTAAGCTTTGTTTTTTGTTATGGTACTACTGTAGGCTATAATGTAGATCAGTGGGTTTCAATCTTTTTCATGCCAAGGACCACTGCTGTAGATCACTGCCGGTACGTGCGCTGGGAGCGCACCGTTTAAGTTTGAAAATTGAAAAGTTTGTGTGTCTGAAACGCTATGTGATACAGTACAGTTTGCACAGCATAGTACATGTTCTGTAGCTACTATTGCACTAAATGGTAACACTTGAAAGCGTTATGCAAATATGCAACTTGTTTGTTGAAATGTTAATAAATGAGAGCTTCCTCAAACAGCCGCCTCTTTCCCGACAATCCCCTCTGTGCACGAACCCTTACATATGGTAATTAAACATTAAAAAACCGGCGGCTTATAGTCCAGTGCGGCTTATATATGTACACATCATTCAATTTGGCTTCTGCGGCTTATGGTCAGGTGCGTCTTATAGTCCGAAAATTACGGTACCTAGATAAACCATACGTCCTCTGAAAGCAGTAGTTTGTGGTTGTAAAGTTTCTGGGGTTGGGATTATCCTAGAACTCACAACAGCTCATTTTATACAGCGAGGTCAAGTTTCAAAAAATGGTGTCACTACAATGGAATGGCTACTATAAAGGGACTAACATCAACCCACATGAATACAATTGGGCTCATTGGATCCACAATTTATGCACATTTATACTGCGTGCAAAAAACGGCATGTTTTTTTTGAGTGGGCATGTCTATAAAGGGGAGACTCGTGGATATCCATAGAACCCATTTTCATTCAGATATCTTGAAGTGAAACGTCAAGGGACCCCTGTGAATATGGCCATGCCAGGTTTTTCCCTCGCCAAAATGTAGCCTTTGTTTGCAGCGGTATTTAGCCTCCTTCCTGATAAGCTGGGAAATTTAGGAGGTTAAGGTATGCTGAGGCCCAAAAACACAACTTTAGCATCATGTCCATAACTGATGCAGACCATCTTTGGCGGTTTTGACCCGCGAGCACCAATTAATCCCACGATAATAGTAAAAGGCTGATAAAACTCAGGGCTACAGGCACCGATACACATGCAAGACTACCTGGCTCAAATATAAAGAAACTTTATTGGTTTCCCACAATAAATGGTCCACATCCTGAGTCTGTTGCAGACCAATAACTGCACTGATACAAAAAACCTCCATCCAGCTGCTTTGAGTAATAAAAGGACAGTCTAAAGGGGACTGTTTGATTTCCAATTACATTAAAGAAGTCGGGGATTACACAGCACAGGCCAATGAAATTTCATTGTCTCCTCAATTGGGAGTTACAAGATGGAGATGGCAAGGCAAGTCTCATTAAACGCACTTTGCCTTTCCAAGCCTGGATTGAATGGCTAAATGTTTCAGGGCAGGGCTGCGGAAAATGGAGGGGTTCTGCACTTCAGAAGTGCCAGGCAGAGGACACGGTTAATGCCCAGCCTCGACCCTTGACAAAAATATCTCAGCACTTTACAATCGAATGTCTTGCCTTTATGGAGGACAAGAGGTGAAGTGAGATCGCTGCAGATCCACCGATAAGCAGACGTGAAACATTTTCCATATTGCTCAACGGCTCTTCCTGGGCGTTTGTGCTTTCATGTTTAATGTTAATATTTACTGGCATGCCATCCTCTGTGATCTTGCCTCAGCCCTCCCATCACTAATCAGCATTCAGCAGCCTGAGAGCCCAGCGGTCGCACTAAAGCATTAGCCGTGACATGTTCTGCTTCTAGAAGCCCATTAGCACCGTTACACAGCTTCCCAGAACATCTCCGAGCCACCAGAGGTGTTTCTGTTCCATCCACCTCCCACAAGGAATCAGCTGAGATTTCGCCTGTCCAGTCCACTTTCTGTAAACTTCCCCCGTGTATTTTCCTCTGTTTGCTCGTCCTGTGACTTCATCATCTTTCAGTGGAATCCTGATAATCCTGCCAGAGCACTAATACAAAAAGAAGCACCTCCTCCACCTCTAAATGAATGTGCTGAATAATACATCTGTCTTCCTCATTGATCTTCACTGGGCGGAGACTGGGAGAGGGAGTGCGGTACGGATAAGTGTGTGTATGTGCGTGTGACGCTCCTCTGAATGGCTGACGAAGCTGTGTGTACAGAGTGAATACGAGATGGAGAGGAGATGAGGGAGAGAAGGGAGCGGAGATTAATCACCTGACAAGTGGATGGAGTGTCCATTTGTGCCTCGGGGACAGGCTGCAGATAGGATGTGACATTCAGGAGCACTTAGGAGGACATGGAGGAGCTTGCTGTTCCCTCTTGTACACACACACACACACACACACACACACACACACCGGAACGCATATACAGAGTCACTCATTGTTAGCATACAAACACATGTATGTTCAGAGGGGAATCCTATTACTGTAGAGTGTAAGGGTATAAAGGCTGTGACACATTATGAAATTCCACACGGAGTATGATACTTAGTTGTATCACCAGGCACAGAAAAGAACACTTGTTGGTTAATGAGCGAAGGCCGGAGAAATTTAAGGTACTTTTTGAGATGTTTCATCTTATGCGCAACATGTTGACATTCAAAGCGCGCAAAGTTGATACTTTTGGTCAGTTTTTTTGTTTAGTTCCGTTTCAGAGTGCAAAAAAAAAATAGCGGACCAAATAAAAAAATGTATTTGCTGACGGCCGTATACGATGGGCAGGGACGGAAATGTACTCGCAGATCGGTTTATATGGCTATGCCTTCAGCAAATAAAGTAACAAAACATTATGGAACACAAGTGCACCGAGCTGTCGACCTGCTCTGGTTATTCTTTGAAATATGGTTCTAAGAGACGATCTTATATAATTTTCTGACTGAAGCCTGCCTGTGAAATTTGTTCTTCAGGAACAGAAGAGAATCTCAGAGAGAGCAAGATGTTTTTCCAAACAGAAAATACATTCTGATGCCCATACTGTGTCCTGTAGCAGTGGTTTGCTAGAAAGATACTACTTACACATACTTATTCTTACTTCACAACATTACACAGGCCAACTAACACCAGATGTATTTTTCTAATATTCAGATTTTTGCTCCATGTCTTCTGCCATTTTATCAATTTGTCATCCCATTGTGGTGTCTGACACTACTGATAAGCATAACTATTGACTTGCAAACTAGGGCTGAACAATTATTTTGAAATATCTAATTGCGAATATTTTTGATTGATATATCATTTGCAATATTAAAAGGGAATGACTAATTTTACATCATTATTCTCATTTTCATTTGAAAACACATAAATGATTATGATATGATTTGAGGGGATCTGTAGCACAAAGATGTTTTCTTAAATCTGTAGAATAAGATTTGTAGGCCAGGACATCTCTGCAGCGCCACAATATTTAATCTAAAATGGTATTTTGACACACAGTTCACTTTTATTTCGATACAATTTAGATGAATTGTTCAGCCCTATTGCAAACTGCAGTTTATGTTTCCGCTGCTGTAACTTTACAAACCTTTAAGTCAGACAGGAAAACTCTGACTGTGATTTTCTTAATCAGGGTCATAAGCTTAAGTGCCAGCTTTAATGTCATTATGTAGAGGGAGATGTGAAGATTTTTTATCAAAGTAATGACATTAAAATTAATAATTTAAAAGTGTAATACTTCAATAATTTAAAGCCTATGCTCCAAGGTACAGATTTTTGCATTTCAGCACATTTTCTTAAAAAGCCAACTTTCTGCATTAATCTAACCATATGGGCTGATTTACTAAAGCTGTTTTAGCCTCATGTTACTTTAATCACAGAAAGTGTACACAGTCTGGAATAGTTTACATTTTTTGCCGTTGTTTTCACGATACCTCCAACACAAGCTTCCATTCAGTGTGAGCCGTGAAATGTGACATTTACCGTGTTTGGAACCAGTCCTTCTTTATAGTATCAATGTCAATATCTCCAATCTTTGCCCTTTAAGAGCCAAGAAACACAGTAACACTAGAAAGGCCTTTCTTCCAGGGACCCACACAGGACGCTCCCTGCTGCAAAGCAATGCTTTAATGTGGTGTTGAGTCTTCGGTGTGACGTTAAATGAAAACACGGGAATCTCTCGTACAGTCAGTGTGTCGCTTTCACACACACACACAAACACACTCACAGTGAGAGAGTTGAATGAAATGGGAGAAACGCATTATATGAACCAATGCCGGAAAATACACACCTTAATTCTGCACTTTGCGAGGCTTGTTCTGCGTGTGGTGTGCAGGGATGTTTGGTTTGGATCAGTTCAGAGCAGGAAGTCGGTTCAGAGTCACCAGAGGCTGCACAAACCTCAACTGGTCATTTCTGTTCTTACTGCAACTCCTGTCTAGTGGACTTTATTCACCAACCACACACAGTGGGTTTGTGTGTGAGTGTCTGTGTCTGAAACAGATACCCCACTATGAGTGAACACACTGATGTACAATCTTCAAGGCTGGATTTGATTTATGTATGAAATCTGTGACTTATTTCAAATATCTATTCTAATTCAGTTTCATTTCATTCAGTTTCCTTTTTTAGTTTGTGCCCGTCTACCTTTTGTGTGTGAGTACTGGTTGGTTTTTTGGGTGCCTGGTCCAGTGTAGCTGGGCTGGTTCCAGTTTGTCCACAGTTGCACTGACTGCCACCTGCTGCACCACCTGGAGACCAAAGGGACTTCACTCCTGGGCTCTGGGCTGATTATTGTTGATCAATGAGCCAAAGCTGCACTATGACCTGATGTCAATGTGAATTATTCACTAACTGTGTTCACACTGACAGCAGCCAGTGCAACGTCTAAATGCTCATATTCCATATACTGATGACTCTGCACATGTGGCCTTAATCAGGACTTTATCTTCAGATTGTGTGATTAAATATCTTTATAACTGCAAAATGGTTAGCTGCCAGGTTTTTACTCTTTTATCATTTTCCCATTGTTTGTGATTTTCAACATGTAGCTTTTGCAACACTGCAATTTCCCCATAAAGTTTATATTCTATACCTTCTCAGCTTTTAACTAATTGAACTGTGCCGCCAATAATAATGATAATAATGATAATAATAATAACAATAACGATAATAATGATAATAATAATAATCCAGCAGTGGGACGGATGTGCTGAGACAGATTACTCCAGAGAAAAATTATTACTGGAGGTTTTGGTTTTTTTACATCTTAAAAGCAACTATGTTCCATTGTGTTCTCAGTTTTCAAAAAGACGTTTAGAAGAAGATTTATGTCTGTCTATGAATAGAAGTAGTATGACTATAAACTGCCTCAGGTACCTTCCAACCTGCCAAAAAACTTCAGTGAGTTTCTGGTCCCAGAACTGCTGGAGTAAGGCATAAACCGCAGCTTTAGTTTCACATCAGCTGCAGTGCACAAAGAGTAAATAGATGCATGCTGGTATCATCCCAAAGGAGAGTCGTTTTTATGAAACCCTCAGGTAGAGCAGTGCAGACAATGACTCATATGCAAGAGGCTGTTATGTAGGGCTATAGGACACAGATAAAAGCTTCTATTTTAGGTGCATTGCTCTGAGAAAAATACCTCTCTCTCAAAACTACATCTCAACTACTGTTGATGCACATGTTGATGATGAGGCGTCCTACGATGGGTTCCCTTTATAGGTTCATCAAGAATTGTAAGACAAGTGATCAAATGTCCATCTGGCAGTGCTGAGCACCACCTGCCCACACACACTTTTTTCCTACAGTGCAGAGATCAGAGCAGCATGCTTATACCAGCCTGGTCTCACTTCCAGGGCGTCACAAGGCACCCTTTAGCGTCTATACGAGACAAACCGGGCTTTCAAGTAACTCCAATGTGAGCCCATGCGCGTCATTATTAGACACTCGGAGCAACGGACGCTGCAGCTCCCTGACCACGCCAAGTGTTTGCAGAGATTCTGTACATACAAGCTCCTCTACTCATCATTATGCCTCCTCCTGCCGCCTTGCGCCTCCAAACTACAGCATCACATCAGAGTCCTCATATACCTGGGGATTTACGATGACTTCTTTTCTTCTCCTGCTCCTCTCAATTAAATGCTAGTTGATGTCCTGGAGAGGAGGGGAAGGGACAGAGGAGGGCGTGGAGGTGCAAGCGGGGGGAAAAAACCCTTCTTAATTCCACCTCTTCTCTCCTCTCCATCGCACTCTCGTTCATAATAGATCACAAATGATCAGATCGGGGGATCAAACAGCTGATTTGAAGTGTGTGGGATCCCTCAGTCTGATTTAATGATGACATCCTCAGAGCCAGGCCAGAGGTTCTTATTCAGCTCTCATAATAGGCTGCTGGTGGGTAGTCAAAAGAGAGGAACCCCAAGGCAAAGTTCCTCCTTTCTCTTCTCCCTCAATAGATGCTGTAATTGAATTATAGCACAACTGATACTTTTGAGTCAGACCTCCCCCCTCCTCTTCGCTCCTTCCCCCCCTGAGTCTCTTCAAAAGACACCAGCCATGGAAGTTGTCTTGTTTTGTGACTTGGCTTTGAAAGCAGATGCTAATAAGAAATGGATGAAAAGCAAATTAGGAATGAAGGAAATAAATTCAGTGGAGGGAAAAAAAGGGAGGCGATAATTGTTAATCAGCACGTTTGCTCGTTAGAATAAACGTATGTTTGGCATCCCAACAAACAGCAGAGAGACATTGGTGCACAAAGAGGCCCAATCCAGAAATGGTGGTTGAACTTTTTACATAAAAAAACAAGCACTGCAGGGGGAGGGAGAGAGAGAGAAGAGAAGAGAGAAGAGAGAGAGCGAGAGAGAGCGCTGAGGGGAGACTACAAGATGAGAGGATGGGGTAGTGCGAGAAAAATGTAGAGAAGATGTGGGGGAGAGGAAGGGAGGAGCACTGTGCTGTTTCAAAGTGAAAAAAAAATACTGTACTCTTTCACGTTGGCATAACACTCCAGCCCACATAGAGAAGGATCCATCTGTAGACATATTATCCTGTTTAGTCCCGTTCGTAAGGAAACAAATTTACTCAAGTCTTAATAATAAACGGCATCAGCCCACATACTCAAACTGCCACAACGAAGGTATTTGTACAGACTTGGCACATTTATCAAAGTACTGCTTGTAACCCTGATCTTTATACTTGGCTAACTTAGATATTATTCAGATTAGAAGGCTGATGATTAGACACGAGTTTGGATTTTTCCGTTCTTTGAAGCTGGTTTAAAATGTATCTGGAACAGTTGTCAGAGCAACAAGTCCGTAAACTGCAAAAAGTGCAGGTTTATTGCTAGTTAGCTGTATGAGCAAGATGTTCTGGGGTATGTGAACTCATTTTCAGATACAAATTACAATCATGATGGAAAGATGTTCATATAGTTACGCAGTTTATTAAGAAACCGATATGATCCGTTAGAGTAATTATCACAATTTGATTTACAGAGAGGTACCTTTAGGCCTACGTGATAAAATAACAACAGAAGAAAAAATAAATTAAAAAGTATGGACAAATTTAGTTTGGGGCATAAACAAAAATGTTATTTGACATTTGTGTCATTTCAACACCTCACTTACTGGAGTTAGTTAGCAAATAGTTAGCCATTCAAAACACTCCCAAACCAGCTGGGGGGGGGGCAACTACAGGGGATGTGTACCATTTCATATCAATGACGAAGCTTGTAATGCGTCATCTTCTGTCATAGAGCATCTTTGGTGATACGAGTGCTGATCACGGTTTTGACTTCCTACTCATGTTGTCTTTATTTCAAAGTAAGAGCGTACTTTTACACAAGATGATTTAGCCAGGATTAACAAATCAATCCCCTAACTGCGTTCAAAGAACAAATTAGCTGAATGAAAATGAACAGGATCACTTTAGCCTGATAACAACATGTTAGCCTGCATTAGTTAAGACACATTTGTATAACAGGGCTGTCAGACATCCATTATCTACATGTATGTTTGTTTGTTACATTATGGAGATGTTGGGATAAATAAACTGTATTACCACATGTTGTTTCAAAGACATAGATGAGCTTGGAAATGAATTAGTCTGAAAAGTGGGAGAAAATGATTTAATCAGAGATTTGTCGAGGAGAGCATCTTCTAAAGAGTGAGCTACTTTGAACCAGTTTGAACCGGATGACTATTCCCAGACAATTTGTGCGTTAGCAGAAAAAAGAGGTAATTTCTAGATTTTTTTCACAATTACAATGTAATATTAATAGCTTGCAGACTGGCATTTGATTACAAAATACAGACCTCCCCCTCTGTTTGATATAATACATGTTAACGGATAGAGGACTTGAAGTGTGGCCATGTCGTCCACCTCTAATGCAGAAGTTTAAGAGTGTGTGGGCTTCAGCGGGGGCCGTCCTTCAGCTCTCACACCCTCAAAAAACTCACACAGCCCAGCTTGCTCTTGCATTTATGCATGATCTGCACTACCGCTGGTCCCAAGTGCACATTTCATAATTCATGCATACTGTACTGTAGCGACTGGAAATGCTACTATATCTGCCTCCACCACTCTGCTTCATTGCATCAGCCAAGTCAGACTGGTCCATGTTTCTCTCAGATAACACTAAACTTCCTGACCCCCACAAATGAACAAGTCGGGCAATATTCAAAAAAGCTTTAATAACTAAGTTAATATATTTTGTTAATCCAGACACCACACCTTTACGGTTTTATCTCAGGATGGAGCAGTGCACTGTTCTTGCCATTAAATACGTATGCGGGAATGCCCTTTTCAACACAAATCAAGGAGAAAGTAGATCTCCTCGGGGCTAATAAATGAAGTGTGTTACCAGGTCTGGATCACAGTTGCATCAGTCTGATAAAGTAATGCATGTTAAGGAGCACAGAGTATGGCCAATGGAGGCTCGAGGTGGATGATGAATGAATGATGTAACTGGACAACAACATGCTGCTGAGCTGCTTCATCCAACATGATGACAGTTTGTCGTTACACAGTAGGTCACTAATTAAGCTCAGTTTTGTGATTCACTGTCTTGATGCCTCACCGTGCAAACACTGATAAATGATAAACTAGTTCAGCTTGTGTTCAACCATTAATGGTGCTTTCTTTAATGAGAATTCAACTATATAAACAATTATTGTAAGAGGATAATTACACATTACATTTACAAAGTAACTGAGTTGCAATGTTTTAGAGCATAAGTGAGTTTTACAGGAATAATGGTCAGCTAAGAGCTGCTGGTTTTTATTAAAGCCATTACTTACTGGCGCACTAATGAGAATAAATCACAAAATGCAGGAATTTTATTCTCCTGGCCTTGGAGCGGTTACATTTATAAGCACAAACAGAACAGTTTTAGAAAATCTAGATTTTAATCTGATGGATAAATTCACTTGCGTTTAAATGACTATTATGCGTCTGCTTTTACCCATGCCCTACTGGGCGCGCCCATATTCATCTTTTCTTTTCATTCCGTTCTCTCTGTGGAGCTGCACATTAGCACAGCAGAAAACTCTTCACTGTTGCAGAGCAGGAAATTAACTTTTCAGTGAGGAATATTTCTCCCCTTAGCAGCAAGAAAGGGCGTTTGTATCAAAGCAAACCAGTAGCTTCAGTTTAACCGTTTACCTGCATGCTGGAGATTATGCTAAAACCTGCATTTTTTAAAGCTAAAAGAATAATTAAAACATTTTTCTGTCTACATAACCGTATTAAAACACAAAAACATTCACTCCAAAGGCTGCTTCTATGCACATAGTATCAATGAGAGAGAAAGAAAGTATTTTACTTGACTTCCCACAGAAAGATCAGAAAATCTGAGCAGATGCTGCATTTCCCTTCTGACCCAAAACTAAAATGTTTGAGGGGAACACAGGCAATTAAATATTTTGCAACCAACGGACTTAAATATCTTACATGTCTAAACTTTCTAAGAGCTTATAAGAGTTATTTTAAAGCAGAAATTCAGTGACGTTTCCCTTTACATAACACTGAATAAGTCTACACGCATGGGACTTGTGGATTTCTTTTTTTTTTTTTTGAAGCAGCACGACTTGCTCCGGGATTCAGAGAAGTTATGTTCGGGAGCTTGGCAGGATCCCAGGAGCTTTATGTTTTGATGTTGCAGGATTTGTGAGGAGCAGAAAAGTGGAGCACTGAAAACTATCCCGTTGCTGTGGAATATCACAAAAGTATAGTTGATTCCATCAAACTAGTATCTTCGCCTCTCACTAGCATCTTTTCCTGTACAAGAACGTTGGCTCTAAGGTGTGACGCAGAGGTGGATTTACCGTATCAATGTGTTTTTCCTGTAACCCTGAGCTCTTGTACCTGCAACCCCTGTGCTTTGACTACTGATGGAGGCCGACTCGCGCGGCTACAGCCGGCTTCAGTACATCTAGCCAAGTGAGCCATCATTTATGTTAAAAAAATGGAGAAAGGCTTCCTGTTAAATCAATACATAAACTACCCGCAAGATCCACAGTGAAGGCAGTGGAAGTGACAGGCCGGTTAACAAATGGACGGCGGCCTCCCGGAGCCCGCTGACTCAGCAGTTCCCCGGTCGAGGAAACAGCGCTCTGCTGCCCCATCTCTCCCCCTCCCCTATCAGTCAGACAGCTCGCTGTGTCTACCTGGGAACTGCTGATCAGAGGCTCTTAAATATCACCAAAGCAAACAGTATAATTCAAACGAGAGATAAACGGTCACAGTGTCGACACAATGGAATTCAGCCAATATTTGAATAAACCTTTCCGGTCTGCTGGTACAGTACATCACATTTTTTGATCATCGCTGGCTTTCATCACAGCAAATGTTTTGCCGTGCTCGCTGCTGCTGTGAGAGTCAAATATCACATATAAAAAGGAAACAGAAAATGATCACACGCTGCAGGTACCGTCCATCCATCAAGGCTGATGAGTTCATAAATCCTTCTCCTTCTCAGCCAGACTGATTTCCTCTCTACTTCACCTAGATGGGAATAAAATGCAGATCAACATGTCCCCCTCCGTCTCCTCCTCCTCTCTCCCTAAGCCACCTGTTCTATCAATCATCTAGACAGCTGTTCCTCTGCACTTTCAATTCCCCTTCCCGTGTGCTGCGCTGGCCTCTTGACCCACCTCGCCTGTCGACACACTCCCCTGAAATCTCACATCCAGGAATTTGGGACAAAATCTGCAGAGTTAGATTGGATTGCCTTGAGGAAGGACACGCCCTACCTCAAGGCAGAGCAGACATAAAGATTAATATGTACGTTTCGTTTTTTCCAGAATACTATTTTTTATTTATTTATTTTTAAAATCATGTGGAAAAACCTCTGAAGTCTTTAGTGGGAGGCTGTAGCTCAGGTGTCTCTGCAGAAAGATGATGACCCCCATAATGCTCCTGATTTGGGACAGTTGCTTTGAACTAATTATTGAGTTATTTTTAAAACCACAATACAGAATTGCTCTATACTAAAATAACAAAATATTGCCCTTAGTAGCAACAATCATACATGCATAAGTGATTTTAAAGGGTGTTGATTTTGCATGTTTGCAATCCCCTTTGGTAACTCATGTGCTGTGTGTATTTGTGATATGTTGTCAGATATCTGACTTTGAGTTGTGTCTGTGCAGTAATGTTGATTGAACCTTGCCGATACAAATCGGTTCCAGTCTCTCAAAGTCAATTGAATTGAATCCATCATTCTTAACATTGCTGCCAACCATTTCTAAAGCCTTTTAAATGGATTTCCTACCTTACAGGCAGTCTTTGCTTTATATTTTTCTTCAAAACAGCATGAAAACCCACTTGCAGATTACTAGTACGATGCTTTAAGTGCATCCCATAGACAACCATCATTGACAAATTCTACAGCAGCTCATATCAGAGGTAGACAAAAAAAGAAAAATACCAGCCAGTAGTCAAATTGCAGTATGCTACATAGCAGTAAGTATACTGGAGGTTTGGAATATTCTTGAATTCAAAAGGGCAAAAAGCAAAGCAAACTGTGGCTTGCGACGGAGTAAAAACGAGATGCCATCCAAATGGCCCATTCTCCCCCAAATCTATCATTGTAAAACTCTCCTCTGTATACACACTGCCTACCATTAATTTTGTCACCATTTAGACGGTGGCCTTGAAGTAAAACATGCACAGTATGATAATAAGCCAGCACACCACATTTCATGCAGGACTTGCTGTCAAAGGACCAAACATCTATCTCTCCTTCCAGTCGCAGCGTTTTCTCCCGCTCTACGCTGAAGTTTTTGCAATGAGTCTATTTATGTACCTGGTATAGGTCAAGATGAGCAGACAAGCAGATACAAAACACCACTGATTTATAATAAGCCAGACCTGGAGCACAGGATATGTTCGTCTCGTAAGGCAGCGGTTATATGCTTTGCCACCAGCAGAGAGCTGATGTGTAAACCAGCCAGCTAAAAAAACAACTTAGCGGGAGAAGGTAGTAGTAAAACACGACAATTGACCTCCCCCAGGCTCTCCTCTCATGTGTGTCGTGTTCTTTTATTCCACGCTGATCACAGGTAAAACCACGGACTACAAGAGGCCAGACAAAAGGTCAGGTGAGAGCACAGTCGGATGTGGACTGAAGATGGTATCCGCAACCTTACATGGTGGAATTCCTTTTAGAAAATTGTCTGAAAGGAAACGGAGTTCAGTTTTTTACGGAGTATAAAGATGGATAATGGATGCAATTTTGGGGGTGTTTTTGGAGGGAAACAAAGAAAGGAATTTTACTGAAATAACTCACTGGATCGACTTCTTTCTCTTCTCTTGTAATGTCCCTCGGCATTTCCACCCTGAACCCCTAATTACTGCATCAGTGCTGACATGGACAGCCACTGTACATCACATCAATGTCTCTTTTGATCACACTCTGACAGGTGGGAGAATAATTTTTTTGTGTTGTCTGCGTGCATCTGCATCAGTATGCCTCTTTTCATCTCACTGTGTAAAAGTGGTACGTGTGAGGGTACATCACATCACTCCGAGTTGTCTAATCACACTTGTGTGTGTCTTGAACGTGCCTCTGTACATGAAGCTCTAAACAGAATGAGGTCAGCAGGAAAAGGCAGCCAGACAAGTCGGCCTATTGTCTCTCGTGGAAAAAAACGGGCAGTGGACTCCCCATGGGGGGGTGCAGGAATACAACATGTGCATTAGACCTCATAACATCATTCATAACAGGCAGACACACTTCCACACAAATGGCTTTCAACACAGAGGTTCCCCATTAGCATTAAAGGAGAGAGGCCATAAGAGGCAGGGAGAGAAGCTTTACTGCTACAGTAAATCTAAGGAGCAACTCACGCCTGCATCAAGGACAAAATGACGGCTTTCTGTTCAGTGGAGATTTCACAGCCCTCTGCTCGTCTGTTGAGCCGGTGTGTTTGTCAGCAAGTGGCAAGGAATACATTGACTCCCTTGGGAATGTGTGTGTGTGTGTGTGTGTGTGTGTGTGTGTTTCATGGGACCTATGGGCTGCTCAGAGCGCAGACCCTTCAGTTCTCTCTCATGTTGTTCGGAGAGATAAAGGCCAGACCTTGTCCATCATTCTGTTATTAGGCGGCACGCTGGTGAGCCTCTGCCTGAACCTGCTGTCCACCAAGTGCATATCATCATGTTCTGCTTGGGAGGGCACATGTCATATCTGGTAAGAGAGAAATATTCAGCAACAGTGCATTCACTCTTTTCAGTATTTCCACAGCAACTTACAGTGCGGCCTATTTGAACTTACAATATGTCATTTTCTGCCACTAGACGGAGTTTGCCGGCGTAGCGGATCATGGGAGTTTGTCATTGTAGTCAGCGTTAGGATTACTTCACTGTTCATTATTCAGCAGGTTTTTACCGGGAGCCGAATTATCCAAAGAGGTCTACTTCTCACCAAAACAAAAGGACCAAGTGATTAAAACTGGTAACAACACAGTTAAGTAAAGTAAAGCAGTTTCACATTAAAAATAAGTGTTTCCCTGTTGGACACAGGACGGAGGGGCTACGAGCAATAGGATGACATTTGCTCAGCTTGATCCTCTGGTAACTTCTGGCAGACAACCACAACGCTACATGTGCAAAGGGGATAAGGCGCCATTACAGGCAACCACATGAAACCCACCTTTACCTTGATTAAAATTACATTTCTATAGGTTTGAAAATTGTTGGAAACATTCTGTATAATGCAAGTACACAACTAAACAACATATAACATAGGTCTAGTCATTTTTAGACATTTTAATGCGGGAATGTTACATTTGTTACCTTTAAGTCAGAAAACTTGTTAAAACTGGCTGCAGTAAATTACTATTTTCTTTATCGATTAATCTGTCGATTTCTTCTCCAGATTAATCTAGTAGTCATTGGTCAGAACATTTTTGAAAAAGATCCATCACAATTTCCAAAAGCCTGAGGTAACATCTTAAAATGTCTTGTTTTGGCCAAGCAACAGCCCAAAACCCAAAGATATTTAGTTGACCATCATTAAAGAAAGATTAAATATCTAATATTCTGTAGCTCCTTCAAAATATGTTCAGAGTAAATGATATCAAGTTACTTGAATTATGTTGGATGACTTCGAAAGGCTGAGAAGACGTCAAACAACATTATTTTAGGGGCTGTATGATGGGGGGATAACGAGCTACAGAGGTCTGGTAAACTCACTTCTGTCTAACTAAACACTCAGACTTTAAAACTAGTAGTGTTCATCCCCACTGATGCCAAATTTATCAGATTTCATGCATCTCCCTCTGGAGCCACAAAAAGGCATTATACAACTTTTTTTTTGCATAAGCAGTAATACTCCCAAAGACCTGTAAACAGACTTTGATGTGTAAAATCAGTAAGTTCCCCTTTAAGGGACCGTACAAAACCTCATGTTTCATTATGTGAAAAAGCAAGGCTCCCCCTGGGTTATTACTGTTTTCTTTGAACCCTCCTCTTAGAAAAAAAGCGCCCTTCCCACAAGATATCAAAATTATACAACGGTGTTGAATTGGTACAACATGTTTAAATTTGTAACTCAACTCAAACCTTAATATCTTAGTGGAACTTCTAATATGCGCCACATGAATTATGATTAACTACAGTACAGTATATTGCAAAGGAAGGCTAAAATGAAATATAAATTTAGGATGAGAAAAAATCCCCTGCTCACCCTGAAAACTCTTTTAAAAAAACTACAATTCTACTTTTCTGACCGCTCTAATAATTTTCCTACAGTCCCTGAAGTCTACACTTCAAGAAGACAACTGTCCGGCCTCTGATGTTCCTGTCATTCTTTAAAGTGTGATCTCCACTGTATTGAACTTCAGTAAAAATCCATTAGGTAAAGATGTAATGACAGACTTCTTTAAAACACACTTCAAAAAGTCCACAAAAATATACCAAATTAATGACTTACTTCAAGACATACTTTGACTTGAGTTTATTTTGCTGATAAGCTGAATCTCTTTTAGTTCATTAAACACATTCTTGTGCAACACAAGCAGCAGTTTTACTATACTACATATATATTTTTCTAGCTTAAACAGTAAAATACCGATTACACCGTGACATTTACGATGCTTTAAAATTATTTTACTATTTGCAACAAATTGAAATAGATTTTTATGTCAAATAAAAAAGCTTTAACATTTTTGCTGTTCTTTCACGGCGAAACTTCTCTAAATATGGACATTAATAAAGGAAGGCAAAGACAAAAGCTGAGTAGCAGCCAGACAAAAGAATCACAAGTGATTCCATTAAATGAGTTATCTATCTACTTAAAACAAGTTCTGGCTCACTGAGTGGTGAAATGGCATTCAGAGCATCTAGCAGGGTGTATGCACCAGTAAGAGTTCGTCATAGGTAGCTGGCAATTAGGCATGGTGAAACATCTCCAGTAACGTCTATAATTCATCTTCTTGGCATGTGATTGAAGGCAACATGGGCCGATTGTTTTGTCTCATGTGTCAGAGGATTTCAAAAGGAAGCCAATCACTTCTCTTTTTCCAGTCTTGTCAGGCTGCCATTTTCTGCACAGACAGACGACCTTAGACATTTTCCAATCAGTGTTCCTGGAGCACGGCCACGACTCGTTTAGGCTGCAAGACGACCTTGACATTCAGTGGGCATGTACTGTATGAGAAGCCCAAAGACGTGGGGCACCACAGAGCCAACACACACACACGCACGCACACACGCACACGCTAATCCAACTCCAATGTTTAGTGCTGTGAAGCAGCTGGAAGCACATAAGCTGGTAACAAGTTAAGGTGAAAATGTTTTCTGGCAGGCGACCTCCTCCTCCTTCACACTTTACCTACCAGCAGCTCACAGTACACCTCTTCCAATGACACATTCAACCTGGCAACCACCGCAACCGCAGCACTTCCACTGGCTTCTGTACACGCATGTAAACGCTCATGCGTGCATGTACACAAACATGTTCGCACACTACTGCCACTTTACATCTGCTCTGATGGAAGATCAGACAACCAAGAAACAAACAGAAGTAATACAAAGAATAATTTATGTGGAAAACCACTATTCAGACGAGTGTGTTCAATATCTTTCCTGTTGCAGGAGGCTTATTGTGTGCTGCACTGATCAACTGAAAAACATTTTTATGGATCATGGATTACGTGGAGTTACAGTGAAGACCAACTTGTAAATAGCATTGACGTTAGCATCCAAGTCATGATTACGACTGCATCTGAAAGTTCAGATATATTCGACTTAATAACGCCGAAGTACCTGAAAAGTAAACAAAAATATGGATGCCGCATGCTAGGGTTTTGGAATTGGACGAATATATCGACTAATAGTTGTTTTTTTGGGCGATCTTTGGAAAAGCAGGGTGTTTGCAGTGGCATTTGAGGGGGCTGCTGCTCTTGCCGTTAGCGTAACGTGCTCAGCAGTATGGTGTATTCACAAATGCTTGTGCAAAGCGCTGGCGTTAGAATCTTTTGCCGCCACTATACGTTTGCAAAGATGGCAAATTGCTTTGGCTTGCCGGTTGTGTCCAGTTTACAACTTAAATAATAGGGAATTTGGTATTATTTTACTTAACAAGCTCTTCCATTATTGCATTTGCTAAAAATGACATGGGGAGTGCATGTGGCACACACACCTGCGCAGTAGCGGCAATGGCCGGTTTCTGGGCTGAAGGTGTCCGTTTTCAAAACTTTAACATATTTCTCAACCCTAATGCGTGCTTTCTTTCTGTTTTGTACCTTAAAAACAGACAAAAGACACAAAAGATGTCATTTAGCAGTCCAACATAACAGTGAACATCTTGACAACATAAAGCAACAAGTTCCACCAACTACCAACATATATACAAAAAAACAAACAAAAAGTAAGAAACCAAACTGCAGTCATACACCTCTTTTGAGTTTATCAGATGCATGTTGTAAACATGGGAATCTCTCCCATCTCAACCATCCTTCTCATAAGACATGAACGCGACATAAGCCTGTGTTTGTTTGTCACCCTCTTTAACGTCTCACAGGGGGTCGTCTGTGTGTGACTAAATGGATGCAGCGGCCCTGCCAGCCTGGCGACGGCCCACAGCACTGGGCTCCTGAGCGCCAGAAGCACACTGGACGGCAGTGCGGACAAAGCAAAAGTTTTTTTGACAATGTGAAGAAACAACAAAAAAAAAGACAGACAGAAACTAAAGCACAAGTAGGCCAGCCTCTCAGGGAGCCTCCTCCTCCTCTGCCTCCTCCCCCCCTGTCCTGTCCTCCTCTGGCTCACTTGCACAGCATACGCAGGGCTCAGTTGGTCTTTTCCCAGTGAACCAAGAGTACACTCTTCCACTCTGATGGAGACCGCGGAGCTCAATATACAGTTGTCTTCTTCTACTAACACAAACACAGAGTGGGACTAACGGCTGCTGAGGCGTGTGTGTGCATGTGTGTGTGACATCTCTATGTGCAATATTGTTGCCGGCTACACGTTTGTGTTTCTGCTGTTGACAAGTTGAAAATGGAAGGCATCGGCAAAACGACGTGCACATCAGTGAGGAGTGGTGGAGTGGCTCTGATGAAAACTTAATGGCCCCTTCACCTTTATTAATGGCAGCGAGAGCAGGATCGTGCGCCCGCTGTAACAACATGTGTAGCTGTGCGCAGGAAAGCAGCTCCATCACACTCACTAACAAACTGGAAGAAAGCTCATAACTGGCCCCACTAATTGAATCACTGACAATTCACAAAAATCACTGGCAAAAAGAACTACCGATTTTAGCCAAATGAGCCTTAACCACAGCATGCCACACTTTAGTTCAGGACATGGTAATGTCTGAATATAAAAAGAGATGATCTACAGAGATCCCAATGTTCTGCGTTTGCTCACTGCTCTCTATCTGTCTCTGCAGTTTCCAGCACCTGTGCTTCCCTGTGAAAAGAATCCCAGGCTCTGCATTCTTCCCTCTTCTGCAGAGACTTGCGCTACAATCACACGAGCAGCCACTTATTAATATCTCCCTTTCAAATGCTAATTCCTCTTCATGCATAAATCATAACTCCAGGAGGTGGCTGCTATATGGTAGCAGTTTTTAAAAATAAAAGAAAAGGTGCCTGCGTGTAGAAACGAATGAAACAATCCCCACCACTGAACAGTGAGCGTCCCAGTTACAAGTCTTCAAGTAAGGACAATTGTTTTTGCTCTAACAAGATTACAAACTCCCACAGCCTCAGCAACAAATCCATACTTTCTGTAAGTTGGGACGAAAATGAATTTCCTGCTGGTGGTGGGGGAGCCCCGATCGGTGAGCCGGCTGCCAACCTAGAGACAATTTTTGCAGCTTTGATGTGTGTCTAGCGTGCTGTGCTGCAGATGCTGCTCTGTATGACACACCCCCAGATCAATGAATCATTTCTTCTGACTGCATCGTCACCAGAATGGGTTCTCCTGAAAGTTGACTCGGGAGGAGCATCAGAGCCACCGTAATTATCTTGCTGTGTCATTCAGTTTGCTGGGACACATATGGAGCCGTGCAGCATGTATGAGAGCGACCACATCGTTTCATCATGAGGGGTCCCTGAACCCTGATGGCAACTTTCCAAAAAGAAATCTGAAAAATCTAATGAACCTCTGTGGGTACATGTAATAAAAGCAATCGATAGTCATTTAAACTATTCTAAGTTAAGTTTTAAAAGATGAATAATTTGTTATGGATGCAAAAATCTACTTATTTGATTGAATGTATCAAATCAAAAGCCTTGTTCTTTAATCAGGTGTAATTGCCTTGAATCAGGGCAGTAATTAGACTTGAATATATTTTTTGAAGGCTGCATGATTTGCTCAGATTTATTCATGTTTACTCATAAAGCCATCCACTCTTTCCTATAATGCCATGCCCTCCCACTTGCTCATGCTCTCATCCATCCACATGTGATGGACATGGGTGTGTGTGTGGTTGCCTACCTGCCAGGAGCTGGAGGGGATCTCTGCGAATTTGCCCAGTCCCCCGAAGGTGTAGCATCTGTACATGTGATCCAGAGACTCCGAGCAGTGCCACAGCAAGCCGAAGCTCACGGAGTCCTTGTTGTTGTGATGGTGGTGATTGTTCCTCAGCTGGTCCTTAACAATCCAGGCAGGAGATATGAAGCTGAAACTGCATACGGCGACCAGAGCGGAGGAGAGAAGCACCCAGAAGCAGCCCACACAGCTGAACATGGTGGCAGCTTGGGGCAGAAAGCCCGGAGACAGACCCAGATCGAACCCAAACCCGGCTTCTTCTTCTTTCTTCTCCCGGCCCAGGAGCGAATGCATTTGGAGCCCACACCTTCAGAAGCAAGACTTCAACTTCAGCTCCTGACCAGCACTACATCAGCAAATAAAATCACTGGCACATCCACAGCCCCGCGTGTGTGTCCCCAAAACATCTGGTCTGGACCACTAAGAAAACGTCCAAAACACATCAGCAGGAGAAGCGATGGCGATACAATAAAGTCAAGTCATCCGCGCCTCCACTCAGTCTGGATAAATGCCAAAACCTGACACACACGCGCAAGATGTTTGTCACACCCAAAACTGGGTGCGCGGCTGTCATAGCAGTGCAGGTGGAGCAGCGCTTTAATTTAGACCAACAAACACAAACACGTCCTGCTGGAGCCGCCGCTCTCCTCTGCTCCTCTCAGTGCACTTGGGCTGCCTCAGCACGGACGGCAGCGCACTTTGCGTTTCAGGAGTGCGTCTGGACAACGTCAAGCTCACAAGGATTAACAAGAGTACTTCCTGATGGTATTTTCAAAGTTAAAGTTTGAGAGGAGATGCGCGGCAATGTTGAGGCAGTGCTCTGTGTATATAAGAGCAATCGCAGAGAAATACGGAATACATTTAAATAATTAGAACTAAAGGGGGCACTAGACTGATTTTACACATAAATGACAGTTTACTCGATTTGAGGAGTAGTGCTTCACAATCTCAGCCTGTGAAACGGTTATGGGCTATATGCTAGCCAGAGGTTTCAAAACTTTTCAGACCATGTACCACTATGTGCCAAACCAAATTTCCCAATTAGCCTACCACTTCCCTCTGCAGATACCAACAGTATAACAAAGAAAGAGCCACCTCGTCGTTGCTGTTGCTCTTGCCCTTTGCCGGTAAATCCCATATTGAAGTAGCTAGCTTTAGCCTGCTAACGTCTCTTCATGTTCTTGGTGGAAGCGGCGCCGCTCGGCGGCTCAAGTGCGGACTCAGACTCAGACTCCGACTCAGTATTGAACGGTTCTTCTGACTGAGCTGTGAGGGCCGGCGGTGTCACTTGCCTTTCAACCTTTTTTGGACCATTTAATCATTTAAAAATCCAACTCATTATGCTTTAATGAACGACCGAGGAGTCCGAATCCGACCGCGCTTAGCAAACGCTACTGACGTCACTAGTTCAAGCATGTCAGGCGTCACGTGACTCACGTCCAACCAAATTCTATTTCTAAATATTTAAATTATTAACAACACTTTTTTTTCACATTATTGTAATGTGAAAAAAAAGTGTTGTTAATAATTTAAATGTTTATTTGTATTTGTAATCAATAACTGCCGTTGTGAAATTAAATGAAATTAAAATGTTCTGGTTTTGAGTTCACCACCAGGTAGAGCTCGCGCAGCACCGGTGTACGTGTATCACTGGCGAGATAGGCTAATGTCTTCTTTTGGTCTGTAGCAGCTTTTAAAAGTCTGACAAATTAGGTTAAATAACCCTGTTGATGTCATCAAATTATGCTATGTTATCTTTTAGCTTGACTTAAAGTTAGACTGTTTAATTAAAACCTGCGTAAAGAGTTTATGGAAAAGCAAATAATCAATAATCATGTGATAATCAAATGTTTTCTATGCATTAATGGTGTATGAACATATTTCATCCTGATCTAACAACATCAGCAAGTTAAAACAAGGTGAACTATTGTAAAAATGGATGTGAACATTGTCCAGGCACACACACACCAACAACTTGAGTGGTTTTAACAAATAAAGAGATTTATCTGTGAATTTGGAGAGTGTAACAGTAAATGTTGATAGTTAGGTTCAGTCTGGTAGAAAATATGTTTCTATTGGAAGCCTCTTATAGGAAAT
Source organism: Bovichtus diacanthus (assembly GCA_943590825.1). Lineage (NCBI taxonomy): Eukaryota > Metazoa > Chordata > Actinopteri > Perciformes > Bovichtidae > Bovichtus > Bovichtus diacanthus. The sequence continues at coordinate 5,605,471 of CALSBV010010655.1, forward strand.
CCTCGGAGAGCGTTTGTTTAACAAAAACGTCATTTATTCTGAAGGCAAAAACGCAATTTTCCGGTGTCGTGCACATCTATTTTTTAACTTGGCAGATTAGGTGTCTGCTCGCGGGTACTTGTCTACATGCTCCTTGCACTTTGTTAATGCAGAGTTATCTGCATTTCTACGAATTTCGTAAACACAGCGAGACAACCGAATTGAATAAAAACAGTATATGAAATGATTCATTAAACGTTTTTTAATCTCAATGAATTGGTATTTTCCGCCAAACAAATACTTTTCAGCATCGACATGCACAGTAAAAGTGATTATTGTTGTCTTCATTGTTGGACTGTCAATTATTGTAACAGCATCTCAGCCAATCAGAACTCAGAACAGGGACTGCCAGTTTGTATAGAGGTGGGCGTTGCCTCTGCACGTGCAGGTAGCCGGTATGTAAACCAAAATGAGCTCGTGGAGCTTCTATCAACATGTAGCAGTACACGGTTAAATTACATGTTGCTATTTAGCTAACTCGTGAGTAAATTATTTATCACACTCATTAGCTTTAGCAGTGGGCTAATTTTATTTTTAAAACACACACACAATTTTATCAAATTTTATTATTTTGAACAATGTTAAGAGCTGATATTATACTGCACCACTGCCATTAATACTTCACACAGCGAGAGGTAACTACAACAGTGAGACCTCTGAAAATGAATTAAACATTTTAAATGCTTTATACTGCACCGAAGGTGACTTCTGTGCCCTTTGGGTTGAAGTGTACTTTACAATTTGTGGATTTGTCTGGACCTGTATAAGAGAAACCAGAGTACCCTTATTGAAAAAGTAGACATACTTATTCTTATGTCAGAAATAATATTCTGTGTCATCATTTCTGTTTTACCCTAACAGAGCAATACAGTCAACATTGCCCCCAACTGGTCAGAGGTGATAACAGTTCATCCTTAAGGTGTTGGCAACAGGCTGGTCACCACATTTTAACTATGTTACTGTTGTGAAAACGATTTTTAAAAAATTAATGAGTCTGTAAACACAAGAGTATCAAAATAACCACAGCCAGCAGTTGGCTGAATACCTACACTGACAAATTTGTCAAAGAAAAAAATAATAAGAGTACAGACAAACATTTCATAATATATGTATTTAAATCAAACACAATTTAAATATATTATAGATTAAGTACACATACATACATACATACATACATGTCAGAAAACATTAGTGGTACATAGTACCAAGAGTCTTTTCTGGTTCTTTTCCGCATCTTGGTAAGGCTCTAAATAAAATAAAATGAAGTTTAATTCACTGAGCACACTTTCCAGTTGAACAGTTTGGTCATCGCTGACATTTGTGTCAGTGATGCATAAAAAAAAAAAACAGCGATCACCATAAAAAAGGGCTAACATTAATATATGGGGTAAACCAGAAATATACATATCTATATACACACACGCATATATGTATGTATATATACTGTAATATATATACATATATATATATACACACATATACATATATATACATATATATATATACA